>JBBBDQ010029491.1:2500-75000 GCA_037127315.1 Ascarosepion bandense
AAAAATTTGGCTTTGTCTAGCTTTAAAAAGGGGAAGGGGGTAACGGAAGAAATAGGAAGTGGTGTTTGACAGGGAAGTGAGCTAAACAAAATGGAAAGAGAGGGAGGAAAAGGAAAAAGAAAAAAGGAAAAAGAAAATTTTCTTTTCTATAGAGACGCTAGGAACGTGTTAACAAAACTAGCGTTTATAAATGGGTTAAAATATTAGAAAAAGGATTTTTAGAAAAAACTTTATTTGGGGAAAAAGCTGACATATGATTTATTTAAATTTAATTAAATTAATCTAATTAATTATAAACCTAGATTTAAATTAAAAATAAAATTAATAAAATTATTTTTAAAAATTTCTCATAATAGGCAAATTCTAAAGAATTTATGTAATAGTGACTCTGGGTCCGGAATTTTAAATGAATGCAATTGTAGCTCCGTGGATGCCTGCCCTGTGGAGGGCAAATGTAAATCCACTCAGGTAATTTATGAAGCTCACATTTCATCATCCAACAACAATAAAAATTACTAAAAATAGACATTGTTTGCCGTTTTTTTTTGTTTTTTTTTTTTGTGACGTAAATTTTTGAACTTCCACCGGTTAAATCTAAATTTTTTAATTTCATTTTGAATATTGAAAGTTGCCGAGGAGATGTGAAATCTCTCTTAGGGATTTCATGTTGAAATGATCATTCAGCGGTTTTGAACTTCGAAATTTATTTTATTTTATAATTGGCTCTGTAATTTAAATATTAATTACATTGAGCCCTCCACCTGGATCATTTTTAATATTAAAATATTAATATTAATTAGGATCGGGTCTTTGGGATTTACCTTTCTGCTTTTCGTTTTGGATTAAAGTTCTAAAAGAATATATATATATATATATGTGTGTGTGTGTGTGTGTGTGTGTGTGTGTGGTCATCTGCAGAGAGATCTGTTTCGCTGTATCACAGCTCATCAGTACGGTTAGACATCCGATTGCTTTTAACCCAGGATTGAAATCCGACCGAACTGGCGTCAGTCAGCGATTCTACCTCTAAGCTATGGGCGCTCGGTAGAAGGAGGTAGACTTTTTAGCGTGTATATTATCATTATACACGCCCAGTAACTCAGAGTGTTCTAATTCATTGCTGAATGAATGATGCGTAGATGCTAGAGTACCTACTGTTTATCAAAGTCTCCCATTCTTCCAGGGGTGCTCAATCAGGATGTGAGAGTGTAAATAGTCCTCTGCAGACAGATCTGTTTCGCTGTATCACAGCTCATCAGTTCGGTTAGACATCCGATTGCTTTTAACCCAGGATTGAAACCTGATGAGACAGGTAGTTAATAATTAAACGCTACTTTTTAAAAGCAAATTTATGAAAATTCACTTCTTTTTATTATTGGAAAGCTTTTCATGCGAGGTAAAGAGAATATGAAAGATGAGAAAACAAAAAGAGATATCAAAAACGGTGGAAATAAATGGGAAAAAGAAGAACACAGAGAAATAATAAACAAAGAGGAAAAGAAGAGAGAAAGAAACGGCAGGATCCGAACCTGCGACCCCTACCCACATAGGAAAGCCACCAATTGATCTAACGCGTCTTGGACTTCTCGATCACACATTTTCGGAACAAAAATGTATCGTAAATAATCAGAGACGTAGAAATAAATAATTAATACTGTTTGATTATAAACAGAATATCTACTTAAATACGAGTATCGATCAACAATAATGTTCCAACAAATCATTTCCAATTGTCGGTTGTTTATAACCAGTTTCGTTAATCTTCGTTAATTTCCGTAATATAAAACAGAATATCGACTTAAATACGTGTACAATATGGCAGTGAATGCTGGACAATATCATCAAAGATGAAGGAAAATTTTGAAGCAATTGAAATGTGGTTCTAAAGAAGGATGCTGCGGATATCATGGACAGAGAATGTGAGCAATTATGAGGTTTTGGAAAGAATGGCAACAAAAAGTAAATTAATACTGAGCATCAGGAAGAGACAACTAAAGTTCCTGGGACATGCAATGACGAAGGAGGGCTTGGAGAACCTGTTACTAACAGGCTAGTGTGTGATTTAGAAAGGGGAATCTATAAAAGCGGAAGGAAAGGGGTTCAGTGCCGTATGCATTTTCATGGAAATGATAGACTGCTTATACAATCTTTTGAACAAGAGTAGATGTTATTCCTTGTTTCCAGTTTAAGATTGGGTTTCTGGTTCCTTCTAAAGTTTACTTCAGCTCTATACTTGCAATATTATTTTGAATCCTCCCCAATAGAAATAGATAGGCTCACCTGTCATCCGGTTATACTCCCCCCGATTTTTGGACAGGGGTAGAGGCTTATCCTTTTTTTTTTTTCTGTTTAGGATCTGGTTTCTGGTTCCTTCACCTCTGTACTTTTGACGTCTCCGCCTGAACTCTAAAACTTTATTCACTAATTAAATCTTGACCTCTTCAAGTCTAGAATGAGATGCCTATCTTTCCTGTTATCTTGCCCTTTCTAATGCAAATACAACTCCACACAGTAACGCTCTACCTTCAGTGCCTCTTGTGCCTTGTACTGGGTCAACATTGCTAAAAAAAGAAAATTTAACTTCTTTTTTTGTCAGCGTTTGAAGTTTAAAAAATTTCTTTTTAATTCTTCTTTGTCAGCGGATGTGCGTTGTGGTGCGGTGGATATCGACTCGGAACGACAAATCAGGGAGCCGAGTTCGAATTCCAGTTAAATTCCTCGCATTCACTTATGCGCAAATATCCTTGGGAAAGGTATTAACCCGCCTCTTCCCTCTAGTTATAGGTCAGAATTGGTTCTGTAGTCTTAACTGGCAACCAGTCTACCGAAGAAAGCAATGACAACATACTGCAGGATAATCTTCTGACCAGTTAGTCATGTCCCTTTCGAGACATGATCACCCAAAGCGTGCATTAAGTATGGCACTTAACTGACTGACTGAATATAATAGTTAAAAACATGATTAAGGCTTCTACTGGTCATAAAGTTGGGATCGGTTTTACATTGTTATGAAGTAATAAACTGATCCCCCACTAATTAGTGCTTAATAATATAAAACATCTCTTCCCCCTCTAGCTATGAGTCAAATAACAGGACTGATTGGGTTCTATACCCTTGGTTGGCAACCAGTCTACCGTAAAAAGTAATGGCAACTTAGTGAGAGAAAATCTTCTGCCCAGTCAGTTATGTCTCGAAAGAGACATGATCGTCCAAGCGTGTATTACGTATGGCACTTAACTGACTGACTGACTTTGTCAGCACTTTCTGCGAAATGGTATTATCCAAGTACTGGCGTACGAATCAACTACCTTTTTGATTCGAAGTTCCGAAAACTTCCTTAACAAAACCAGCAAACCCCTCCTCGAGCTGACTGCTTTTTCTTGCTTCTCTTCTTTGTCAATTTGTTTTTCAGATTACATTCTGAGACTTTGTCAATTGTGAAAGTTGTCGTCGTTTGAAGGCATTAATATCTCCCATTCATTGTACCTTATTCGACTCTTTGTAAGACGAATTGTAATTGGTGGGAAACGATGAAGAAAAGAAAGGAATATTCTTTCATTTGATGAACAACGAATGAACGGCGTCATAACGATAGGACGGGACCGTTTCGACCTTCCGCTTTTAAACCGGAAGCCATAAGAACCAAAAGAAGAGACTATTTTGTCACTACGTGATTATTATTAACGAAGATCCGCTTAGTTATTCTTCTCTCGCACTTTTTACTTCCCTCACGTCTCGCTTGTTGCATTGACTTTGCTCACGGTTAACCACAAAATGTAGCAAACAATAGTGAAGAGGTTAACGCAAAGGGAGGTAATTTCCTATTATAACTTGGCATTATGCCAAAATACGCGTGGAATCGCTGTAGGATAATTGTTCTTTGAGAATAAAAAGAGGAACGAAAATCTCGAGTGAAACGTTCACCTTGCTGATAATTTCTGAAAGAACCAAATTCGCCTATGTACCCTTGCGCCATTATCTATTAATATCATACTCAATATCCGATCTCATGCAATCATAAAACGAATTCTTATATGTACAAAGTTGTATTGACAACGAGAAAATGCTTGTTTGTGTTCTGCCTTTTCTCGCTGATAGACAAGTTTAAAAGAATTAACAAATGAGTTTAATGTCGATATTTGAAAACAAAAATGTTGTCTTTATCTAAGCCCATGTCATAATTAGCTGACAAGAGTTCGTGATTGACACATTCGTCATTCAAATCGGTGCAAACAATGTTAGCGTGAGTTCTTTTATAGGTCACCAGTGTATGGAAGTTGTAGGTTGATAAAAATGTGAATGAAAGGAACCTCAGCAGAAGAAAAGAAAAGAAATCATTCATCAAAGTATCAATTGATAGTCATCAGAGTCATGAACCTGTCAGTCACCATATAGTGTTGATCGATCTATCTATCTATCTATCTATCTATCTATCTATCTATCTATCTATCTATCTATCTATCTTATTCTGTTCATATCTATCTATCTTATTCTGTTCATATCTATCTGTTTTATTCTGTTCATATCTATCTATCTATCTATCTATCTATCTATCTATCTATCTATGCTTCTTCATATCTATCTATCTATCTATCTATCTATCTATCTATCTATCTTCATATCTATCTATCTATCTATCTATCTATCTATCTATCTATGCTTCTTCATATCTATCTATCTATCTATCTATCTATCTATCTATCTCAGTCTGTTCATATCTATCTATCTATCTATCTATCTATCTATCTATCTATCTATCTATCTATTCGCTGAAGTTAAGTAACAGGAAACCTAGTCGGCACTTAGATGGATGTACGCTTGAGTGTAGAGGGGGTATAAAGTTTCGAAATTACAGGTCGGAGATTTGAGTTCGAATTCTATTCAAATTCGTTACATTCGCTTCTGTGCAAATACTTTTCATAAAAGTGTTAATCGATCTCTATGGGCAAAATAGTAGGGCAGACTGAATCATATAGCCATGGTTGGCATTGTCTCAAAGAAGGAAAACTCTACATTCAAACCAGCCGGGAGAGAGTTACCAAAGGACTGTGCAAAAGTATTAGGACAAGAACTATTTTATCTTTTATGAGGCATATTGACAGAAAATAACCAATTTGATTAAAGTAATTTTATTTGATTTACTCAACAAATGCTTTAACAAGAAAAAATACTTGTTACAAAATAAATTTAATATTTAATATGATAGCCTTTTGCTTTGATCACATCCTTCATTCTGTCAGGTATTGACATCACAAGCTTCTTCAATGTATCTAATGGTATCTCCTGCCAAGCAGCTTGTATTTGTTCCCAAGGTGTGTTTTGCAAAGTAACATTAGATTTATCAATTTTTTTATTCAAAATATCCCATAGATGTTCAATACGATTGAAATCAAGACTTTTTTTTTGGGGGGGGGGGCAATTCAAATTCCAAAGTCTTCCTTCCTCTTCCTTTTTAGTTAAATAATTCTTACAAAGGTTTGGCTTTTCACCCTGTATTTGAATTTCAGTGAGGTTTTTAGGAAAATCACCTCTGTCTTAATACTTTTGCACTCTACCGGTAGTGTGCAAAAGTATTAGTACAGGGGTGATTTTAAACTTTATTTATAATTTTTAATTTTAAACTTTATTATATATATATATATATATATATATATATGATAGATAGAACATATATGATATGATAGAACAAAGAAAAAACAAGTAGAAAACCTGTCTCAATCAAACATGCTTCACTTTTATTAAAGCTTCTTCAGAGAGCAAGAGAATAATGGAAAGAGACAGTATGTTGTGATTTGGGGTTAATTTTATTAATAAGATATGTATCACGTTTATTAAAGTAATAGATAAATATTTTTTTAATTTTTTATATTTTTTTAAATATATCTGCACAAGTAGACATTGAAATCAATACCCAGAGGCACATGCTTGAATGCAATCGTATGGCCTGACGATAGCTTTCAAGCATAAAACAGACCATTCTCTCTGGGTGTTGACTTCAATGTCCATTTTTATGTTTACATCTGTGTATTGACAACGGTAATTACGTTTATAAAATACACTACTATAACTAGAGTGGCTGACAGTTCAATTCCGCCCGTTGTCATGGCTGCCACTTTATGCTCAGAACCAAATTCCACTATGACGTAATCATTGTACTTTTTAAAACGTTTCTGGTTCTGTATTCTTGTCTTCTGTTCAAGAATTATTCTTATTTTAAAAACCATTGCATTTTTTTTAATCATATCGCCCCAGGCAACTGCCACTGTTTTGCAGGGGGTTACATAGGAGGAAAGTTATGAGAAAGAGTGACAGGTTATAGGGGGTGTCAGGAAGTGTGTAAGAGAAGGATGATTGTGGCTATAAAGGAAGGGATTAGTTTATATATTGAGTTTAATGTAAAATTGATCCCCCACTTTATATCCACATTATAATAGTATAGAAATTTTTATAGTTGAATTTTAATTTGATGAACATTGCAAGTCATTAAGTTTGTTTTTGTTTTGTTTTTTAATAATCATATCGCCCCATGCAAGACATTTTACTACCACTGTTTTGCAGGGGGTTACATAGGAGGAAAGTTATGAGAAAGAGTGACAGGTTATAGGGGGTGTTAGGAAGTGGGTAAGAGAAGGATGAGAATACTGATGAGAGTGGAGTGGACGTAAAAGGGAGCATGAGAGAGAGGGTGCAGGTTAATGAGATAGGAGATGACTATTGACTTTACATTTAAATTGCTGGGGATTGTAGCTGTCGGGAAAGCAAGTCAATGGAAAGGAATTCCACAGGCGAGAAGTGCGAGAAAAGAAGCTGATGGAGTAGAATTTGCGTTTACAATTTAGTGGGACCTAGTTGCTAATCTTGTGGCTCGAGTAAATTTATATATATACGACACCAGTGAGCTAAGTTAATCGGAGCAGAAGCCGTGAAATTATTTGTAGAAGAGACACAGGGAAGCCATATTACGCCGTTGAGAAAGTGACTGTATCTTAGCTGCCAAGTCGGGATCGATCACATTACAGATTCTCCGTTGGATTTTGTCAATGACACCTAGGTGGATTGCAGGAGCACTTCACCAGATATGGCAGCAGTATTCAATGCACGGGCAGATAGTAGATTTATATATGTGCAAGATTGTATCAGGCGGAAAAAGCTTCCTGGCCCTACACAGAGAACCGACTTTCTTAGCAGCGGATTTAGCTATGGATTCTATATAGTCATTCCACTTGAGGTTTGTTGTGAGAGTTAAGCATGCCTGCAGATAAAGATTTTCTCTGAAGAATTCATTCTTATACTCGTTGTTTACTGAAGATCAAGTGGCAATAAATCATTTCTCGGGATTCTTTATTAATTTACACCAAATTTCTCAAACATAAATTACTGAAAGACTTACAACAGAGATGAAAAAAATATGGTCGATTTTCTCGTCATTACAAATATAATTCGAGCGTATGCGTGAGTCCCGCCTGTCGAATGGTAATTGGAGTAAATAGACTAAATTATCATCCCTTGTTTCCTGTTTAGGATGTGGTTTCCGGCTTTCTCTTTTCCAATCTTTTACTCTTTTCCATTCTTTTACTCATTTTTTTTAATTGGAGTAGATAGACTAAACTATCACCCGGTTTACACTCCACCCATGTCTATTGAACAGGTGAAGAGGCTCATCCCGTGTTTCCTGTTTAGGATGTGATTTCCGGCTTTCTCTTTTCCAATCTTTTCACTATTACGTAGCCCCCTGTGCATCAGTGGCGTTACCGTCTTGCTCGGGGTGATATGATTAAAAAAAATCTAACTGTTAATTTATGATCAGGGTTGGATGATCTGCGTTTGACAGCAGGCAAAAAGCGAATTACTTTTCCTTTCTGGCTACTAATGTCTGTTGATCTTTACAGTCTACGTCACTACAGACGATTATCTTTGAGAAGAAACGTGATGACGCATGTGAACTATTGTATAACAAGTGTTTCGATGGCAAAAACGAATATAAAATCAATATTTCAAATTATAAATTTTATTTATTTTACATTGCATAAGCAGTTCTCTGTCTATCTGTCTGTATGTCTGTCCCTCTCTCTATCTATCTATCTATCTCCCTATATATATATACATAAATATATATATCCAAATCAATAAGGAAGGAAGAAAATAATTGCACCGTTCAAAACAATAATTTAAATGTGATCAATATAAAAATAGAGCAATTTTTTAGAAATTATAGTTTAGAACATCTACAAACTACAATCTACTACAAAATTGGACATTTTATTTTGACATTAAAAAAAATGTCTCATAAGGCAGTTAATAATATATATATATATATAATGTCTCATCAGGCAGTTAATAATATATATATATATATATATATATGTATATATTTTATATATATATATGTATATATATATATATTTTTTTTTTCTTCCAGATTTTTGTGTTGCTGAGGTGATGTGTTATCCCCTGTGGGAATTTCATATCGAAATGGTCATTCAACATCCTTGAATTAATCCTAGTTCATTTATATATATATATATATATCCAGGTAAAGAGGGCCCAATAGATATATGTTTTTCTAAACATATACTGTTAAATAAGAGACAATGAATGTCTATTATGTTTAATCATGAGCCGTTCTAAACGTCGTATTTTGGCTTTAATTTCAGGTGAAAATAAAGATAAAAATTCTCCAACATTTGGATAATTTTTTATGAAAAAAAGTTCGTACATTTGAAATGCGCTTCTATCAAGTCCCACCGCGTGAGAACTCGAAATGTTAACAGAACAATATATTTAAATGCAATATAATCTCTGTGAAGATGGCTCATGTTGCTGCCCTACACACCACTGGGTGTAACGGGTGAGATGATGATGATGATGATGATATATTTTGTAATTTTTGTTTTTTAATCATTCACCTAAAGGAAGGCCGAACCGCCACTAGTACGCGGGGGGCGGATAACAGTAAGAGAAAAGACTATCTATCTATCTATCTATCTATCTATCTATCTATCTATCTATCTATCTATCTATCTATCTCAGTCTGTTCATATCTGTCTGTCTTTCTATCTCATTCTGTTCATATCTATCTATCTATCTATCTATCTATCTATCTATCTATACAGGTGGATGCTGTATAGCTCGTCGCCAAACTCACATTCTCAAATTAAAACACGATAATTTATTTTGGCATTCACTCTTGGTTGATCGAAGTAAATTTGAACATCCTCTGAAATACAAACATATATATAGATATAGATATATGTGTTTGAGAGCAAAAGAAATCGCACATATATCTATTTTAAAAAAAATGTGTCATTGTTTCTTACCACACAAGTTGACACTTGATTATTGTCTCATGAATGAAGATTTGAGTAAGAAACAACGATATATATATATATATATATATATATATATATGTATGTATGTATGCATGTATGTATATATATATGTCTATATATATATATATATATATATATATATATAAACTTAAATATTTTTCCACGAGCACTGCATTTTCACTAACAACACTGTGCAATATATATATATATATATGCATGCGGCGTAGATATAGAAGAATCCAAAGTAGTATTCTGTCCATAAAGTGGTAGGATAACTCTCTAAGAGAGCTCTAAATATATATGTATATAAATACATATAGAGCAAATAAAAGAAAAACTTAAGGCAGACACGTTATTTCATGGTAAATCGGAAGTGTAGGTCTATTTCAGGCGAACCATCATCAGCTTCCGTCTTTATTGTCCAGAAGATTTGTGATGATGGTTCGCCTGAAATAGGCCTACACTTCCGATTTACCATGAAATAACTTGTCTGCCTTAAGTTTTTCTTATATATATATATATATATATATATATATATATATTTAAATTAATATTTAAATTAAATAAAGATAACATTTAAATTAAATGAGACCAGTAAACAGTTTTCTTCGAAAATGCTCAATACATGTTTGAAGAAACATAAAGATTTCATAAAATATTTTTTAATCATTTGGTCAGATTTCGAGTTGGAAGTTTGTCGTGTTGAGAATTTTTCAGTACCTCGATATGTGCACAACAGAATAGACACAATTTTACATTCGCTAGCTTTTTTTTATTAGAAACACAAGCATACAAACGCGCGCGTGTGTGTGTATTTGTATGTCTAGTTAAAGAAAAAGAACGGACCACATTTATCATGAAAAAGTAAGTTTATGGGTAGGTAAGGAGGTATATTTCTAGATCAGTCTGTCTGGAAGATCTTGAAGCCGAATATCCGATTTGAGCGGGTAGGAAAATGAAAAAAAATCTCCGCGTCTCAAATCTTGATGCTTTGTTCGATCGTAAATGTGAATGTGTTTTCTCTTTACTGGAACGTGATGTAGCATTATTATTTTGACGTCACTGTATTATTTTCCGGAAAAAAACATGCTTCATTGATAAGGCTTTTTGTAGTAACAGAAAAGAAACAAGTTCACAAGTGTAACTCTCTAAAAACAAAAACAAAAATCAAAGAAATTATTTCAGAAAAGAATCTTCTCGGGGGACGAAAAATAAAACTGATGTCTCTATTTGTTTTTTCATCTGCTCACATTTCAACAGCTCGTCATTTTTATACAACTCTTTAACCATTTGAACATCCTTGTAGTTTTCCACGGCTTTCATAAGCAACAACTGTGATCTGTATGGCTTTAATGTAATCATTATAAGATTTTCGGTTTTATTACAAAATCTTCAGTTTATAGGGAAGGCAACGATATGAGTTGGGGTGCAGTGAATATCGGAACCCAAAATTGGAGAGGTGAATTCGAATTCTAGTTCGATTCCTTGCATTCACTTACACGCATCTACTATTGAGAAAGGTATTAAGCCATCTCTTCCCTTCAGTTATGGGTTAAATAATAGGACATATTCGGTTCTATAGCCTTGGCTGGCAACCAGTCTACCGTAGAAAGCAATGGCAACCTACTGCTGGATAATCTTCTCCCCAGTGAGTCATGTCTCATTCGAGACATGATCGCCCAAAGCGTGTATCACGTATGGCACTTAACTGACTGACTAAATATAATATTTCAAAACATGATTAAGGCTTCTACTGGGCATAAAGTAGGAGATCAGTTTTATATTGTTATGAAGTAATAAACTGATCCCCTACTAATTACAGCTTAATAATATATTACATCTCTTCCCCTTCTAGCTACGAGTCAAATAATAGGATAGATTGGGTTCCATAGCCTTGGCTGGCAACCAGTCTACCGCAGAAAGCAACGGCAACCCACTGCCGGATAATCTTCTCCCCAGTCAGTTATGTCTCTTTCGAGACATGATCGCCCAAAGCTTGTATCATGTGTGACACTGAAATGACTGAATATAATAGGAAACATGATTAAGGCTTCGACTGGACATAAAGTGGGCAATCGGTTTTCTATTGTTATGAAGTATTAAACTGATCCCCTACTAATTATTACTTAATAATATAATACATCTCTTCCCCTCTAGCTATGAGTCAAATAATAGGACAGATTAGGTACTATAGCCTTGACTGTCAACCAGTCTACCGCAGAAAGCAATTGAAACCTACTGCGGAATAATCTGTAAGCCCAGTCAGTTATGTCTCTTTCGAGACATGACCGCCCAAGCTTGTATCATGTATGCCACTTAACTGGCTGACTATTTACAAATTACAATCTAAAGTTCTGCAAGATTCTTTCCATTTTTTTTTTACAAAGCCTCAATGATCACTGGAATTGTAATTACTCTTATTATTATTATTATTATTATTATTATCATTATTATTATTATTTCCTTTGATTTCTGTTGCATACACATTTCCTTCTGGGTCCCGACCAGAGACCTAAGGTCAGAAATGACTTTATGACATTTTCCAGTAATCCTTTAAAAAAATTAAAATGAGACCACGCACATTTTATATCAGTGGTTTCCAAAAGATGCTGCGTGTCTCATAAGTCTAGTCGAAGGGGCAGCCCGAGGTGGCGTAATGGTTAGCAAGCTTGTCTCACTATAATCATAACTGAGTAATGAGTTCGATCCTCACTGGGTGTCCTTTACATTCGGCATTGTACCACATCTAAGCTATGCTTATTAAATCACCATAAGTCCGGTCGAAGAAGATAGCAGTTTGGGCGACGTGATTTAAAGACAAAGATTTAGAAACAGCTTACAAATTCATATGCAAAATATAAATATGTCTTGAAAATTCAAAATATTATTATCTAATTGTATGCATTATTTACAGTATAAACCGTTATAAATATTTATTAACCGATTTTATCGTTGTGATATTTTTGCATTACATGAAGTATTTAGAATATAGTAACTAGGCTCTGCAAATTGGAGGAGAGAGTTATCAATGACTTCAAATCAGCGGTTGTCTCCCTTTAACCCTTTCTCTGGACATTTTCTGCCGTAGGGCTGCTTGCGTCTCTTTACCGGGGCTTTTCTTTGGTGAGGTGCGAGCAAATCTTCAATTCGAAATTATGACCCAGAGAAAAAAAAATTAAGGAACCTCTGTTTAACATCAATAAAGCTCTTTCTTGTGTGTGAGATGTACTTGTGGGTACAATGTTTTCTATTTCTATAAGGTATAGGCTACCAGGGATTTCTTCAATTAATCTATTGGAACCTTTTCTAATCAATCGGAGGACTCCAACTGCAACTGGAATTATTGATGTCCTTATGTGCAGTGGCTGCTATGTCTTCTTGTGATCTTTGATCACGATCTTTGGGCGGTTAACTTTGTCATCTCTGTGTATATTGTGAAGTTTTTACTATTATTATTATTATTTTTTTTTTTTTTTTACTTGCGTTCACCCCCAATCTTGTAATCCGCTGGGGCATCCATAACCCCAATTTTGCAAATGCTCGTTCCTAATTTTCGACTAGTGTATTTGCCTGCTTAGAAGGCCCAGCCCTGTTTCCCAAATCTCAGAGTCTTTTTCATAGCTTCTGATCTCTACTGGTGCCATTAGTGTCCACAATTTCTGTTATTATTATGTCGGCTTTCTACTAAACTGACATATTTTGCCGGAATTTTGCTCTTGTTTTTATTCTTACATTTTTGTTATTTTCGTTGACGGCTTTCATTCCTTGCTCTAAAACCCGTTAGACAAGTTTCCTCCTTAAAAAGTTTAAGGCAAAATCTCTGGTCAAAAGGGACGAGCCATCGGGCTTTATGTGTCAGTCTAGTTTTTTTTTTTTTAACCCTCTAGGGCCATTCGTATCATATTTGATACAGTATGAAAACAAGCCTTGAAAGAAATATTTTCCTGAAAAATTTTTTAAGAGAAATATTTTATAAATTTCAAATGAAAGCAGTACTGACTGCTCAGTCAATGAATACCAAATGTTTCCTTATAGGGAAATACCAAATGTTTCCTTATAGGGAAATACTGTATCAAATATGATACGAATGGCCCTAGAGGATTAATCATCTCACTCCAAACAAGGCATTCAAGAGCAACTGTTGTGCAGGGGGTTACATAGAAGAAAGTGGTGAGAAAGAGGGGTTCGTTATAGGAAATGTCAGGAGGAGGGTAATAGACGGATGAGGATACCGAGGATGGGGGTGGAGTAGATGAGAAAAGAGCTTGAGAGAATGGATGCGAGTTAGTGTGATAGGAGATGTCTATTGACCTTACATTTAAATTCCTGGAGATTGTAGCTGTCGGGGAAGCAAGTATATGGAAGGGAATTCCACAGGTGGGAAGTGCGTGAAAAGAAGCTGTTAGAGTAGAAATTGCGGTTACATTTTATCGTTTTCACTGTAAAAGGGTGGGACCTAGTTGCTAGTCTAGTAGCTCGTGTAAATTCATACCTAGGGAGCACCATTGATCTAAGTTCATTGGAGCAGAAGCCGTGAAAGTATTTATAGAAGAGGCACAGGGAAGCCACGTCACGTCTGTGAGAGAACGACTGCAGTCGAGCCACCAAGCCGACTTGGCGGCTCGACTGCAGTCGATCATATTGCAATTGTATTCGTAAACTTTATGATAACCACGACAGCTCTTCCTACTTTTGAATTTTGTGAAATGTGTGGTCTTAGTCTTCTATACCATGATTTATACAATTAATATTTCTCGACAGAATTCTTCGAGAAGGTTTTTTCAAACAACTTTCGAATCCATAAAGTTTCTTTTGTTTTTGCGTCTGTGATTATCTGCCCTTTTTGCTAGTCTTTGAGGTAATTTAATCCTGAGAAAAAATCTTAACTCGAAATTGTGTTAAATTCAGTCCAAAATGAAATCCGAATAACTCGCTGAATATAAACCCTGAATGTTTTGAAGTAAGCTGCATCATATCTTAATATGAATCATATCCGCTTTACTGTCCCTCAGTGGCAGAGAAAAGGCTCACTACTCTTAAAGAATCGTTAAAGATCTGCTGATAGACGGTTTTTCGTGTTGACGGAACTATAATCAACTATTGTTTTCTTATTAGCAAATAATACATCATTAAAATCTAAACGCTAAAATACAGAAACCTTTGTTTTGTTCACAGGCAGATCTATATTTAAAGTTGAAAGAAGGATTTTACAAATTTCCCTATTTAAAAGAGTTTCTATGTTTTGCTGATGCGCTCACTATCAATCTATCTCGAGAGGGGGAGAGAGAAAAGAGCGAGGAGCGAAAGAGAGAGAAGCAAATTGGCGAGAGAAAGAGAGAGGGGAGGGATGAGGAGAGAGGTTGTAATAAAAGGTTCGGTGCGAAATTCCTAACACCTGAAGAAGGCCGGAGCGTACAACGGCCGAAACGTCGTACAAATGGCAACAAAGATGAGGACAATAGTTCAAATGATTTAAATACTGTTCAAATCATCCATATAGAATGAATGCTTTATATAATTTTCAGAGATTTTATATACATTTTATGTCTTAAGTTCTATTGAAAAAAAAAGGACTGTGTCAAACAAAAACGTAAAGAAGAAACTGAGTTGCCTTGATAATGTTTAAGTTTTTCAGCCTTCAGTACGTCGTTTATGTGCGCTAGTGTAAGGTTCGCAGGCCACATTTGCATATTGTGCTTTTATGATTATGATTATCGTTAAGCGTCTCTGTTTCTGTTAACTGAGATGTTTGTCCAGCTGCAAATGAAGCAACTCATCTGACTGTTAATCAGGTAACTTCCATTCATGGTCCGGGCTGCTGAATAAATTCTGGTGGCAAATCACCAACATTTTATGACAAAGAGCCAGGAATTCAACCTACACAGCCACCCGACAGTAAGAACTCGCACTCACATGTCCAACAATAACAACCTCAATGGATTTCTTATCTGAAATTGTCTCTTACCTAACGCCATAAATGTTTATCAAACATTTCATACGTTTCATTTTAATTCTCATTTATGAAAGCCTCGAATGAATTTAAGAAAGAATATACTGTGCAAAGGAGGCGATCACGCCCACATACTGTAACGGTCACGCCAACATACGTGTCTTATTTGATCAATTACGACTGGGTATTAAGTTCTCTTCTCACTAGGTGCCTTGTCTCTTGTCACATCTAGGCTAGGCTTAGTAAATAGCTATACTATGCTAATCATCATCATCATCATCATTTATCCACCACATCCAATGGCGCATAGGGAAGCAACCTTTTGTTGCTGTTTCTGTAACAAACTGTTTTTTACGGGGTAGGGTTGTTACTCCTGCACCCAACCCCCCAAACCCCCAAGCCCCAAACCCCAAACCTGGAGGACCAATGGACAATTCTTGGTCCTTACGTTTACAGCACCTGGTATTCCCAAATTGTCACCCATTTAAATACTGACCAGGCTCGATTTTGCTTAACTTCGGTGATCGAACGGGAACCGGTGCATTCAACACGATATAACCGTAGACATACTATGTTAATGCACTTCTGTAAAAAAGATTATTTGTGCTATTTTCAAACACAGGCTGACTTGATCATCTTTACTAATAAAATGTATGATGTTTAGCTTTTTCTGGCACAAGGCAATGCATTTAAGGATCAAAAACAGCAGGTAAACGGAAGATAGTTTCACAGGCGTGACGTGCGAGAAAAGAAACTGTTCCAGTAGAAGTAGCGATTACATTTAACTATTTCAATGGCAAAAAGGTGGAAGCTAGATGCCAATTTCGTAGCACGCTTAAATTCGCGTGTTCGGGGCACCAAAGACAAAGCTCATCAAATCAATTACCATGAAAATCTTGCAGAAAAGACAAAGGAGAGCCACGTCAGGGTCGATTACATTGAAGATCTTTCTTTGGGTTTGTCGAGAACCTCAAGATAATTATTAGATATGGCAAAGGTATTCAGTGCACGGTCGAATGGTAGATTTATACACGTGCAAGGTGGATTCTGATGAGAAAAGCCTTCTGACCCGAGACCTTTCTAGCACAAGATACAGCAAGATCCACTGTACTCCTTCCACTTAAGATCGGTTTAAAAATGAGGCCAAAGAGGCGCCGTTTGTTACTGTCAAGGAAACTTGTATCATATGGCTGGTAGAAAAGATTTTTATGGTGGTTGAAAAAGAGCAATTTTTTTTTTGAAACTATTAAAATTTACAAGCCATTTTCTACTGAATGCAGGTCCGTTTCAATAGCAGCAACCTTATTTTTTTAGCCTTGGCATATTTCTTATTGAGAAAGGAGTAAATGGTGGTGTCATCGTCACAGAAGCCAACTTGGGAACAAATGACATCAAGAAAATCATTGATGTAAACCAGAAACAAATTAGAACCCAGGACAGAGCATTGAATTACACCCACGTTCATGTAAAAGAATCTGGAAGTTTGCCCATTCAAAACGACGTTCATTTCACGATACGATAAGAACGATTGGATTAAATCGAACAATCGTATAGAAATACAGCAGCCCTAGAGCTTGCGCAGAAGGCCAGCATGCCAAACCCTGTCAAATTTCTTCGAGATATCTAGAGTAACAGCTTGAACTTTGGCATTATCATCAAGAGTCTGGCATACATACTTCGTGACGGCCGTTAGCCCATCCTTGGTAGACCTAGCGAACGAGAAGCCATATTGTTTGTCAGTCCGGAAGGGGTGAAATGCTTAACCACTTCAGCATTGATTAAAGCTTCGAATACTTTACTGAAAAGAAGCTAATAGGGCGAAAGTTATAGGGGTTACAGTGTTCATCAGAGTCCTTAAAAACAGGAACGACAGATGAGGACTTCTCAAAAGCAGGAAAGCTGGAAGCAGAAATTAACTTTTGTTTAACCAGCATTTATTCTGTTTAGGTTACAAAACAGAAAGTAAGTAGTAGTCTGAGTAGTGATTTCTATCATCACTGAATGAAATGGTACTTTCAGTCTTGCATCACAACTAGAGTTTATAAATCGCCATCAATGCGTGTGTATTCGTTTAAACGATTTTTTTTTTCACTTACTCGAGGCGGAAAAAAAAACTTTGCTCTGTCGATATCGAAAGCATATATTGATTTTCTTTCGTCGAACTATGCATTCATACCATAACGTCATGATTTATAGTTTCGACTTGTAGACCAATTCAGTTGGGTTGTAAACTACATTTTTACTCTGTACCTGTCAACTGTGAAGTAAAACAAGATTAGCTTAGTAAATATATATCTATACACACGGGTACTTTTATATATATAATTTCAAATATTGAATGCATGTATGCATAGACAGGCACACACACACACACACACACACACACACACATATATATATATATAGTCATCCACAGACAGATCTGTTTCGCTGTATCACAACTCATCAGTACGGTTAGACAGCCGATTGCTTTTTACCCAGGATTGAAACCCGACCGAATTGGCGTCAATCGACGATTCTACCTCTGAGCTACAAACGCTCGGTAGAAGGAGGCAGACATTTTAGCGTGTATATTATCATTATATACGCCCAATTGCTGAGAGTGTTCTAATTCATTGCTGAATGAACGATGCGTAGATGCCAGAGTAGCTACTCTTTTTCAAAGTCTACCATTCTTCTAGAGTGCTCAATCAGGGTGTCGGTGTCAGAGCGTATATATTAGAACAAACTCCTGAAAAATCTACACGCATACATATATTAATAAATATAACAGAGCTATTAAATATATTCGGTTTAGTTAAATTACATTATGCAGTTTTATTTACACCAGTTATATATATATATATATATATATATATATATATATATATATATATAAGAAAAATTTAAGCAGACCCGTTTTTTCATGGTAAATCGGAAATATAGGCCTATTTCAGGCGAACCAATATCAGCTTCCGTTTTTATTGTACAGAAGATTTTATTCGAATTTTCACGATTCGTATAAAATCTTCTGTATAATAAAGACGGAAGCTGATGATGGTTCGCCTGAAATAGGCCTATGCTTCCGATTTACCATGAAATAACGTGTGTACCTAAATTTTTTCTTACATTTGCTTTATATGTATTTATATACATATATATTTAGAGCTCTCTTAGAGAGTTATCCTACCACTTTATGTACAGGATACTCCTTTGGATTCTTCTATATCTCCACCGCATGCTTACACACACACACGCACACACACACACACACACACACACATATATATATATATATATATATTACAATCATATCACGTTGAATTCTTCCATATCTACACCGCATGCTTATATATATATATATATATATATATAGCATATAGCATATATATAATCCACGTATACTGTCTTAATATGTATAGGAAAAACTGCTAAAAGGTTGTAAGTTAAAAATGTATTTTTTTTTTTACAGTATTTATTTATTTCTATTATATATATATATATATATATATATATATATATATATATTTGATATTTCAGATCGGCCTCAGCCTTTCATCAGACACAAATGATTTTCTGATGAAAGGCCGAGGCCGGTCTGAAATATCAAATATATATATATATAATAATAGAAATAAATAAATACTATCAAATATATATATATATATATATATATATATATATATATATATATATATATATATAACGGTCATATCACGTTGAATACACCGGTTTCCGCTCGATCACCTAAGTTAACCAACGTTGAGCCTGGTCAGTAATTAAATGTCTGACCGCTTGGGAATACCAGGCGCGGTAAGCGTTTATTGACGGATGTAGGTTGTGGTGCGGTGGATGTCGGCTTGGAAGGGAAAATCAGTGAACCGAGTTCGAATTCCAGTCGAACACTCTGCATTCACTTGCGCAAATGGTAGATTTATAAATGCGTTAGCTGGTTTCTGATAAAAAAAAATTAAAAAAAAGCGTTCACAAAACACAATCAACCAACTTTCCTAGCCGCAGAACTAAAAACTGATTCAATATAATCACTCCCGTTCTTGTTAGTGGAAAACCTGAAACAAAGTTAGCACAATACTTAATGATGATATTATGCGGGTGTTAAGAAAAATGTAGAATTTAATTCAAATTTATGACTGAAATGTTTATTAAAATGTTTCAAAGATATTTTGTATTATTTTCTTGTCCGGCCTTAAGGAAATAAGTTTTACAGATTTTGCTTCTTATTTTTTATGTTATTTAGGTCTGAAGAGCCTAATTCACATAAATAAGTAGAAAATTTCAATAAAACTAATACAGACTTTTTAGCTAGTGTGAATTATTCCTTTTGTATTAAAAGGCAAATATGTATCAATGACTACCGTCGAATGTTTTGTTACGAGCCTTTAAAAAAATAAAATATTTAACAAAATAATTTTTAAAATTTAATATTAAAACAAAGTTTTTTAAATAGCATAATTGAAGAATAATGATAAGATTTATTGGAGAAAATACTTTCACACACACACACACACACACACACACACATATATATATATATATATATATATATATATATATATATATATATTAGTAGTATAGCCCGGCGTTGCTCGGGTGTAATGAAAGCTTCAAAACTAATCCATGGTCCTGGAGCGCAGACTCTTTGGACCTTGGCACGAAAGACTAAAAAGCAATAGTTGTTTCCAGTTAAAGCGAAACCGTAGACTGAAAGAAAAATGAATGGACGTAAGTCAAATTTTAATTTCCTGGTATCGATATCAAATAAGTTTTTTTCGTCGTAAACTGAATTTTGAAGGCTAAATAAGTCCTCTGAGTAAATGGTATCATGGCTGAGACTAAGAACTACAATTATACCTACTTAGAGCCAAACCCGAAGCAAAAACTAAAATAAAAGTGCTGAAAAAAAAATACAGACATACAGGCAGATAAACAGACACACACACAAGCATATTGTCTTTTATATACACATATATTTATTTTCTACACTATTGTAAGAACTGCGACCTTGAAACGTCTGAATATCGTTTCTTTTGTCTTTGTCTATGAGTGTATCAAATTTGATTAAAATCGGACCACTCCTTCTATAACCCGATTTTTTCGATTATTGATTTTCGATATTTATCGTGGTTACCTCAACAGAAAACCTAGCTAAGAACACTCGCAGATGCTTATAGTAAAACTGTGTAAATTTTCAAGAAAATAGGTGCAGCCGTTTCGGAATCTATTTGTAACGGACACACACACACACACACACACACACACACACACACACACACACACAAAGTTCCATTTATAAATAAGTTTAGATGTATTGATGTGTTTGGGTTCTGGATGTGGTGTATTGCTGGCAAGCTTGTCTCGCGAGAATCATAAAAATTGAGTAGTGAGCTCTATACTTTTGACCTTGTGCCACATCTAAGCAGTGCTTAAAAAATCAATAAATATGTATGCGGTGATAGTCTTTTGGTAGTCATGAGTTATCTACCTCTAACCCTCTAAGTAAATTGTTCCCCACTGCTGTAGCCTGGTATTGAACTCACAACTTTTGGGGTCAAGTCACAGGAACTAACCAACGTCCATAGTGGATATATATCCTGTAACTATAAGCTATTTAACACGAACACATTTTCGGTTATATACAAATTCCGACCTCAAAGCACAAAGATTTGACTCATGGTTTGTCTAGATCAGTTAGTCAGTTAAGTGCTATACGTGATACACGTTTGGACGATCATGTCTCGAAGGGAACATGACTGACTTGGATGAAGTTTTTCCTACAGTAGGTTGCCATTACTTTATGCGGTAGACTGGTTGCTAAAAACACAGCGAATATAGATATTGGTTAGTTCTTGTGACTTGACCCAGAAAGTTGTGAGTTCAATACCAGGCTTGTGGTGAAGAAGTAACTTACAGGGTTAGTGGGAGATAATTCAGGACTACCAAAAGAGGCTCTAAGCAAGGAAAAAAGAATGATATACCCCAGTGATTGTAATGAAGGGTTCGGTTCGAAATTCTTAGCACGTGAAGAATGCCGGGGCAAAGAACGGCCGAATCGTTGAACAAATGGCAACCAAAATGAGGACAATAATCCGAATAATGTAAATACTGTAAATACTACCTCATCTCAGAAATATAGACAAATAGAATGATCTATTATTAAACGTCGTTCAAATGGTAACAAAGAAGAGGACAATAGTTCGAATAATGTAAATACTGTAAATACTACCTCATCTCAGAAATATAGACAAATAGAATGATCTATTATTAAACGTCGTTCAAATGGTAACAAAGAAGAGGACAATAGTTCGAATAATGTAAATACTGTAAATACTACCTCATCTCAGAAATATAGACAAATAGAATGATCTATTATTAAACGTCGTTCAAATGGTAACAAAGAAGAGGACAATAGTTCGAATAATGTAAATACTGTAAATACTACCTCATCTCAGAAATATAGACAAATAGAATGATCTATTATTAAACGTCGTTCAAATGGTAACAAAGAAGAGGACAATAGTTCGAATAATCTAAATACTGTAAATACTACCTCATCTCAGAAATATAGACAAATAGAATGATCTATTATTAAACGTCGTTCAAATGGTAACAAAGAAGAGGACAATAGTTCGAATAATGTAAATACTGTAAATACTACCTCATCTCAGAAATATAGACAAATAGAATGATCTATTATTAAATGTCGTACAAATGGCAACAAAGAAGAGGACAATAGTCCGAATAATGTAAATACTGTAAATACTACCTCATCTCATAAATATAGACAAATAGAATGATCTATTATTAAACGTCGTACAAATGGCAACAAAGAAGAGGACAATAGTCCGAATAATGTAAATACTGTAAATACTACCTCATCTCAGAAATATAGACAAATAGAATGATCTATTATTAAATGTCGTACAAATGGCAACAAAGAAGAGGACAATAGTCCGAATAATGTAAATACTGTAAATACTACCTCATCTCATAAATATAGACAAATAGAATGATCTATTATTAAACGTCGTACAAATGGCAACAAAGAAGAGGACAATAGTCCGAATAATGTAAATACTGTAAATACTACCTCATCTCAGAAATATAGACAAATAGAATGATCTATTATTAAACGTCGTACAAATGACAATCAAAATGTAAATAATGTAAGTTTTATTCTTGCCATATTTTTCTGCTTTTTCTTACATCTAGCCCGTTCTCCAACCGTCTTCCGCTTATTGTCCAGTGCCAACTTAGTTTTGCGTTAGATAATTGCAATGCGTTGTGGGACAACTTTCTTTTCATTCACATTTTTTATCCGTTCTTTGCTCAGCCTCCAAGCTCTACACGCTAATTATCTGACTTTGTCTCCCACTGAAAGAACATAAAAGCCTTCGTGAAATCAAGACATTAAGGATCTTTGAAAATCGAACCCCGAAACAGAAAGACTATAAAATATTTCAGATTCTTCTTCGAAGAATGATCAGTGCCATTGATGAAATGAACAATTGTTTCTTTGACGACTTGAGCTGCTTAAAATAACTTCAACAAAGAAAGTTTTATTTTCGTTCGAACAGCGAGCAGAAATGTCTTCAAACACATTAGACTGGTACCAAAAGAAAATTCCGTTATATGATGCTTTCGAGTCAATTTTATAAAATAAATGTCAAATCACGCGAGCAAAAATACAAACTTATGAAAAAAATATCTTGACAGAAAGATTCGCTATTGCAATAATGAACTAAAGCGCACTAGGCAATTTAACACGAACACATTTTCGGTTACATAAAAATTCCATTGAGCCTGATCAGTACTTAGATGGATGACCGCTTGGGAATACCAGGTGCTGTAAGCGTTTAGTGGCGGATGTGCGTGCTTACGGCCATATCACGTTGAATACACCGGTTCTCGCTCGATCACCGAAGTTAAACAACGTTGAGCTTGATCAGTACATAGATGGGTGGCAGCTTGGGAATACCAGGTACTGTAAGCGTTTAGTGACGGATGTGCGTTGTAGTGCAGTGGATATCGGCTCGGAAAGAAAAATCTGTAAGCCGAGTTCGAATTCCAGTTGAATACCCTGCATTCACTTAAGCACTAGTACCCTTGGAAAACGTATTAATCAATCCCTTTCCTCTAGTTATGGGTTAAATAACAGGGTAGTACTTGGGGATCCTGCCCTTAAAAACAAATTCCAATGAATCTTGATACTCGAAAAGAAAAGAAAGTATTACTAGAGACAAAACTTATATAAAAACAACAATTTATTGTTGCAAGAAAAAGGTATTACCAGCAATAAATAAATAAAAAATTTAGTTGGCAATAAATGACCCGCCGAGGTTGATATGCCATAAAAACAAAACAACCAACCAACATAAAAATTCAGATCTCAAAGCACAAGGATTTGACTCATGGTTTGTCTAGATCAGTCAGTCAGTTAAGTGCCAGTTTGACGATCATGTCTAGAAAGGAACATGACTGACTGGGCTGAAGATTTTCCCACAGTAGGTTACCATTACTTTCTGTGGTAGAATGGTTGCCAATTAAGTCTATAGAACCCAATCTGTCCTGATATTTAACCCATAGCTGGGGAGAGAAGAGATGAATAGTTATTTTTCCCAAGGGTATTTGCGAGTAAATGAAGCAAATTCAATTAGAATTCTAACTTTTCCAGAAGTATTGCCAAATGAACTAAAGAATGTCATGTTAGACATGTCGATTTATGTTGTTCTAACCTTATTTGCCATGTTCTTTAAAGAAGTTAGCGATTATGGCTCTCCACAACGTTCTGCCGTTAATTAATCTCAATAATTTTAACCCTTTACAATGGCTGTTTTTACATTTTGGGTCAACCATTCACGCAAAATACACTGAGTTCCAACTTCTTCTCTATGTCCTCTAAGTTTTTAAATTATCCAGGCGTTCAATTTTCAGCACCTTCTCACTGAAAAGGGAGGTTTTCTTTTTTTCTATTTTCATTAAAACTTTTTCATTGTTCCCATGTTCCACCCAGAGGATACTTAGTATTATTTCGTGCAACCACATCTCACTTCAAGTCTATTCTTCATTTCTGATAGGGATTGTCCAGTATTCATTGCTATAAAGAAGATTAGATATTACATACTAATTTAGCACCGCTTCCTTTATTTATGAGAACATTTAAGATTTCTCTGTCAATTTAATTGTTGTCAGTTACTAGAATCAATAAGATTATACGCTTCTCCGTACAATGAAGAAACTTGAATTCTGTTCAAGGTGCAAGGTCGGTAACGATCATTAACAACGACGTAGCTTCAAGATTCGTTGAGAGTGAGGTGTTCATTTTATTAGCTGGGTAAATAGATACATAGATAGACAGATAGACAGATATGAACAGAATGAGATAGATAGATAGATAGATAGATAGATAGATAGATAGATAGATAGATATTAACAGATAGATAGATAGATAGATAGATAGAATAGAATTAGATAGATAGATAGATAGATAGATAGATAGATATGAACAAAATTAGATAGATAGAGATAGATAGATAGATAGATAGATAGATAGATAGATAGATAGATATGAACAGAATTAGATAGATAGATAGATAGATATGAACAGAATTAGATAGATAGATAGATAGATAGATATGAACAGAATTAGATAGATAGATAGATAGATATGAACAGAATTAGATAGATAGATAGATAGATAGATAGATAGATAGAACAGAATTAGATAGATAGATAGATAGATAGATAGATAGATAGATAGATAGATATGAACAAAATTAGATAGATAGATAGATAGATAGATAGATATGAACAAAATTAGATAGATAGCTAGATAGATAGATAGATAGATAGATAGATATTAACAGATAGATAGATAGATAGATAGATAGATAGATATGAACATAGATAGATAGATAGATAGATAGATAGATAGATAGATAGATAGATAGATAGATATGAACAGAATTAGATAGATAGATAGATAGATATGAACAGAATTAGATAGATAGATAGATAGATAGATAGATATGAACAGAATTAGATAGATAGATAGATAGATAGATAGATAGATAGATAGAACAGAATTAGATAGATAGATAGATAGATGACAGAATAGAATAGATAGATAGATAGATAGATAGATAGATAGATAGATAGATAGATATGAACAGAATTAGATAGATAGATAGATAGATAGATAGATATGAACAGAATTAGATAGATAGATAGATAGATAGATAGATAGATAGATAGATAGATATGAACAAAATTAGATAGATAGATAGATAGATAGATAGATAGATAGATAGATAGATAGATATGAACAAAATTAGATAGATAGATAGATAGATAGATATGAACAAAATTAGATAGATAGATAGATAGATAGATAGATAGATAGATAGATAGATTTGTGTTGTGCATATGTTTACCTGATGGCAATGCAGTGATGATTTTGGCTATTCCACTTGAAACCAAAGAAAACCTTTTTTCTCCCGACATTTGTTTATCACTGGCGGATGTTAGCCCGAGAGTGGTCACGGCTACCCTTTTTCGCCCCCCGCCTACACTCAATAATCAATCAAGCTAATGTAATTCCTGTCTTCGATTCCGTTTTCGAATTATTCAATCTTTCCATGTTATTGCTGTCAAGACTCATCTACATTCAAGAGAAAAGATGACCTTTTGTCATTTCGAAAATAGATTTCTTCATGGTCGGTTTTGGAAATGCCCACCATGAACGGAGTGGTGTGTAGAGGAGACCGAGTAAGTTTCTGACCTTACTGCCAACTCTCTCTCTCTCTCTCTATATATATATATATATATATATATATATATATCACGCTTTCATTTCCTCTTTCTCCCTTTTCGCTCTCTTTACTTTTCCTCTCTATTTCCATCATTATTTGTATCTCTTACCCTCACTCTCTACCTCTTCTCTCTCTCTCCTTGTCTCCTCTCCTCCTCATACTTCCTGTCTCTACCTTTCTCTATCTTCTCTGTCTTGTTATCTCTCTCTTTGTTCTCTCCCACTCACTCTCCCACTTCTTTCTGTCTCTCTCTTAATCGATTTACTTTCTCTCTCCTCTCCCGTTCCCTTTCTCATACCTTTCTCTCTATCATTTTCTCTCCATCTCTCTCTCTCGCTCCAAATATATTAAAAATAAATAAATAGACAATCCATTCCAGAAAAAATAGCCGTTAGCAGAATTCCCCTTAATACACCACTGATTTGTATACATAAATAGCCGAAGAAACTATATAAATAGCCGAAGAAACTATATAAATAGCCGAAAAAACTCACAACACATGTAGCCTGATGATTGTGCCTAACATGAAAACAGTCTGTCGCCTCTGAGTGTTGACTTCAATATTCACTTATATATATGCTGCTCATTCACATATTCCGTCGTGGAACTCATCCAAGTTCCTTTACTCATAAGACGGCGCCTCCCAGAAACACGACTACTCTCACCAAGCCGCTCACTCCAGAGCATTATAAGCTGGTTAAAGCAACGATATAACAAAAATAGTAGGAGGATTCGAGTTTAATTCGTTACCTCTTCGTCACCGGGGCCCGTGGTACAATTGGTACGACGTTTGCTTAATAATCCAACTGTCTGGGTTTCAGTTCCTTGCAGTGGATGCGCACTGCTGATGAGTCCCAAATATAGGACGAAACGGCCGTCCAGTGCTTTCTGCATTCAGTTGAGGTCGAATAAAAAACTCGATGAATTACTTAATTATTTCAAATCCTCCTACTATTTCTGATATATATATATATATGTGTGTGTGTGTGTGTGTGTACACAACGGTCTTTATTATAATAGAGAGGATAGATGATTTGTTATCATGATTACAATGATATAATCGATTTGTTCCTTGTGTTTCCTCAGTATTTTCTTACATTAGTTCATTTAATTATTCCATCAAGTATTTTGACCAGTATCCTCATTTTGATTGTTTCAGCCTATGTGGTTTAATGTCTTCGTTGTGGGTAAGTTGTCTCATTGTTGGTTTATGTTTCTTGTTTCGAAATACGAAAGATCAAAATAGACAGATTAAGGTCTAGACTTAATCTTATTTTAGCTGGTATTATATATTTCGATCAGTATAATATCAGTAAAGGGAAGAATTTTAAAATTCTTCAATAGGAGATTTTCACGTGTTAATTGCAAATATGACTTTCTTGGAGATATTAACAAACATTTGTGCTGGGATATTTTCATATTTGAAAAGAAGCAATTTCTTTTTTTAGACATGAGTCTGTCAGTTGTTTCAAAATCCAATATGTCTTCCATTGATCAGGCGACACTAATGATGAGTCAGGATAAATGTGAAAATACAATGATCCAATCTAAACTTGAACTTTCGTTGGTCCTCTTAAGAAAGATCATGAAACCAGTTATTGATCTGATTCAAAGTTAAATGTTTACAGTTCGAAACGATTGACATTGAATCTGTCAGCAACTGAGTGAACTTTTAATGGAAATGACAAACAAAAAATGAACTGGTGCATTAATATATCAAACAGGCTGTTTTAAGTCTGGAATTGATGTGTCTTTTGAAAACGGGAGATAAAACTATGATTTTGAGGATTATACAGAAAGTTTCATTCCTTGTAATGGTTTTTACGTATCAAAGTTTAATTCTGACTCTAAAACATTCATGAAACATGCCTTTTCATCTGGTTCACAGTTTGCAATTTGCGTTTTGAAAGAAAAATATGATTTCAGAATGAACATAATTTTTTTAAAGTCAAAATATCGTAAAATACAATCTAAAAAGGACTCACAAACCAAAAACGTGTTTAGCAATAAAGCTACCAATTGAGACTTAATATTTGATATTAATTTAGTCAGTTAAAGTTATCTATTATAATCATATTGTATGGGGGATGATCTTTTAACTGAAATCTTAATAAAGAAAAAAAAATAGCATATCCAATAAATATCTTGAAATAATCGGCACATTATGTCGGCTTTGATAGATAGATAGATAGATAGATAGATAGATAGATAGATAGATAGATAGATAGATGTGAACAGACTGAGATAGATAGATAGATAGATAGATAGATAGATAGATAGATAGATAGATAGATAGTCAAAGAAATGCTAGCAGAATGTACAATATCTGAGATTGAGTGTCCGTACATATATCGTATATACTCCCGTATTATGCAACTTTCAAAGAAGGAATTTTGAGACTTATGGAAAAGAGGTTGCATCATAACAATTAAAGAAATATAAATAAATGAAAAGCATTAGAAAGTGCGACATTGAGGTCCAAAGACGCATTGGCATGGCCAAGGACGCATTTCAAAAACTAACCAGTACACTGAGAATCAGAAAAATCTCACTGGAAACAAAGATTGCTGGATTGCTATGTGATATCTGTCTTTCTGTATGAAAATAAATGTTGGACGATCTTATCAAGAAAGAAGAATAGGCTTCAGGCAACAGAAATGAGTTTCTACATAGGGATGCTGAGGATACCATGAACAGAGTACGTGAGCAATGATGAGGTGTTAAAATGGATGCAAACTGATGCTTAACATCAGGAAGAGGCAGCTGAAATTCCTGAGACACGTAATAAGGAAGGAGGAACAGGAGAATTTAACACTCACAGGACGGATAGAGGGAAAGAGAGACAGGGGAAATCAGCGTGAAACATACTTGCTAGATATAAGCAAATGGATGGCGGAGCGGTGTTTGGGAGAGTTACCAAGAGGGAAAACATTGAGAGCGACAGGAGACAGAGCCAAGTGGAGGTCCATGGCTGCCTACGTCTTGAAGGGACACGGGACATGAAGAACAAGATTGCTTGTAGTACATACGCTATATATATATATATATATATATATATATATATATATATTGTAACAAAGTTGTGGAACTCGTAGTTTTTTTTACCTGCTGTTCATGCATTTACTTTAATAAAGAGTGCTCAATACAACGTAGAGCGTTATATTGTAATGGTTGTTACAATGGTTTATAAATTCATAGCATCATTACACAAAAGTTTTCGCGTTTCGAAAATGTTTGGTGGCTTATTCTGATTCTGTCGGCCGTATTTTAGTCTTAGAGATATGGGTTAGGAGAGGTGACTTAGTTTAAGACAAGTTGCTTATTTATTTTTGTCTGGATATGGTGGAGGTGGCGTCGCTGTTAATGAGAACAATGTAAATAACTGTGGTGTGGGAGTTTAGAATGGTCTAGTCGTCCGTTCATGGTTCTAGATATACTGCTATTGGGTTAAGAGAAGGGTGTGGGGTAGCTTAGTTTTGGGCAGGTCGCTTTTTCGTTTAGTTTAGGTATTTTATATTGGGATATATGGTTTTTTTTTTTGGTTTTTTTTTATGCCGTGTCGATAGTTTTTATTTTACTACTATTTACAGGTATATATATATATATATATATATATATATATATATATATATATATATATATCTGTAACGAATACGGATTTTTTTTTGGGGGGGGGGGTCTTTGTGAATTTCATTCGTGTAAAATCTTCTGTACAATAAAGACGGAAGCTGATGATGGTTCGGCTGAAATAGGCCTACACTTCCGATTTACCATGAAATAACGTGTCTGCCTAAATTTTTTCTTATATTTGCACTGTATGTGTTTATATACATATATATTTAGAGCTATCTTAGAGAGTTATCCTACCACTGTATGTACAGGATACTCCTTTGGATTCTTCTATATCTACACCACATGCTTATATATATATATATATATATATATATATATATATATATATATATAATAGTGTGTGTGTGTGTGTGTGAGAGAGAGAGAGAGAGAGAGAGAGAGAGAGAGTATATTTAGGAGGTAAATATGTGTATTTGTTTGAAAATATTTTAGTGTTTTTTTTTTGTTTTTCTTTGGTGTCGTCCGTTTTTATTTGAAGGCAAAATGTCTGATGTCTTTCAAGCGCTTTCGGCTTATAAAGAATTTATGTGAGTGCATATGTATATTATATATGCATATACATATATATATATATATGTGTGTGTGTGTGTGTGTGTGTGTGTGTGTGTGTGTGTGTGTGTGTGTGTGTGTGTAAAACTTTGGATTCCAGACGCCCTGAAAATCGTGTGTCGGTCTGTCATCTTCATAAATATTCCAAAAATGCCATCCTTTTGTCTGCGATGGAAATTTGCCAGAATATTTTCCATCGAGAGTAAAAATGCAAAACTGCTTTTATCTTTTCATTTGTTTTCCAAGAGTTTTCTGCCATTTTCCGATAATTCTCTTCGTTCTAAATTATATATATATATATATATATATATAGAGAGAGAGAGAGAGAGAGAGAGAGAGAGAGCGATGTTTAAATTGTCACCATTTTATATTTGAACTTTCGTAAATTCGCGTTAATAGTATAGTAGGGTCAGTTGTACACAGTCTGTGAGAAAATGTAGCACCAAGACGCTATTCTTTCCGCAAGAAATTTGGAAACAGCATCTTGTATTGCTAGGCTTTCGTGTCGGAAACGAAAATTTCAAAGCGTCTGGGTTTCAATCTGAGAACAGTGAATAGAATTTGGAAAGGTTATGGTGTATGGCGTGGATCACTAGTGATGGCGACGTTTTGCCTCTAATCATCATCCCGCAGAGCCACGGGCTCAACACAGAGGCCTACATCAAGTGGCTTCAGGAGTTAATGTTACCCTGAGTCAAGAGGGTGACTGCTAGAAGACACTACGTCTGACAACAGGACTTTGCACCATGCCATACAAGCAGGGGACAATTTCTGAGACCACATCAATCTTTACATCTGGTAACCAAACTCCCCAGACTGTAACCACCCCCTTGATTATTTTGTAAGTGCACAGTTGAGCGAGAGACATATTTGTTAAAACTATTTGTTAAACCAAATATGAATTGTTAGCAAGAATTATGGCAGCATTCACCAAAATAAACAAGGAGACCGTCCAGAAGAGTTGCAGAACATTCTGAAGTCGACTGGAGACCGTGGTTCAAGCCAATGCCGATTTAATTTATTAAATCCAGTCTTTAGTTTTTCAAGAAATATTTGTATAATTTTGATAAATTTATCTGTTAAAATAGGATATCAGTGTTAATTTCATTTTCGCATAATTTAGACGACAATGTATCCATTGCACCTTATATACGGTCATATCACGTTGAATACGCCGGTTCTCGCTCGAGCACCAAAGTTAAGCAACGTTGATACTGGTCAGTACTTAGATGTTTAAGAATACCAGCTGCTGTAATCGTTAATGACGGATGTGCGTTGTGGTGCAGTAGATGTCGGCTCAGAAAGAGAAATCGGTGAACCGAGTTCGAATTCCAGTTGAATACACTGCATTCATTTGCGCACTGGTACCCTTGGGAAAGGTATTAATCCGTCCCTTCCTCCTAGTTATGGGTTAAATAACTGAGGTATGTTGTTCATGCTATCTGTGGCAGACTTCTGCACCAACTGTTTATTATCAGCGGTTCCAATAAGTGTGGTTGGTGCTACACAAGCCTTCACCACTCTAAAACAATTCGACGGGAGAGTCCAGAATATATATGGATAGGTTATCATAAAGAATGTTCTTTCGCTTTCAAATGCAAAGCAAATATTCAAATATTTTGTTACGATTTCCAAATCCCTTCCTATGAATTTCTCAAAGATCTTTTTTCATTTTTTCCGTAATAAATTTATTACATGTTTCCTTCCCGAAAGTCATTCAGTTTATAATTTTACTGTTTTCTTTTATTCTTTAGTCTACTGTTTTAGTGTTTGTTTTATTATTTTTTTAGTATTATGGCCACTCTAAATGAGCACTCTTATGAGAATCGAACTGACTCGAACTATAGTTGTAGTACTAATGTTATTTTTAAGCAAATCAAAATAAAATATGAAAATATTGAATTTTTATTTAATTGCAAAACTTAATCCTTTTAGTTTAAAAAAAAAATTTTTTTTTTAAATTATTTTTTAGTTTAGAATAGAACTTCCCTGTCTCTGAAATAATAAACTAGTATTTCAATTTCGAATTTCCTTGGTAACTTGTTAGTGTCGGCCACATCATATCTCGTTAGTCCTCTGGTTTTGTGCCATTTTCGAAATAACCGACTAAATTTAAAAAGAACCTCATTTTCAAGTGATAATTTACAGACTTTCTGAATGCTAACAAAATAAGCAAAAGCCAAATCGGAAAAATTTATTACCGACACATTTTCTTTAAGAACATTAAAATAACTTGCTTTTTTATTTTGGAAATTCATGTGACACAAAGAAGAAACTAAAAATCCTTTAGTAAGGATCGAACTCACAACCTAATCAGACTGAGGTAGCAAGACAAGAGCAGTAACCCTTACACTACGTCGACATTCCCCTGCTGAAAATTTTATATATTAGGTTGTCCCAAAAGTTCGTAAACACTTACGAAATGGGTCTATCTGGTCCAGCACAATCGAGACAAGCAATGGGTTCAGAAAGAGCAAGATACACCGTCGGTTCCAAAACAAGATCGATTCAGCAAAGAAAGTCATGTTGTGCGTTTGGTAGAACTTTGAAGGAATCGTGCATTTTGAGTTGGTTCCGAATGGTCGTGCCATCAGTGCCGAACTTTACTGTCAGCAACTTGAGCGGTTCTACGAAAAGTTGAAGCAAAAGTACCCGGCTCTGATCAACCAAAAGCGTGCTTTGATGCAGCAGGACAATGCCAAGCCACACCCCGCCAGGAAGACCAAAAACAAGTTTGAAGAGATGGACTGCGTTAAGGTTCTGCCACATCCAGCCTACAGTCCTGACTGTGCTCCATCAGATTACGGCCTTTTCCGCTCAATGCAACACTTTCTGAAGGGCCGCCGATTCGACTCGTTTGATGAAGTCGAGGAAGCGTGTCAAGAATTCTCTGATTCGAAGCCGGCTGAATAGTACGTTGACCAGATCCGAAAGCTTGCAGATCGATGGCAGAAAGTCTTGGAAAATGATGGTCTTTATTTTGAGCAATGATTTTTGTTGTTTTTGCGAGTAAAATTTCAATTTTTTGCGAGTGTTTACGAACTTCTGGGACAACCTAATACCTTAGTATATGACAGAAAGCGAACACTCTAACCCTCATACAATGTACATTTTTTCTCCGCTTTTTTATCCTGGACCACAAACGTTTGGTACTTAGGGAAATTTGAACTCAGAAGTCAGCCAGTTAAGTGTTATACGTGATACACGCTTGGGGCGATCATGTCTCGAAAGAGACATGACTGACTAAGATTACAGATTATCCCGCAGTAGGTTGCCATTGCTTTCTGCGGTAGACTGGTTGCCAGCCAAGGCTATGGAACTCAATCTGTCCTGCCATTTAACTCATAGATAGAAGGGGAAGAGATTCATTGTATTATTAAATAGTAATTAGTGGGGGATCAGTTAATTACTTCATAACAATATAAAACTGATCCCCCACTTTATGCCCAGTAGAAGCCGTAATCATGTTTTCAACTATTATATTAAGTCAGTCAGTTAAGTGCCATACGTGATAGACGCTTTGGGCGATCATGTCTCGAAAGAGACATGACTGACTGGGCTGAAGATTATCTCGCAGTAGGTTGCCATTTCTTTCTGCGGTAGACTGGTTGCCAGCCAAGGCTATAGAACCCAATCTGTCTTGTTACTTAACCCATAACTGGAGGGAAGAGACGAATTAATACCTTTCCCAAGGGTATTTGTGCGTAAGTGAATGCAAGGAATTCAACTGGATTTCGAACTCGATTTGTCGTTCCAAGTCGATATCCCCTGCACCACAACGCACAGAAAGTATAACAGCCAGAAAAAAACGATCTTACTAAACACTGTCCTACAGCAGGCTCCCGAAAAGAGATTTATTAATGTGACCAAGATCCTCCAATGAAAGCAATTTCTCGTAAAATTCGATTATATTTGTAATAGCTTATGAAATAACGATCCAAGCAAATAGGAAGATTGTCTTGCACTAATATTTTATATAACTTATATATCTTGACATTTGCACAGGTTTCAACACCAGTTGAATATGAACTTTGCAAAAGGGTAAAACTATATATTTACAGTTATTTAAAGTTTTATAAAATAAGATCATATTGCAACACCATTAGTCTAACAATAAAAAGATTCTCTTTTTTTTATATTCGTCAAATACAAATAAATCGTGTTTTCTGCAAACGATTAGTGCTTACTTTCTTTTTCTCCTCTTTTTCTTCTTTGCGTTAACTTTACCGGAAGCTGCTTCAGACATCTTGGACGGTCGTGCCTGTGTAGAATCAGTATATTTTGCTAATAACTTCAAGGTTTCTTTGTGTGCAGGTTAAAAACATTCAGAATATTCATCTAAATTCCTGATTCCTTCTTTTATGCGTTTTAACTCATAAAATGTTCAACATGGCCTGATTTTTTTTTTTAGTTTAATTTCCAACGTTTACACCAGAATTGGCATCAACGCATACACTCCCATGACACATGATCATAGATGCACACATAAAATCTGAACAAACATTTTTTTTTTGTGATCAGGAATTATGTCCACAATTCTATTTACAAAGAAATGTTCGCCCACATAAAGTTCTTACTTGGACAATGAATAATCGTTTAAAAAGTAGACACCAACATTAACACTTTCCATAATCAGTTTTAAACGTTGAGGGAAAAAAAGGAAAACTTTAAACAAATCTAAACTTATATATAAATGGAACTTTGTCTCTGTGTGTGTGTGTGTGTGTGTGTGTGTGTGTGTGTGTGTGTGTGTGTGTGTGTGTGTCCGTCCGTTACCTATAGACAAAAAAACGGCTAAACCGATTTTCTTGAAAATTTACAGAGTTGTACTATAAGCGTCTGCAAGTGTTCTTAGTTAGATTTTGTGTCGAGGTACCCCCCGATAAATATTGAAAATCGATAATCAAAAAAATAAGGGTTATAGAAGGAGTGGTCCGATTTTAATCAAATTTCATACTCATAGATAAAGACATAAGAAACGATATTCAGAAGTTTCAAGGTTACAGTTCTTACAATAGTGCAGAAAATCGATAATATATATATATATAAAAGTCAAGATGTTTGTGTCTGTTTCTGTTTATCTACCTGTATGTCTGTATTTTTTTCAGGACTTTTATTTTAGTTTTTGTTTCTGGTTTGGTTCTAAGTAGGTATAATTGTAGTTCTTAGTCTCAACCATGATACCATTTACTCAGAGGACTTATTTAGCCTTCAAAATTCAGTTTACGACGAAAAAACTTATTTGATATCGATACCAGGAAATCAAAATTTGACTTACATCCATTCATTTTTCTTTCAGTCTACGGTTTCGCTTTAAGTGGAAACAAGTATTGCTTTTTAGTCTTTCGTGCCAACGTCCAAAGAGTCTGAGCTCCAGGCCTATGGATTAGTTTTAAAGCTTTCATTACACCTTTACTGCTAGTAAGTAATATGAGAGATAATGGCGTACCAACACAAACGAAGCAAACATTTTAATCAAGTTTTCACTTTAGTTTGGGAATTCTGAAGTTTGTTTTTTTTTTCATTAATAAGTTTTTTTTTTTCTGGATTTATTCGCCTTTTTCTCACAATATTTTGTTTAGATGCATCCTTCAGGCGTAAAATTAAACTAAGGAAATCAACAAGAAATAAGTCGCTTCTTACGAGACCCGAACTCACATTCCTAAAAGTTAGTATTTATTTGCATTACTAATGTCGATGCCTACACGGGTGGGTCAAAACAAAATCGCCCTGATTTATCTGCGGATGTCAGAGTGTACCTCTAATCAAACTATGTTAGCGTTACGTTAAGTACTGCATGGGCGTTTGATCTCCAAGAACCACGCCCATTTCAAAAAGATAAATAATCAGTTAAAAAAGTAGATGTTTACAAATTTGTAAAAAATATTTTAAAATTTTCTTTTGAGCTCCTTTTTTCATAAAAAGCAGGTCATCTCGATTGATATATAAAATGTCGAAAATTAACATTTAACAAAGAATGATTAAAATTTGCCAGAAAATAAATCCTTAAAATGAAACAAAGTATTCCTTATTTTATCCTTGATATTTTCATCTTCAAAAACGTTTCATCCTTTCTCTCTTTTTCCCTAAGCAGGTATATATATATATATAATTCAGAAAAATTTTAGATATGCTACGATTTCATGGGTTATACATATTTCGCCGCCGATGATGACCTTGTGTCTTGTCAGACCCAAATGATACAACAGTTAATCCTCAAAATATCCCCTAAAAACATTATACACAGACGCTCACATGTCCATATTTAGAATAGACGTTTGTAACGGTAATTTACAAAAAAACAATTCCTTGCTCATTCAAAAAAATACCCAAAGAGAGAAAAAAGAAAAAAAGAAAAAAGAAGACAATTGATAAATGGAAAGAAGAGAAAAAAAGAAAGAAATAGAAATAAAAAGAAAATTAACAATATACAGAGAAATAAATGCTAACTTCAAGTATCGACACAGCGTCTGTAGCGACTCGTCTGCTTTCTTAGAAAAACATGACGTGGAAATTTAACATTGAAATTTAGTTTCAAATCTATTGGGATATATTTACAGTAAAAAATAAATTGTAAATCATAACTAACAGAGTAATAAAGTGTAGGAAAAATTTTAGATATTCTACAATTTCACGGGTAATATATATTTTACCGCCGATGATGACCTATGTTTTTCTAAGAAAGCAGACGAGTCGCTATAGACGTTGTGTCGATACTTGAAGTTAGTATTTATTTCTCTGTATATTGTTCATTTTCTTTTTATTTCTATTTCTTTCCTTTTTTCTCTTCTTTCCATTTTTCAATTGTTTACTTTTTTCTTTTTTTCTTTTTTTCTCTCTTTGGTTTTTTTTTTTTTTTTTTTTTTTTTTGAATGAGCGAGGAATTGTTTTTTGCAAATTACCATTACAAATGTCTATTCTAAATAAGGTCATATGAGCGTCTGTGTAAAAGTTTTTTTTTTGGAGGGGAGGATATTTTGAAGATTAACTGTGGTGTCAGTTGCGTCTAACGAGCCGCAAGGTCATCATCAGCGGCGAAATATGTATTACCCATAATATTGTAGTATATCTAAAAAAAATTCTAAATTATATTACTCTGTTAAATTAAAAAAATGAATTTAACATTGAGTTCTTTTGAGTTCGTCTCCATCGGAATTTACCTAATATACCAAATGTTCTACGTTATATATATATATATATATATATATATATATATATATATATATATATATATAAAGAAATGGACGGAACTATTCGGAAGCCATCGATGGTTGTGCTATCACGAAGTAACAAGTAATCGTGATGGAGGGTTAGAGTGAACTGGGGTTGTTTAAACAGATGATTGTTGTGGAGATGAACACTCCCCTCTCCAGAAGATGACTTGGACTCTTCCGTGTAGCCTAGATAATGGCGCCAAGAATCGTTAGGAGAAGGGAAGGAATAGAATGAGAGATAGTGAGAGCGAAGCGGAAGCAATCTTTATATCCTGACAAAAGAATTAAGCAAGACTACATGGACTCCAAGTAACATTATATTTCTTGATTGTTATTCTCTCAATACAACGAAGTCATAACAGTTATCATGGTAGATTATGCTCTCTCCCTCTCTCTGTCTTTCTCTCTCTCACTCTCTCTCTCTCTCTCTCTCTCTCTCTCTCTCTCTCTCTCTCTCTCTCTTTAGAAGCTCTAAGTTCTGCTCAGTATAAACCAAAGGTAGGTTCTGTGAGTTTTGAACAAGCACAAATGTGCCTGAGCAATATGTCTGCAATATGTATTGGGTAGTAGACGGGTATGCTCGGAAAACGGGGCTAGCTGCTCATTATGTATTAAGATATAAAAGACAATGTTATATACTAAGCATAGATAAGTCTGGCATAAGGCTATATTATAGAGTGACCCTCTGCAATGAATTGTTCTTCAAGACAAACTTGCTAATCCATTGATATTAAGATATGTACCAACAGATTCGTTGCATTCACTTACGCGCAAATACCCTTCGGAAAAGTATTAATTCGTTTCTTCCTTCTATCTATGGGTTAAATAACAGAACAGATTGGCTTCTATAGCATTCGTTAGCAACAAGTCTACCGCAGAATGTAATGGCAACATACTGCGAGAAAATCTTCCGCCCAGCCAGTCATGTCCCTTTTGAGACATGATCGCCCAAAGAGTGTATCACGTATAGCACTTAACTGACTGACCAACAGCTACGTTATTATATATCCACCAGCAGAAAAACTAGATCCTAGCTCCCTGGTTTTCCTTCTCCTAGATTGGTCTAACCCAGTCAGTCTTCTTTTAAGCCTATGACAAGAAGAAAAAAGATTCATTACTTTTCCAAAGACGATAATTGCAAAATAAACGAGTAATAATCGAGCAGAATTGAACTCGAATTTACTTTCTGCGCTGATAAGCGTTACAATACCCGACACTCAAAAATACAAAATAGATATAGATAAAAAGATACACTGATGAAAAACATCAAAAACACTGAAGACCCTTTTTTTGGCAAACTATTGCAACGAATTCAACTGGAATTCGAGTTCGAATTCCAGTTGAATTCGTTGCAATCATATACGCACAAATACCCTTGGGAAAGGTATTAATCCGTCTCTTCCTTCCAGTTATGGGTTAAATAACAGGACAGATTGGGTTCTATAACCTTGGCTGGCAACCAGTCTACGGCAGAAAGCAATGGCAATCTACTGGGGGATGAACTTCTGCCCAGTCAGTCATGTCTCTTTCGAGACATGATCGCCCAAGCGTGTATCACGTATGGCACTTAACTGACTGACTGACTGACTGGTCTCTGGCTAAGGAAGCAGTGGGTTGGCGCATCAGAAATACAGGGACTCTCAAAAGATCATTATTTCCCGCGGAACCAACATAGGTTACAGACATAAAGTCTACCGAGCAAGCACCTTTTAAAGTATAATTACTGACCAATGTGTGAAAATCAAGAAAGGTGATTGTAAAATTGAGCTCCTGTTTACCATTCTTTCTTTCTGCGGTCTCTGTAGGAAGGCTTACCTCTCCAGTGGGAGCCTCTTTGGCCACTTGAGAACCAAGCATGAATGAAGAAACGTTAGCGAAAACTTGCTATAATAAAACAAATATAATATTAACAGAGATAGACAAATAAATGTATATAAACAAACTGAGATAGATAGATAGATAGATAGATAGATAGATAGATAGATAGATATGAACGGATTGAGATAGATAGATAGATAGATAGATAGATAGATAGATAGATAGATAGATAGATAATGAACAGGCATAGATAGATAGATAGATAGATAGATAGATAGATAGATAGATAGATAGATAGATAGATATGAACGAGGCTGAGATAGATAGATAGATAGATAGATAGATAGATAGATAATGAACAGGCTGAGATGAGATAGATAGATAGATAGATAGATAGATAGATAGATAGATAGATAGATAGATAATGAACAGGCTGAGATAGATAGATAGATAGATAGATAGATAGATAGATAGATAGATAGATAGATAGATAGATAATGAACAGGCTGAGATAGATAGATAGATAATGAACAGGCTGAGATAGATAGATAGATAGATAGATAGATAGATAGATAGATAGATAGATAGATAGATAGATATGAACAGACTGAGATACAGGGTGTGACCGATAAATTGTTGTCTAGATTACGCTAAAGTTGAAAATAACACTGACATCTCATTTGTGAAAACTGATTTTGCATTTGTTTTTATCGATGTACATCTCAGCGCGTAACGATTACCTGAATACAGTTTTTGAGAGCGTGAAATTGATTCACTAATAAAAATTACTAGTGTACGTTCTTTTACCCTATAATGACAGGTGAAGCCTTGTTTAAGAGTAGCGCTTAACAATCTAGTCTTTTACACCATTGTTCTTGTAATAGTAATTGTAATATTACCCATTTCTTTATAAGGGAACATTTAGCATTCTTTGGCCGAACAGCCAGTGCTACTTAAAACTGACATACATAAAATCTTTCTGTTAAAATAATTTTCGAGAAAATATGTTTTTCAAGTTTCTTTTTATCAACCTTTTCAGTATTGATGAGGGTTTCCTTCCTAATCGTCGATATCTTGATTTTGACATTATCTCTTCAAGTTACTTGTTCTATCCATTATAGTCGTTGCTACTGTTGAAAGTCTTCAATTGCTGTAGTTCCTGTTATATGACATTGTTCTTTGTTTAGAATCATGCGACGCAAATTTACAAGGTTCTAAGTCGCATAATCTTCGCTAAAAACTACAGACTCCATTTACTCGTAACTTTTTCAAACTATTGATCTCAGAAAAAAGTTGTATACAGTAAACATTTTATATATTTCTAAACGAATTTGTTGCAAGTTTTAATCTCACTGAATGCCCGACACTTGAACCATTGTGCTGGACTAAGATACTTAATCAATGACAACATATACTGCTTTTCTAATTGTATTCTCTTATCACATTCAATACGTTAACTTCTGAAAATAAATGAATACGCATCAAATGTAAATATCTAAAAACTAAATGCTGTTTAGATTCTTGGAAGTTGAATTACAATTCTGTTCATATATTCTTCGTTGTTACTTAATGTTTGTTTGTTTTATAATTTACGACTAACTAAAGGAAAAATAGAAATATGTATTTCAAATATAAAAGTTTAAAAATCAAGCAAAATAACATTCCTCGTCATGATGATGATCATCATCAGAAGCTGCAATCATCATCATTCATTTGAAATAGCTTTGCAAAGATCCATGGTGGCGGAAAAAGAAACGAAATTAGCGAGCCGGGTTCGAAATTCGCCTACAGCTATTTATATTTACTTCACATTCATCACTTTAGGAAAGGCATGAATCCATAGTTTCTTTTCCTATCACACAATGTCTTATCGAAAGATCTCATCACAGACATGTTCCAATAGTTGAGAAGAAACCTTTTGAAGATCACACTTAATGTCACTTTTTTTAATATCACTTCTGAATATAGGTGAGCATGGCTCTCCACAACTTCCTATTCTTAGTAATATTAGTCTTTTTATTATCTCTCTCACTTCCTGTTCTACCATTCACTTACACGTTCTTTGGGTAGATTGCTCGCTGTTTCAGTTTTATCTTGCTTTCATTATGTCCTCTGCGTGCCAAATTCTCCAAGCCCACTTTCTTCATAATATGTAGCAGACATTTTAATTATTTTCTTTTCTGATTCAATGTACAAATGTCCATTTTATTCCCTTTTTCATAAAAACACCCTTGTTACTCAGATATCCATCCATGGCATTCCCAGCATCTTTCTGTAGAACCACATTTCTGTTGCCTCAAGTCTTCGCTTCATTCGTCAGAAAATGTCCGGTATTCACTGCCATAAAGGGTGGGGGGGACATTCCATTGCCGTTCAGCAATCTTTCCTTTGTTTCTAACGAAATTTTCCTGTTTCTTAATACTTCGCTTTTATTTTGGAAGGCCTATTTCTGCGGTGAAGCTACCATTTCTTCACTTGGTTACATAAATTCAGTTCAAAAGTAGTCGAAAGTTGAATTTTGGATACGAGATTTTTTTTTTTTTTGTTAATTTAATTTTTTTTTTTTCGTTTACCCTATGTAGATATTTCTGTTTCAAAAATGGTATGACCTTTCACTGCTTCTTTAGGCGCCATTATACCCGGATTTATTTCCTTCTAGATGTATGACGCAACTATTATTTCATAGTATTGTATTTCTTTCAAACACACACACAAACACACACACACACACACACTCACTCACACAAGCACCCTATAACACTGACATACTGAGAGAATACTCTCAGTATGGTATACATACTATACTAAGAGTAAATAAAATTCGAACAACTTAAATATTGACACCGATTTTGCTGTGGTGCAGTGGATATCGGCTCGGAACGAGAAATCGGGGAGCCGTGTTCGAATTCCAGTTGAATTCATTGCATTCACTTACGCGCAAATACCCTTGGGAAAGGTATTAATCCGTGTCTTCCCTCCAGTTATGGGTTAAATAACAGGACAGATTGGGTTCTATAGCCTTGGTTGGCAACCAGTCTACCACAGAAAGCAATGGCAACCTACTGCGGGATAATCTTCTGTCCAGTCAGTCTTTCGAGACATGATCGCTCAAGCGTGTTTCACGTATGGCACTTAACTGACCGACATGTACGTAATAGAGGTTATTGGTCTTAGATATACTGCTAAATTTGTCGGTCTTTGGTTATATGGTAGCGTAGTGGCTCTCGTAAGAGTGCACCATCTTATGACATGTTATGCTTGTGACGATGTGTTTCGGTGTGATGAAAATGTATTGGGTAAATATGTTTTATGCCTGGAAACGGGCATATATTCCGAGATGTGCGTTGTGGTGTAGTGGATATCGCCTCGGAACGAGAAATCAGATTGCCGAGTTCGAATTCCAGTTGAATTCCTTGCATTCACTTCCGAAAGGAAAAGTATTCATCCGCCTCTTCCCTCCAGCTACGGGTTAAAGACAGGACAGATTAGGTTCTATAGACTTGGTTAAATACCAAAAGTAATGGCAAACAACTGCGGGAAAATCTTTTGCCCAGTCAGTCCAAGCGTGTATTACGTATGACAATTAACTGACTGATTGCCGTTATTTAATTAAAGCAGTTTAAGTTGTGGCTGTGCAGAAGTCGAGTTCGAATTCACTTCTGCGCAAATACCCCTGAGAAAGATATTAATCCGTTGTTTCTCTTTCCAGCTATGGGTTATTGGGTTCTGTAGCCTTAGTTGACAATTAGTCTATCGCAGAAGGTCATGGCAATCTACTACAGGAAAATACTCTACCCAGTCAATCACGTCTTTTTCGAGACATGATCGCCAAAGTCTATGGCGCTTAACTGTCGTCGAAAAACTGGCTAATTATTTCGAACTGTTGTGTCGATGACGATTTGATTACGGTTGCAATATATATATATATATATATATATATATATATATATATATATATATATAAACTCTTTAATGGTGGATTATGAAAGTAAATATCGAAAAAGAATCTATATTCAAATTTTCAACATTAACTCATGTTAAAACCGTTGGTTAGATCCAGTAACTTGTTCCAAAGAATTTTGAGTTCAATATCTGGCTACAGTAGTTTTTTTTTTAATCATTTCACCCCAAGCAAGGCATTCTACTGCCACTATTGCTCAGAGGGTTACATAGGGGAAGGTGCTGAGAGAGTGATTATATATAGCAAATGTCAGAAGGAGGGTGATAGACGAGTAACGAGGTACATAGGAAGAGTGTTTGAGAGAATGGGTGCGAGTTAGTGTGTTAGGAGGTGTCTATTGACTTTACATTTAAACTCCTGGAGATTGTAGCTGTCGGGGAAGCAAGTATGTGGAAGGGAATTCCACAGGCAGGAAGTGCGAGAAAAGAAGCTGTTGGAGTAGAAATTGTGGTTACATTTTATCGGTTTCACTGTAAAAGGGTGGGATCTAGTTGCTAGTCTAGTATCTCGAGCAAATTCGTACCTAGGGGGCACCAGTGATCTGTCCATCGGAGTAAAAGCCGTGAAAGTATTTATAGAAGAGGCACAGGGAAGCCACGTCACGCCGGTGAGAGAGGAGAATAGCAGGGGCACCTGACCAGATGTGACAGCAGTATTCAGTACACGGGTGGATGGTAGATTTATATATGTGCAGGATAGATTCAGATGGGAAAAACTTCCGGGTCCTGCACAGAGAACCGACTTTCATAGCAGCGGATTTAGCAGTGGATTCGATATAGTCATTCCACTTGAGGTCCGCTGAGAATGTGAAGCCAAGCAGTGGTAGTGTTTTACTCTCTGGGAGGGAAGCCTGTTCCATGCTAATGGGAGGTAGGTGCGATTGTCTATGATGGTTAATTGATAGCAGCTTCGTTTTGGAAGAATTGAAATTTACGAGCCATTTCTTACCCCAGTCCACTACGGATTGGAGGTCCTTTTCAAGCTCGGCAGCGAGGTTCGCTTTGTCGCCCACGCCAGATTTTTGATCGAGTGGTGGAGAAAACTTAGAGATTTGAATTAAAAGAAGATAAGTAAGAAATCCGGAAATAACATGGTTCATGGAACGAGAACAATATCTTCTAGTGATAGAAATAAAGGGTTTGTTTCGAAATTTCAATCACCTGAAGAAGGTCGTAGTGTACAATAACTGAAACGTGGTGAACATGGCAATATAGATAAGAACAATAGCCCGAACAATGTAAATAATTTTTAAAGCAGTCCATATTTATTTAAACATTGGTGTAACTTAATCTTCAGCCATTTAGTATTCTCGGTATTTTTTTTTTTCTAAATGTAAAAATTCATATCTCAAATCGTCAACCGTGGCACAATATTTGCAAGTAAGACAAGCCAATTGATTTTTCTTTTCAGAAATTCGTTCTAATGTCTTTAACCAAGCAGTGATAAATACAGACTCTTCAGAAAAAACTGGCTGTCTACAGTCTTCGTACGCCTCGTTTTCCCAATTTGGATTTTCGTCGTAGTAAACTGAGGTTACTAAATAACAATTATACGATATTTACTGTCAGACATTCTTTCATATATTCGCATGAGGAGGAGAGAGGGAAAGGCAAAGCGTGGGTGATACCTTGAGGAAAAGGGTTTGTCGAGGAGGAACGGGTATGTAAACATGGATAATATAGGCAAGGATCGTTCTGAGAGACTCAGTACCGTAGTCCTTACGCAGCTGCTAGTGTTTCCATCGTCCTGCCACAGAGTGTCTGCGAGTGGGTGGAAAAGATCTTGTCGGTTAGATTTTAGCTTTTTTTTTTCTTTCTTTTTTTTTTTTTTTTTTTTTTTTTTTTTTTTTTTTTTTTTTTTTTTTTTCTTTTTTTTTTTTTTTTTTTTTTTGGCACAGGTCGAAAGTGGGGCACAAGAGGAATATCTCTCATGTGAATATTTCTAAGTTCTGAAGAGTCTACAAAAGAGCCACCCACGCGCACGCGCACACACACATACACACGCGAACAACACAACTTTTAGATATGTTTTAATACAGGCTATTTAGGGTGTGTCAGTTGGCAAGAAGTTCCCTTAGGAATTGAAAGAAAGATAACAAAAGATAACAAGTGGAAGAGGTGGCGGTGGGGTGGAAGTACCTTTAAGTGAAGCCGAAAATAAATAACTAGCGAAGACAGTAATTTTAAGATGTAGATAAATTCTGCTAGTTAGAATCAGAATTTTTCTAAGAGAAATAAATAAATAAATGCATAATTATTGCAGCTGCAAGAAAAAGAAGAAGAAGAAGAAAAAGGAGAAGAAGAAGCAAAGGGAGGAAAGAAGAAAAAGAAGTTGGAAGCAACGAAGAAAAAGACGAACGAGATACAGGAGAAGAAAGAGATACTGGCGAAGAGAAAGAAGAAGAATGGTAAAAAAGAAATGGAGGAAGATAAAGGAAGGGAAAAAAAGAAAAAGCTTAAAAAAAAAAAGAAAAAATTCAGCCTGTGAAAGAAAAATGGGGAAATAAAAAGCAAAAGTAGAAATGAAAAGATTCAGACGACATAATAAAATCAGAAAAATTACTTTGGAAGAGTTTTGGAAAAATTATGAGGCTTGTTATCCCTTCATCTTTAACTCAATGTACCCAGAATCCTATCTGGGTGTAAATGCGACGACTACGAAATAATAATAATAATAATAATAATAATAATAATAATAATAAAGTATAATGTGGAGTTAACAAAAGAAAATGGGTTACGAATGAAAAAAACTAATTCCAATTCTCTGAGCTATAAAGTTATTACGAACATTGTTATTAATGGGATCTCGTGTTAGTAATGCAAGCCTCCAACAAAACTCCACCCATCACCGCCGCCGCTGCCACCATCATCACTAACAATAACGAATCAACAGACGAAGGAAGAAGAAGAAAGAGTCTGCAGACTGGAAATGGTCCAGATATTGGTAAGTCTCGTCTTCAACGGATTGAAGAGAAAAAAAATGAACTACATAAAAACTAAATGCACCCTTACCCGCTGTTTTCACCATCCTGTCAGCCTTTGTTGTATCAAGTTTCTTCATCATATGTTCGTCCTTCATCATCCTCCACCACCCGCTTCTCCTCCACTTCATATCTCTCCTTCTTACAAAAGGCACGGCCACCCTACCCTTACCCACCAGCTAATGAATGAACAGATAGAAAGTGGTATTTCATTTGAATTTAGTGTCGGTATCACATGAGATAATGTCGTGTCTTTGTGTTGGTAAGCATAGATATTTGTTTGCAGAGATACAGACGAAGGCCTACCTAGCCCAACCTCAGCAAGCAGAGTTCAAATTCCGGTCGAGACAATTTGAGGTCACTTAGAACCAAGGCCCTTGAGAAATTCATGAATTCATCTCTTCCGTCCTCCCCCTGCACAATTCTGGTAAAATAGCAAGGTACACTGAGTTCTCTAGCTTTGGTTAACACCCAGTTTTGAAGAATGACAACTTTAAGTTAAACACCGAAAGATAGGGGTAAGACTAGCAACTCCCTACGATAAAAGAAAACATTACTTGGTACTGAGACCGGTGGACGTGTATTCCCTGTTGACTGGTGTTATTGCGATCACGTGCAAACCACAAGTAGTTTACAGGAATATGAAAGACTTCTCAACAGTACTGACAAAGTATATATATATATATATATATACACACAGTACTGTGCAAAAGTATTAGGACAAGAACTATTTTATCTTTTATGAGGCATATTGACAGAAAATAAACAATTTAATTAAAGTAATTTTATTTGATTTACTCAACAAATGCTTTAACAAGAAAAAGTAATTGTTACAAAATAAATAATATATTAGCCTTTTGCTTCGATCACAGCCTTCATTCTGTCAGGCATTGACATCACAAGCTTCTTCAATGTATTTAATGGTATCTCCTGCCAAGCAGCTTGTATTTGTTCCCAAAGTGTGTCTTGCGAAGTAACATTAGATTTATCAATTCGAGAGCGGGGGTGGGGAATAAGAAAAAAGTCAGTCATATCCAAGGATAATAGGATGAGTAGTTTCAAAATAAATTGTTTAATAGAAAATAGGAAAAATTAAATATAACTTCTTTTTAATACATTTCTTTTACACCTAGTTTTAAATAATCAATGTTTATTAACAATTTACTTGGCTTTTCACCCTGTATTTGAATTTCAGTGAGGGTTTTAGGAAAATCACTTCTGACCTAATACTACTGGTGGTGTGCAAAAGTGTTAGGACAGGGGTGATTTTAAACTTTATTTTTGATTTTAAACTTTATTTTGATGCCTTATAAACGATAAAATATTTCTTGTCCTAATACTTTTGTCCAGTACTATATATATATATATATATATATATATATATATATATATATTAAAATTTAAACTAGAAGCGTCCGTCGCGAGATGCGTTTGTCGCGAGAAGCGTCCGTCGCGTGATGTGTACATCACGCGACGGACGCTTCTAGTTTAAATTTTAAAATCATTTGTTTCTGATGAAAGGCCGAGGCCGGTCTGAAATATCAAAAATATATATATAATAATAGAAATAAATAAATACTGTCAAAAAAATACATTTTTAACTTACAACTTTTTAGTAGTTTTTCATATATATATATATAATGCTGTTATAAACATTTTTTCAAAGGTTCAGTAGCGTGCAGAAGAAAGTGACAGAGGGTGTAACGGCCCGAGGGATTCCTATCGGGGGGCACTAATCAGTGAGTGGAATAAAAAATTAGCTTTTGAAACAAAAAATTGCCTCTGTTAACTTAGTTGTACAAACGCCCTACAGTCTTACAAGCATGAAAGTGTTTTTGTTTTTTTGTTTTGTTTTTTTTTTTTGTTTTTTTTTTTTATCAGAGAGGCCGGGGTTAGGCTCTCATATTTTGGTTTTATAGGCATACAGTCAAGGAAACAGGGACACATGTTTAAGCTGACATCCTCCTTTTTGTTTTTGTTTTTTATTTGTTTGTTTTTGTGTTTTTTTTTACTGGTTTTGCTTTTTTGTTTTTTTTTTAAACAGTGAAATTTATATCAACCGGCTATTAAAAAAGTAATGGATTAAAAAATCACTTTCAAATTTACTGTGTTAATGGAGATTCTCTAAGTGTAGCATAGATGAAACACAAGAGCGAATATGTAGAACCCCCAGTAATGATCGAACCCACTACTCAGTTGTAATTGTTGTAGCAAGGCTAGCTTGTTAACCATTACATAACGATGAAGTGCACAAATTACTGTGTTCATGTTTCGAGTAGGAAAATGAAACTAGCGAATATAGATTTGAGGAAATCCTTAAATTTATCATGTTGGACGCCCGTAGCCAAATTGGTAGGAAAGTCAGTCAGTTTATGTGCCATACGTGATACACGCTTGGGCGATCATGTCTCGAAAGAGACATGACTCACTGGGCAGAAGATTATCCCGCAGTAGGTTGCCATTGCTTTCTGCGGTAGACTGGTTGCCGACCAAGGCTATAGAACATAATCTGTCCTGCTATTTAATCCATAACTGGAAGGAAGAGACGGATTAATACCTTTCCCAAGGGTATTTGCGCGTAAGTGAATACAATGGATTCAGCTGGAATTCGAACTCGGCTCCCCGGTTTCTCGTTCCGAGCCGATATCCACTGTACCACAACGCACATCCTTATCCACATACAAGCCCGTTTCGCGGTATCACAGCTAATCAGTGTGGCTAGACATATCCACTTGCTTCTGGCCGGGATCGAAACTCGACCAATTTGGTGTCAGTCGGAGTCTCTTCTCCCTAAGCCATCGGCGCCCATCAGCTATAGGAACGGTTTCTCTAACAGGAAGAAAAGATTCCTGTCGGGAGGCACAATTTTCTTTAGTAGGACTTCTCGGTCTATGCCGGTTGGTGGTATTTTCACAGTTTCTGAAAATTAAAGAACACAGATGTCAATTGAAAACGTGTATCTTCTAAAACTAACTTATATAGCAATAAGAAATAATGTCGGATCCATTATATATATATATATATATATATATATATATATATATATATATATGATAGCAAAAACTGTCAACGCTAGTAATTCTAGAAGATAACCTTTCAAAGGCGAGCAGTCTTTGTAATTAGAGTGCTCTATATCAAGAGATAGGGCATGAATAATAAGAAAACTAATTTTTTGGGGATGTGAATGTCTTTAGTTTAGTGTAATATATAATTTACAATCAAGGCCCTTGAATAGATAGATAGATAGATAGATAGATAGATAGATAGATAGATAGATAGATAGATAGATAGATCCTGGTATATATATTGCGTGTACGTAGGCAGCAAGAATTTGTTCAGACATGTTTTATCAAGTGTAACTGATAAGGTTTGTCAGTTCAATTTTCGAATGATTTATTGAAATCGACGTGAGAGTTGGAACTCTTCTTAATCAAACGCCTGAAGAAACGTTCTAAAATTCATAATTTTGGGGATTTTAGAAAAGCAATTATTTTAATTTTAAATGTACGTGCTTAGTGCTTGTAAGTGATATAATTTGTATGTATATTGTAAGGGATAAACATAATATTTTGTTTTATTTGTTTGTTTCGGCTCACTTAAAACAACAACAGGATATTATTAAATCGTTTATAAAGTTTGAAATAATATTTTAGTAAACTTTAAAAACATTAAAATCATGTGAACAATTAAAAAATTAAACAGATTTTAAAAGGTGTTTGTAAAACTAATTTTAAAATGATTTCCCCTATGACGAAAGATATTACGTTTAATATGGATTGCTTCTTTTTATAAGAAAAACTTAATTATTTCTAATGTTTTTCAACAATTAATGCCACCTTGTTCTACGGTCATAATGGTAACCTCTTCATACAGATTGATCTTGTGGCTATGAGGTGGCCTCCCATTTCCAATTAACCAATTTTTTGTGTGATCCACTTAGAAAAACAAGTTGTTAACAATTTGGGCCAAAGCTTTTATATATTCTCGATATAGTGATTATAAGTATTTATATTATCGAAAACTCTAGACAAAATTTTAAGCAAATGAAGAAACTCTATAAAAAACACAGTTCCATATTTTACTTTTGAATAAAATAGACCCCCTGATGATTTAGCGAACTTTAATCCTCACGATTTTCAAAATTCTTTGTCTGAAAAAAAATACCTGCAGACTGAAACTCTTTCGTTCTAATTTACAAGAACGTCCTCACAGTTATAAATAGCTTTTAAAAACATATATTAGGTTCTTACAAAAATAGTGACTACTCGAAGTGCTTTATTTTTAAAAGCCATCTTAACATAGTATTCACGAATATATTTGGTGAATTTTGGTATACATAATAATTAATGTGTGCTCTTTAATAATTTTTAACTTATTTACAGACAGAAATATTCTTGAAGTATAGAAACTTAAAAAAAAAATACCAATGATCTCTTTCCTGGCCGAATAGTCACTTGTGATGAAAGGTGGATCCTTTATGATAACCGTAAATGATCAGGTCAAGGGCTTGATCGTGATGAGTTCCCCAAACATTTCCCAAAGTCAAAGTTTTATCAGCAAAGGATTATGGTGACTGTCTGTTGGTCCGCAATTGATGTCATCCAAGGAATCCAATCAAAGCATTAATAGAGATCTTTACTGCAATCAACTTGCTGAAGTGCATGCACGCCTGCAAAAAGGAGACTTGCATTTGTGAATCGATGTGGTCCAGTTTTGCTCCACAATAATACGCGGCCACTTGTTGCAAGAATGACGCTGCAAAAACTCACAGACTTTGGATACAAGAGTTTACCAATTCCTCCATATTCTCCTTATCTTTTACTCTCTAATTACCATTTTTAAGCACTTAAACACATTTTTAAATATTAATTATTTTAGGTCCAAACCAAAGGTGGAATCAGCGTTCAAAGATTTTGTTTCATCACAGCCAATAACTTTTTATCAACGACGAATAAATAATCTTGTCGATCAATGGCAGAGGGGCATAGATGCTCAAAGCTTATATTTTGACTAATTTAAACATTTCTACAGTTAATTTCTAAATAAATAAAATTATGTTTCTAAAATCTGCTATTATTTTTGTAACAATCTAATAATTCTTTCTTAAAAATTAGAGTAATATAAAATTAAAACAAGCGCTTATTAAAAAACTAGTTTTCCAAACCCTGTCGTTAATAAAAAGAAAAATATAATTAACTTTAACCCTCTAGGGCCATTCGTATCATATTAGTGGGGGATCTGTTTATTACTTCATAACAATATAGAACTGATCCCCCACTTTATGACAAGTAGAAGCCTTAATCATATTATATTATTAACCCTCTAGGGCCATTCGTATCATATTTGATACAGTATGAAAACAAGCCTTGAAAGAAATATTTTCCTGAAAAATTTTTTAAGAGAAATATTTTATAAATTTCAAATGAAAGCAGTACTGACTGCTCAGTCAATGAATACCAAATGTTTCCTTATAGGGAAATACTGTATCAAATATGATACGAATGGCCCTAGAGGGTTAAGTAGTAATTAGTGGGGGATCTGTTTATTACTTCATAACAATATAGAACTGATCCCCCATTTTATGCCCAGTAGAAGCCTTAACCCTCTAGGGCCATTCGTATCATATTTGATACAGTATGAAAACAAGCCTTGAAAGAAATATTTTCCTGAAAAATTTTTTCAGAGAAATATTTTATAAATTTCAAATGAAAGCAATACTGACTGCTCAGTCAATGAATACCAAATGTTTCCTTATAGGGAAATACTGTATCAAATATGATACGAATGGCCCTAGAGGGTTAAGTAGTAATTAGTGGGGGATCTGTTTATTACTTCATAACAATATAGAACTGATCCCCCACTTTATGCCCAGTAGAAGCCTTAACCCTCTAGGGCCATTCGTATCATATTTGATACAGTATGAAAACAAGCCTTGAAAGAAATATTTTCCTGAAAAATTTTTTCAGAGAAATATTTTATAAATTTCAAATGAAAGCAGTACTGACTGCTCAGTCAATGAATACCAAATGTTTCCTTATAGGGAAATACCAAATGTTTCCTTATAGGGAAATACTATATCAAATATGATACGAATGGCCCTGGAGGGTTAAAGAGTTAAAAAAAAAAAAACGACACAGTAACAATCCGGATATAAGTAAAAATATAATTAATTTATTCTACCTCCGTCATATGCACCTTAATTACAAACAAGGTAAAGCGGTCATTAAACATTTGTTATTCCATATCAGCTTATGATTGTAATACGCCCATAAATATATCAATACGCCCATAAATATATCAATACGCCCATAAATATATCAATACGCCCATAAATATATCAATACGCCATAAATATATCAATACGCCCATAAATATATCAATACGCCCATAAATATATAATTCCTTATCAAAATATAAAACAGCCTCACCTCGTCAGAACTAAGAAGAGTGGGCCTTCAAATAAGCGTTATGTGAAAAAGAAACCACCGCACTTATCATTCTTTTTTTTTTTTTTTAATCATTTCACCCCGAGCAAGGCAGAAACGCCACTGATGTGCAGGGGGTTACATAAATGTAAAAAGATTAATTAGAAAAGAGTGAGGAGTACAAGCTAGTTAGAAAGGAACAATAGAAAGCTGAGAAAGCAGGTGCAATGACAGATACATAGGCGGAGAGAAAGTGAAGATTATACAGGGGAGGGGAGAGAGCTAGAGCCCAGTGGTTAGTAGGTGAGTATTAACTTTGCTTTTAAATTTCTGGAGGTCATAGCCGTCAGGAAAGCAAGAATACGGGAGTGAGTTCCACAGGCGGGAAGTGCGAGAGAGGAAGCTGCAGGAGTAGAATTGTCGTCTGCGTTTGGCTAACCTGACTGTGAATGGGTGGGACCCAGTTGCCAGTCTGGTTGCACGGGTAAACACCTGTAGAGGAGGCATCAATGACTTAAGCTCATCCGAGCAGAAGCCATGAAAGTATTTATAGAAGAGACAGAGGGAGGCCACATTTCGACGATGGGAAAGTGGCTGCAGACGAGTCGCCAGATCAGTACCTATCACATTACAGACTCTCCTTTGGAGCTTGTCAAGAACACTGAGGAGAACGGCAGGGGCACCTGACCATAAATGGCAGAAGTTAAAAGAGCATTTGTCAAAAATGCGTTCTATTCGTGCACGTATTGTTTAACGCATGACACATCAGTTATCAGATATTTATCAGATATCAGACATTAAATTACAACGAGTACATAATATGAGCATGATGTCTGTAACGAATAACTGAGAAGATATTGTACGAATAAAAATCATTCTATACACATTAAACACAATATCAGTCGCTATAAGAGAAAGCATTTTGAAATCTGCTTAAAATTCATTATTAAAAAAAATGAACAACACCTTATTTGGACTACTATTTTTTCAATGTTGAATATTCTTACAAGCCATTTTACATATGACGTTGTTGTTGGCACTGACAATGTGAATAAATTGTTACACAAGTGGGAGCTTATAAAAAACTAGCAGTATAGCCCGGCGTTGCACGGGCGTAATGAAAGCTTTTTAGTCTTTCGTGCCAACGTCCAAACTCTAAAAAGCGGTAGTTGTTTCCAGTATAAACGAAACCGTAGACTGAAAGAAAAATGAATGGATGCAAGTCAAATTTTGATTTCCTGGTATCGATATCAAATAAGTTTTTTCGTCTTAAACTGAATTTTGAAGGCTAAATAAGTCCTCTGAGTAAATGGTATCATGGCTGAGACTAAGAATTACAATTATACCTACTTAGAGCCAAACCCGAAGCAAAAACTAAAATAAAAGGGCTGGAAAAAATACAGACATACAGGTAGATAAACAGAAACACACACAAACATCTTGCCTTTTAAATATATTATCGATTTTCTACAATATTGTAAGAACTGCAACCTAGAAATGTCTTATGTCTTTGTCTATGAGCGTATCAAATTTGACTGAAATCAGACCACTCCTTCTATAACCCGACACAAAACCTAGTTAAGAACACTTGCAGACGCTTATAATACAACTGTGTTTCAAGAAAATCGGTTCAGCCGTTTCGGAGTCTATAGGTAACGGACACACACAGACACACGCACACACACACACACACACATACACACACATACACACAGACACAGACACAGACAAAGTTCCATTTATAGATAAGTTTGTATAGGTGAAAATATTTCCCTACTTTTTGGAGATTATCATTTCTTTAAGCACGAAATAAAGATCGAAAAAAATTGATTTTTCTTAATCCTGTTCCTGTTCCTAATATAAATACAGTGTCAAATCAAGCCGTGACTTTTTTACAGAATTATCAGTACTTTGTTTTTATTTACAAATGTCAAATCTGTAACTGAACTCCTGTCATTGATTATTGCGTAGTTTTGATATTACCCTTTTTTCAAATTAGGGATTTTCCTTATTGTTTTTTTTTTTTAACAGATTGACGAAAAAAAAAATTTTTTTTTGTTCTTTGAGTTTTTCTTTAATATTTTTTTACAACAAAAAAAGATTTATATTAAATAAAAACGGAAAATTTAAAAACATCATTTTTTATTTAGATTATTGAAACATTTGGGGAAACATCACGAAATGGCAAAACGGACAATTAACTAGCCTATCATAGATCGAAAAGAAACACGCTTCATCCATCCGATAATACGTACATTTAAAATGATAAATTATAAGGTCTCTCAAACTGCATGCCAAACTGATTTCAGATTTTCTGGATTGTAAGCTAAAACCATTCTTGAAAAAGAAAATATGGCTGAACTCACGAGAATCAAAAACAGAAGACACTTAGGACGGTTTCTTCATAACCTGGATCAAGATTTGCGCCAATTCGTACGTCGATTGGCGGGGGAAAAATACTAAAAATTGAATACACAATCCTTATCAGCCAAATTTAGTAAAACATTTTTTAATATATGCTTTGTCTGTCTGTCCCTGTCTGTGTGTATATATATATATATATGTGTGTGTGTGTGTGTGTGTGTGTGTGTGTGTGTGTGTGTGTGTGTGTGCAGAATGAGCTAGGTGTATAAGTACACATCCTAAGAGGTCAATAAATAAAAGACGGCCTTCAGTAATAACACGCGCCCTGTGCCAAATTTTCATTTTCATTTTCCCTACAGATGTATCGAGAAAATTAAGATGGTAGTAGTTTTCAATCTAAGATTGTAAATGAAAAAATAATCTGTGTTCGAGGCACGAAACCCCAACCACAGCGACTCAGAGATGTGCAGCTCTTTGAAATTGGCTAGATCCTTCGAGTTTAAAGTTAGGAACACTCTGCATGTGGCGGGGTGGACGGAAGGCTCCTAAATCTATTGAATTTTTTCATTAATAGATATCATTTTTTACATATAATTAAATAAATTTCACTTTTTATTAAATATATTAAGTATAAATATGACATATTTTCATAAATGCAAGAAGTTTTTTAACTTTATTTATGCATCTATTGTTGTTCTATTTTTTAATATTGAGCACTCACAAATATTTTCTCACTTTTAAGCTCTATTAATTTACAGGACATTGTTTTTGGTTAGACTTTGACGATCTTTGTAAATACACACATACATACATACACACATGCATTATATATAGAATACATTAGTCAATAAGTCCGGGGCCTGACACATCGATGTCGCCACTAATAAAAAATCCATATAATTTCTATGCAGTACAAACCTTCAAATGGCACGTGACAAAATTTAGGCCCAATCCGATTGTTAGTTTACAAATTACAGTTATTTAAGTGAAGCTACTGTTGCAAATTTTCAAAACAATGGAAAAATCTGTATTTTGTGTGTTGATAATGCATTCTTTCTGATGAGAAAAAATACTGTTCAAGCAAAGCAATGGCTTGATACGTGTAATTCGGACTCTGCTTCGTCAGAAACAACGGTTAAGAGGTGGTACACTGACTTTAAACGCGGTCGTACAGACACAAATGATACTGAACGCCCAGATCGCGCAAAATAGGCAGTTGTCTCGGAAAACAACAAAAATTCCACAAACTCGTTTCCTAAATTGAAATTGCATGAGATAGCAGAGGAGTTTAACATGTCAGAAGGCAGTGTATTCACTATTTTGTATGAACCTGTGTCACTGAGAAAGGTGTATTCAAAGTGGGTGCTGCGTTTTTTCACAGTCGATCAAAAACAACAATGCATCGATTATTGAGAGCGTTGTTTGCAAATGTTTCTGCATAAATATTTGACAGTGGATGAAACATGGATCCACCACTCTACTTCGGAGTTAAATCGGCAGTCAGCTGAGTAGACAGCAGCAGGTGAAAGCCGTCCAAAGCAACTAAATACGCAGATGTCATCAGGCAAGGTTTTGGCTGACGTATCTTTGGATTCGCAAGGTATTTTGTTCATCGATGACCTTGAGGAAGGAAGAACCATCAATTGCGAATATTATATAGCATTATTGGTGTATTTGAAGGAAGAAATCGCCAAAAAAACAAACAAAAATGAAGAAGAAAAAAAAGAGACTTTTCACCAGAACAACGCATCGCGTCACAAGTCGATCGCAACAATTGTGAAACTACATGAATTGCACCTAGAATTGCTTCTGCGTCTACCCTATTCTCCAGATCTGGCCTCCAACGACTACGGGTTGTTTGCAGACCTCAAAAGTATTTTCCAAGAAAAGAGATTTGGCTCCAATGAAGAAGCTCTATCTGAAACTGGGGTGTATTTTGAGGCCAAAGTCAAACCGTTCTCCAAAAAAGGCATCGAATTGTCAGAGAAGCGTTGGAATCAGTGTATCACTCTAGAAAGATACTGTTTTGAGGAATAAAGTCGAATTTTGCCTTAAAGTTGTTGTTTTATTAGATTGGCCCGTGACTTACTCAGTAATGTTATATATATATATATATATATATATATATATATATATATATATATATATATATATATGTTGGCTTCATTAAAAATGACATACAAGGTGTGATGGTTAATTATTTATGTAATTTTTCATGTGATCTTAGTCTTTCTTTTTTTTTTTTCGGATATAAATTATATAAAAATTGACAAAATGTTTTGCTTGTGTGAAAAGAAATAACCATCACGCCTTCTCTGTCATTTTAATGAAAGCTGCATAAAAGAGCGATTGCTGCCTAAATATATAATATAGATAGATAGATAGATAGATAGATAGATAGATAGATAGATAGATATTGTCCCACCCCAGCCTTGTACAGGGTGAATCGTACTTTATATATATATATATATATATATATATATATATATATATATATTAGTCATCCACAAACAAGCCTGTTTGACCGTATCAAAGCTCATCAGTGTGGATAGACATTCACTTGTTCCTGGCCGGTGTCGAAATTAGACCAATTTGGTGTCAGTCGGAGTCCCTACTCCCTAAGCCATAGGCGCATGGAAAGAGTGAGGGAAAATTTTATCGTGTTATATATAAACAGTGTATACACACACCAGTCACCGGGAAAACTCAATTCATTACTGAAGAGTAACTGATATATATATATATACATATATATATATATATATATATATATAGTTAATTGGTTAGTTTTTGATAATTAAATTAGACAAGTACACAGTTGTATTAAAAAGTATTCAATACAATTATATTGTATAACTTTTTAATATTTTTCATTTGGAAACGAGTTATTTCGCGACCTAGGTTTCTACCTTTCGGTGTTTTCAAGCCATTTACATTAACTTTTTTTATTGCTTTGTAAACGCTCATGTAACAGGGATCTTTTACGAACGCGCAATTTTTAAAATAAAGAGAAGTTACTCAAATGTCTTAGAGCACTTTCATCCATGATTGTATAATCCTAGTAGATATTTATTGGTATGGTTACACTAGGATATAATTTCTGTTCTTGCATTTGGTTATTTTTTTCTTTCATTTAGTAATTTATTTTTTTATTTTTTATTTTAGTAATTTATAAACACTAAATTACAGTTCAAATACAGGGTGAAAAGCCAAGTAAATTGCTAATAAATATTGATTATTTAAAACTCGGTGTAAAAGAAACAAGTTATTTTGAAACTACTCATTATTCTATTATCCTTGGATATGACTGACTTTTTTCTTATCCCCTCTCTCGAATTGATAAATCTAATGTTACTTCGCAAGACACACTTTGGGAACAAATACAAGCTGCTTGGCAGGAGATACCATTAAATACATTGAAGAAGCTTGCAATGTCAATGCCTGACAGAATGAAGGCTGTGATCAAAGCAAACGGCTATTATACTAAATATTAAATTTATTTTGTAACAAGTATTTTTTCTTGTTAAAGCATTTGTTGAGTAAATCAAATAAAATTATTTTAATTAAATTGTTTATTTTCTGTCAATATGCCTCATAAAAGATAAAATAGTTCTTGCCCTAATACTTTTGCACAGTACTATATATATATATTAAATTGTGACATGTATTTCATATTTTTTAATGGCCGCAAAGATATTCTGAACAAAATTATTTTTATTTTTTCTCATCGCTTCAACATTTTGAAGAACGAATTCTTCTTTTATATAGCCTTTCCCTTCAAGATATGGCCGATCATAGCTCTCCACAATTTCTTGTCATTTGTTGCACATATCCCTTGTCCAATGACCACCCTTCTTTGTCTTTGTGTTCTTTTGTCATCCAATCGAATTAACTTTAACATCTCGGCCTTATTTTATGCTGTTTTTATTAAACGTCTACTGCCAGCGCACACGTAAATCTTTATATCAAACTAATAGTAAGTAATTGAATGACAGATGGAAAAATTCACCTACGTTACGCGTTTTGTTCATAAAAAAAAGTAAATTTACGTCCAGGCTCAGACAACATATATTCTTTCCAGCCAAAATTACCGCTATTATAATATAGGATATTTACAAACAATATTATGGGATATTTACTAACAATATTATGGGATATTTACAAACAATATTATGGGATATTTACAAAGAATATTATGGGATATTTACAAACAATGTTATGGGATATTTACTAACAGTATTATAGGATATTTACAAACAATAAATATGGGATATTTACAAACAACGTTATGGGATATTTACTAACAGTATTATGGGATATTTACAAACAATATTATGAGATATTTACAAACAATATTATAAGATATTGACAAACAATATTATGGGATATTTACAAATAATTTCAACAAAAATTAAAAACAAATGCGACAAAAACCAGAAAGAGGCTGGCTTGATTATGCATCCAGATAAATCGGAGGGCCTAAAATTTTAAAAATGTAAATTTAAAACAAAGCGTTTCTGTATGCTCAGTTTTTTGTTTTTTTGTTATTTTTCGATATAGCATTGTAAAGAGCGTTTGTTGTATTCCATTACCACTCATATAAAGAGTGACACCATCGAAAAAAACCAATATCAGTCCGGAAATATTTTTTCTTGGGACGAAACATTTAACGTAGGAAATGTTTTTTGTCATTCATATACACCCATATATATATATATATATATATATATATATATATATATAAACAAGTTGTGTTAAACGATAGAGACAACATAGTCTTATATATTTTCTTTTGAATTTCTTCATATTTTCTAATTAAACTTTTTATTTCCGAATTATATTTGTATAAAAATTGTCCAAAGGTTGTCCTACTACTTACGAACGTCATCGTTCATCATCAGGGATTATATTACAGTTTAAAAAACAAATATGGCCTTGTAGCAGGAAAAGTGTTACAACATTTTAAAAGAAAATAAATAACGTTATGAAGAATTTTTAAATTAAAAAGCATTAATAATGTAAGCAACATGCACACGTGAAGATATGTGCTCACGTAGATGCGGGAATTATATGGAAATATAAAGCTTAATCAGAAAATATGAAAAAATATACGTACTTTATATATATATATATATATATATATATATATATATATATATATGCGCGTAACTATGCACTTGTATGTATCCAAAACTAAAAAATTGCTTATTTTGCAACGATGAAATTACAATTGACATTTTCTTCAGAAAATCTAAAATACATATTCATCCTGTTTAGGTTAAATCTTTTGCTATTATTATTATTATTATTATTATTATTATTATTATTATTATTATTATTATTTTTTTACATCTGTAAATTAGTCATTTTATTGATTCTACACTTAGCCAAGCTTCCAGTAAACCTTATTTTGACTTTGCAAATTGATACATCTAATTTTTCTTTTTTCTTTTCTTTTGATCGCAGCCTTTCGAACGTACCGTGACCACCCACATTGGCAACCCGGGCGAGAGGGTAAGTTCCGACAGAATCATCCACCCAAAATTCTCTGCAAATTTTTTCATGAATTTACTCTCATACATTGATTTAGTTTGGGTGAAATTTTTTCACCTTTTCTAGTTGTTCTCCCCTGTCGCGTTTGAATGCCAAAGGATGGCATTTATTTCGGCAGATTGTTTTAATATTCCTGAAGGAAAAGACATCTAACGTGGATCAAGGGTTCCATTCGTCATTTACAGAAGACTGACGAATGCACTAAACAGATGATGAAAACAGGAAAATCCAAACGATTTTATAAGATCAACAAAGACGAGGGAATATTCGACTGACGAAAACTGTATCAGCAAAATTTAGACAATAATCAAATAAAATCATCTGATAGATAGATAGATAGATAGATAGATAGATAGATAGATAGATAGATAGATAGATAGATTAACAAAGATAGATAGATAGATAGATAGATAGATAGATAGATAGATAGATAGATAGACAGACAGATTAACAAATATAGATAGATAGATAGATAGATAGATAGATAGATAGATAGATAGATCTGAACAGATTAACAAATATAGATAGATAGATAGATAGATAGATAGATCTGAACAGATTAACAAATATAGATAGATCTGAACAGATTAACAAATATAGATAGATAGATAGATAGATAGATAGATAGATAGATAGATAGATAGATTAACAAAGATAGATAGATAGATAGATAGATAGATAGATAGATAGATAGATAGATAGATAGATCTGAACCAGATTAACAAAGATAGATAGATAGATAGATAGATAGATAGATAGATAGATAGATAGATAGATAGATAGATAGATACGAACAGATTAACAAAGATAGATAGATAGATAGATAGATAGATAGATAGATAGATAGATAGATAGATAGATAGATAGATCTGAACAGAATAACATAGATAGATAGATAGATAGATCTGAACAGAATAACATAGATAGATAGATAGATAGATAGATAGATAGATCTAGGCAGAATAACATAGATAGATAGATAGATAGATAGATGAACAGAATAACATAGATAGATAGATAGATAGCTACAGACAGAATAACATAGATAGATAGATAGATAGATAGATAGATATAGATAGATAGATAGATAGATAGATCTGAACAGAATAACATAGATAGATAGATAGATAGATCTGAACAGAATAACATAGATAGATAGATAGATAGATCTAGACAGAATAACATAGATAGATAGATAGATAGATCTGAACAGAATAACATAGATAGATAGATAGATAGATCTGAACAGAGATAACATAGATAGATAGATAGATAGATAGATTCGAAAAGACTTAGATAGATAGATAGATAGATAGATAGATAGATAGATAGATTCGAAAAGACTTAGATAGATAGATAGATAGATAGATAGATAGATAGATAGATAGATAGATGAAAAAGACTTAGATAGAAACAATGCGAATATAGGCGTAAAACTGTCTGTCAGGGTGCAGTGTTGATTTCTATGACCAAACTGTTTCTATCCTCAAATACGAGGGTGGGTCAGTCAATAAATAAGGTGAATTTTTCGGTATAAGGACTTCTAGTACAGACAGAAGCTTACTTTTTTTTTCAACGTAGTCTCCCAGCAGTGCCACACATTTTACCATTTTTGCACAAGCTCCCGTATTCCCTCAGCGTAAAAATCTTTGGACTGATGTCTCAGCAAATCGCTCACAGCATTTTTTACTTCATCGCCACTTTTAAGCTTTGTGCCTCTCGTGAACGATTTCAAAGTACCAAACAAGTGAAAGTCTGAAGGGGCAAGATCTGGGTTGTAAGAGGGATGAGGGAACAGTTCCCAGCCCAGCTCGTTGATGGTCTGCACCGTTTGGGCTGCTGTGTGAGGCCTTGCGTTGTCTTGATGCAAGACGACTCCATGTGACTGATGACCCCTGTGTTTGTTCTTTATGTCTTTCTTGACCTGTCTCAGCAGTTTACAATAGTTGGCACTGTCAGACTGAATGAGGTCATTGACTGATTCGATCACCTCAGAAGACCTCACTTCTGTAGGCCTCCCAGGGATGTCTTCATCCTCAACTCTGCTCCGTCCCTCTTTAAACAATTTAGCCCACTTGTAGACAATTTTGGGCTAAAACATGTGGTGCCATACACGGTTGGCATTCTCCTATGAATTTCAACTGGTTTGCACCCTTCAGCAACCAAAAAATTGATAACTGATCTCCGATTAATCCTGGAGCATGCTTTTTGGTCGACCATCTTTGTTAATCTCCAAAACTCTCAAAGATTTTTTTTTTTCAATCTACAAAAAAAAATTAAATCCCTTTGAAAAAGAATTAAAGGAAAATTTTTAATTTTTTTTTTTTAAAGTAAGCTTCTATCTGTATTAGAAGTCCTTATACCGAAAAATTCACCTTATTTATTGAATGACCCTCGTAGAAGTCCTTATACCGAAAATTCACCTTATTTAATGAATGACCCTAGTAGAAGTCCTTATACCGAAACATTCACCTTATTTATTGAATGAACCTCGTAGAAGTCCTTATACCGAAAAATTCACCTTATTTATTGAATAACATTGTAGATGTCCTTATACCGAAAAATTCACCTTATTTGTTGAATGACTATAGTCGTACCTATTTTATAGTTTTTAATACAATCTTTGTTATATATATATATATATATATATATATATATATATATAGTCATCCGCAGACAGATATGTTTCGCTGTATCACAGCTCATCAGTACGGTTAGACATCTGATTGCTTTTTACCAGGATTGAAACCCGACCGCATTGACGTCAGTCGGTGATTCTACCTCTGAGATATGGGCGCTCGGTAGAAGAAAGCAGTCTTTTAGCATGTTAAGTACAATGTACACATGCCAGTGGCTGAGAGTGTTCTAATTCATTACTGAATGAACGATCCGTATGTATATATAACTGATCTATAAATTACGATATATATATATATATATATATATATATATATATATATATATATATCGTACTTTTGTTATTACAGTGGTTTATAAAAGCATTATATCGATACGCAAAAAATTCCATGTTTCAAAACAATACTGTTCTTCTTCAAGTGATATGTTAAAATGCATTTATTTTAATATATCACCCACCCAACTTCTGGATGCGATGACACAGCAGGCAAACATCCTCGACCATTTTTTAATATCTTGCCCTTAACAAATGCTCACCAAATGTTTTACCACCTCCTAATTGGCACGTCAGGTCATTCCCTAGTCAGTGGTAGTGGTTTGGTGTCAATCTGGAGATTGACACCAAACCAATAACATCCCCTGATTTACCGATCCACAAAACATATTTTTGCTAATCGATGCCAGACTGGGACAAATTCCGGTGCTATATGACTGAAGATACTTCCCAATATGCTGCCTCCAAAAAATGTTGCCCTAATCTCCAAATAGATCCTTTCTGGGATGGAGTTCTCTATGCCCTTCAAATAATTTCAGCAGACTCCAACAGCTTCTTTTCTCGCACTTTCCGCCTGTGGAATTCCCTTCCGTATACTTGCTTCCCCGACGGCCGCAATCTCCAGGAGTTTAAATGTAGGGTCAGTAGACACCTCCTAACACACTAACTCGCACCCATTCTCTCAAACCCTTTTCCCATCCACGTAACCCTCATCCTCGGTATCCTTACCCGTCTATCACCCTCCTTCTGACATTTCCTATCACTTTCCCATATGTAACCCCCTAACCACTCTCTCATCACTTTACCCCATGTAACCCCCTAACCACTTTTCTCATCACTTTCCCCCTAAGTAACTCCCTAACCACTCTTTCTCACGACTTCAAAATCCCTCGCAAGGAGCAGAGTGTAATTTGGCCCTTATTTTTTTTAGAACCTCCCGCAATCGCTGTAAGAAAGTTCTGGAAAAGGCAAAGTGCAGCTACCAACGAGTTGCCCAAGCCAAAGTCGAAAAGAAACAAATTGAATCTCGCGAATTCTGAAAGATCACCAACCAAATTTTAAACCGAGGCAAAGCGGCTGTGCCCACCATTATAATATTAAGTTGGTTCTAAGCTTTCGGCTCACATGAGCCATCTTCAGAGAGGTTACAAGCTTAGAACCAACTTAATAAAAAATTATCCAAATGTTGGAGAATTTTTGTCTTTATTTTCAACTGAAATTAAAGCCAAAATACGATGTTTAGAACGGCTCATGATTAAACATAATAGACATTCATTGTCTCTGATATTTAACAGTATATGTTTAGAAAATTATTTGCTGCCTCGATACACTATAAGAAAAAATTTAGGCACACACGCTATAAATCTTTTGTACAATAAAGACGGAAGCTGATGATGGTTCGCCTGAAATAGGCCTACACTTCCGACTTACCATGAAATAACGTGTCTGCCTTTATTTTTCTTATATTTGCTCTATATGTATTTATATACATATATATTTAGAGCTCTCTTAGAGAGTTATCCTACCATTGTATGTAAAGGATACTCCTTTGGATTCTTTTATATCTCCAACGCATGCTTATATATATATATATATATATATATATATATATAGATAGATAGATAGATAGATAGATAGATAGATGTGTGTGTGTGTGTGTGTGTGTGTGTGTGTGTGTGTGTGTGTGTGTGTGCTATCTATTTTTATTTTACGAATCTTTTCACTGTTTTTTTGGGGGGAAGTGTTTTATTTTAAAATTGCTAACTTCCTTAAATCATTGTTGCCGATATTTTCGCTTGTTTATTAAGAAAATCTTTAAAAAATGTTTTATTTCTCGATAGAAACTTCCTTTTTAGTTGTTTGAAATTGTTCATTTGAAATGATTCTTGTTTCATATTTTCTCTTTCTTCTCGTCTTTTCAGAGTCGTCCGAAATTCTAGAACAAAGCTTCGACGAAGTAAAATAAATGAACAAAAAGTGAAAATCCCAAAACAGACAAGCCAATCGATGAAGTAAACAGAAAAAAAGAAAATGTTCGAAATTCGTCAGCTCAAAAGAAGAAAAGTGTTATTACAAAGAGAGTCAAATGAAAAACCTCTTCTACTGAGTCATTTTAAAACGAAAGAAAAAGAGTAAATGAAAATAAGACACTGTGACATTTTTCTTATTTTTTTTACAATATCAAAATTGGAATAATCAAAAAAAAAAAGAGAAAAAACCACTGCAAATAATTATAAGAATTCTAAAATGGCGACCAGTATGTTCCTGAAACTGCACCAGCGATTTTGATTGGTCCTTGATGTTTTATACGTGCATTTATAAATATTCACAAGTAAACACCCACACTCTCTTAGACAAACACAATCAAGCACAAACACAAACATATATCCATATATATCTTATAAACAAAATAAAACTATTTGTGTGTATATGTGAATGCGTACATCGGCGCGTGTGTGTGTGTGTGTGTGTGTGTGTGTGTGTGTGTGTGTGTGTGTGTGTGTGTGTGTGTTTGCTGAATAAGCCTGGTTAAAAATATGAGGCACCCAGTTAATAAACAGTGATAAAGTAATGATATAGAAGATCACCTCTCTAAATATAAATCCATGTGGGGTCTCTCTCTCTCTCTCTATATATATATATATGCACACACATATATATGTGTATATATATTTATATATATATACACACACACACACAGACACACATATATGTGTGTGTGTGTGTGTGTATATATATATATATATAACGTAGCACATTTGGTATACAATCCAGGTAAATTCCGATAGAGACGAACTCAAAAGAACTCAATGTTAAATTTATTTATTTAATTTAACAGAGTAATATAATTTAGAAAAGGATTTTTATTTATTACAATTCCAATGGGTAATAAATATTTAACCGCATAATGATGTTATTATTGCAGCTCGTCAGACCCCAATGGAACAACAGTTGATCCTCAAAATATAAAAAAAAAATTGTTGGTGGGATATTTTGAGGATCAACTGTTGTACCATTTGGGTCTGACGAGCCACAATAATAACATCATTATGCAGTTAAATATGTATTACTCATAGAAATTGTAGTAACTCAAAAATCTTTTCTAACATATATATATATATATATATATATATATATATATATATATATATATATATATATGTTGTAAGAATACATGCAAGGAAGTTTTATTAAATTTAACCGAATTCATGGGATTTTTACAACTTCTCAATAAGATGTGGAAAATCAGGATCGAAATTATCAATAAATAGTTTAGAGTTACTTTTCTGTTTCGTATGTTAAAAAGATTTCGTTTAGTTCAGTCAATAAAAAGAATCATATGTCGTCAATGCGATAAATATTTCTTACATCGGTCACGCGTACCACACTCTTTCCTAGGTTAACTTGTCACTCGTCGAAACTTCAGCCAAAATACAAGAATCTCTATTAAGCAAATATTCTTGGATAATACGATACAGCACCCAGTTCAAGGAATCATTTAAATGAAATATATCTTACGACATATTTTTCAAAATAACGCATAATATTTTATGTGTTTTTCTATTATGCGTGTTTTCTTCTTTTAACTTTTACACATGACATCGCCTTTAGGATGATTCCAATTTTCAGTTGAGTATAAAAATATTACGATATAACCAATGACATATTGCCTACCGCAGGAACAACAAGTACTTAAATAAAAACAACAGAACAATCACGAAATTCGGACAGATTATCCACAACTTCGATTCTGATGTGTAATTTATTCGAAAATTGGGAAAATATAACAAAATATTAAGCAGGCAGACCTTGTTGGTTGAATATATATATATATATAAAAATATTAGCCCATAACAGAACGAAAACGCGTAGGCGATTTAAAATACAGTTTTCCTCTTGTCCTTATTTTATTTAACCATCCTGTCCTTAATCTCAGATTATATATATATATATATATATATATATATATATATATATATATATATATATATATATAATCTTAAAATTTAAAGTTAGTTTTTTATATTTTATTTTCGGCGTCTTTAATAGGGCGATTGAATATGATAAATTTCTCTGAACGGCAACGTCATCTGGAAGTTCCAATTCATCAAAATTAATATTAAAAACGAAAGCAGGACATAACAAATTATCAAAAAAAAAAGGAAAAAATTTAATAAAGGAACTTGTAACATACTTACATCCGCCATTTTTTTTTTTTTTTACATTTCGACAATGAAACATTTATTTTATTTACCCGCTCCCTGTCCAGCCGCGCAAATTTATAGGGCAGAATCTTTTTGGGTGGGGAAAAATTGGCCCGTGAAAATGAGCAGTTATTTAACTTCATTTTTACAAGGGAATATTTTCTAACAGCCACTAGTTCGTCTATTGTAGATACTATTAAATAATCATTTAAATAGATGTGTTATTTCTTAATGAGGTTTTTATTTTTCGTTATGATTTTTAGTTAGTGTTGGCGCTATGCTGTCGTGTGTGTCTAGTTGCTGAAAGGACAGATATAAAATGAAAAAGTATTATGCCGCAGTCGACTCCATATTGATAATTCTGATCATTTATAACAAGGTTATCAAAGGAATTTGAACTGAATTTGGAAAGAAAGACTAACAAAAAGTAAAATAAAAATAATGGTTTCTTGCAACTGCTCGCTTCAAGAAAATCAATACCCGATCGACAAGCAACGAAATATAGTGCCGACAATCATGGGGGATTCATTTTGACTAGAAAAATACTGATATACTGATACCTCATTTCTTGACCGCATTAGATGTTATAAATTTCTAAAAACTAGACAAAATAAATGTAACTTCGATAAACATGCTCTTTACGAATAAACATTTTATTAAAAAAAAATATGGAATCGATTTTTAAAGAATGTTCGATTTTTCATTTAATAGAAAATCTGGAAAATCACTTCTCACAATTGGAAGTTTTGAAAAATGTCTGTCCTCTGGATCACATTTTTCCAAAAGGAACTGAACATATTTCCAAAACTCAAATTCTTTAAATAAAGTCTTGTTAATGAAATAGCAAAAAGCTCAACGACAAACATAAAGACAGATTTTGCTATTGAATTCCAAGATGGAAATTAAATCAGTTTTTAATTTGAAATTATAACGAATCCTGCTGGGGTCCAAAATGACCAAATAAGACCAGTTTAGAACCTATCCACAGCGGTAATATTTGACCACGACCTGGGCGTACGCGCTCATGTTAACCACTTTAAAAAGAAGACCTCGTGTCACATCTCTCTCAAGTGGGGGAGAAGAGTAAATATCCTGCTAAAAGAAAAACAATTTAACGTTGGTGCTAACTAATATAGTAAATACCTTTTTTATATTAAAGAGAACAAAAGTTACGCACTATTTTTTCAAATCAAACTGACTTGCCAATTAGTAAAGATAAAAATCCAACCAACAGAATTTGTCAGCATTGACCTGTTTCCAAAACGCTAAAAAACTCACACTTCACAAATACTTACTATAAACTTTTATTTAAAATGTACCTTGAATACATATCTATAAATGTTACAGAGTTAGAATTCTTTTGTTTTTCTGAGATAAAGTTTCTTATTCTGAATGTTTATCCAAATCTTTTTAGTGTTTTTTAACAAAGCCATTTGATAGATATTTTTCGGCCTTTCTCAAGTGTCTGGTTTTTAAAATCGCTCCGTATGTTTTATCTTTTTCATCTCTTCGTTAGACAGATTGAGAGCCGACAGAATCACTGAGTTTCGGGACTAAACCTTTCGAGTTGAAGACAGAAGGAAATTAGAAAAAATGCAGAGAAGAGAAGGATAAAAGAAAGAAAAAAGAAAAAATATTTCTAAGGTTAGTTTAATATAAAGCTTATAAAAAGCAGGAGAGTGTATCGGCTGAAAATTCATAATATAAAAAAAGACAAGATGAAGACATCTTAATCTGCGGATTTCAAAAAATGAAGGAAAACTGCAAGATCTTTCGGTTTTGGAAACAAAGATGAATACAATCGTCAATAAAATCAATGGAACGATATAATTTACACTTATATAAAGTCGTATTCTCTATCGTACCATCGAAGGAGTTGGAAATATTTGCAATTAGTTGAATTTTTTTTTTTATCAAGGCCAATGGACAAACGGTAATTTCTCAATCTTCACCAGATTGAAAGATCTTCAAACTTTTTATTCTTTCAACTGAAAATATAATAATGAACAAATCCTGTTTGCAAGAAAATATTTCAAATACTGTTCAGAAAATCGAATGTTTTGATGCAGTTAACGTTTCGATTGGTCAGTTCTCCATTTTTTTTTTTGTCAGGCATCAATGCTGTGAAAAGAATCAGGAAAGTATGGCAACTGAAAAAGTCTTAGTGAGTCAATCTTTTTCACTGGCGCTAATACACTAAACCGTCAGCCAGGCAGTTGTAAACTATAAACGGAGTCGGGAACGTTCTCAAAATTTATTTGGCTGAGTAAAACAAAACACAAATTTGAAATCCATACGAGGTTAAATGTCGCATCTGACTGACATGACGATATCTGCCACTTCCTTCAATTTCCTGATTCTCCAACAAGGCTGTTCAGTTATCGACACGAAGAGACACGAAGACTGGAATCATTAGTCGAAACAACATTTGAAATAAGAATGGCTTTATAAACCAAAAAGATTGATTAATTTCATGCCACTAAATCTTGAATTATAGCAAAGTTTGTGTTGTGGATTCCGGATGAGGAACCGCACACAATAATGAACAACAAACCAGATAATTGAGATAGAAAAATAAGTTATATTAAACGTAAAGATACAACTGGAACGAAGGTTAGTAATCCAAAAATACGATTAGTAAGGAATATATATATATATATATATATATATATATATATATATATATATATTTACAAGTCTTTGAAGTGAAGCCGTGCTGGAATGAGTATATCCCTGTAATATTATTATGGTTGATTGGAGCTCAAAGCTACTATGACTACTGTCGCGGTATTCTCTGTGTAACTTCGGTACCTTACGATGTCTGCCTGCGTAACTCACTATGGCAGAAGTATATGTATACTCAAGTCGAGTTCATTATCATAGAAAAGGGGGAGATCCCACAACAGTTTGGTCGAATGTTTAGTATGAGAGACACAACAACTTAACTAACTTTGTTATACAATTAATTGTTTCATAGGTGCCTTGTCATGGATAAATAGCTTAAAATCCATTACTATTGTAGTTAATTTCACTGGGTGCTTCATACTTGTGGCTTTATCCAGTACTTAGGTAAGCTTAATAAATAAGCATTTCTTTTTCATCTTTAAACAAATTTATCTAATCTTTAATGCATATCCACGATCATGGTATTGTTGGAAAGTAGAATAAATAATCTTTACAGTTGTATAATCATAATTGATTCGATGCTAGCAATTCAAAAACTATGTAAATGTAATTCGAAGCAAAGAACACAAGAAGACTACTGGCATATTCTGTAAAAAAGCGTACCTCATATTATCGACTCTAACAACCATTTCATTCTAATTTTTCTTTATAACTGTTTAAGAATTAAAAATAGAATATCAGGGATAAGGCCCCGGCGAAATTCACACTCGAACCCCTTATTCTTGAGAATTAGCCTTACCATGAGAGCACTTTACCGATAAGGCCACGGAAACTACACCTGTTTTCAGTAAGATAAGTTATATTGCTATAATCTATTCCATTAGATTATAAAGTATTTTAAAAGGGCAATCTTTTTGTTTATGACAATGAATCAAGTAGAATAAAGAGTCGGTGCAGTTTTTTTTTTAAATGGCCAACCAAATTCACTTGAAAGTGCTCAACCAACAATCTTAGATATTAAAGCGCTTATTAACGCATCAATTTTGATGGAAATCTTGTACTTGAGTTGACTTCTTTCAATGAAGCGATACATCTATTTAGCATTGAATGACATCACTAATGACGTCAATACGAACAAAATTGACAACACTATCAGGTAGAAAAATTATTTTCATCATAAATCGTTCAAATTTGAATGATTTTTATTTGTAAAAAATAATAAAGTCACCAAGTTTTGAGATTTTTTTGAATTAGAGAAGCGTATTTGATTATTTGAAAAAAAATAATAATAATTTCAGTAAAAACGATTTACCTGAAAAAAAAAACATATAACGATAAATGTAGTCGCTATTCGAAATGAGTTCATTAATGATGATTTATCCAAGTTTCAGACTGACCAATATAAGACACTTTGATTAATAGAAATAAAAAGCTGTGAATTTAAATCCCTTACCTTTTTAAATAGTTTTATTCAGCTTTCCGAAAAGAGCAATATGAATCTAAAAAATAAAATAAGCCAAAACGTTTCTACGAAATGAAAATATCTATTAAGTAAATGAGTTGGTCCACTTCAGAAATAATGATTACCGCCAAGTTAGGTTTTTGATGTCATACACAGAATTGTTGTTTTTTTTTTTTTTGTTTTTTGTTTTTGCTTTTTTTTTTTTTTTTTCGCTTCAAATTTAGTTTATGGGCAAACTGCCCTCACTTCTGATCAGAAAATGTGCAAAACAAAATAAAAAGCATCTAGTCAAAAAAGCTTTAAGATGGGCAGTCTGTCCGTTCTAAATATACGTACTCATAACAACAAAAACATTTCTATGCATACCTTCAATGCTCACATACGATGTATGTATGTGAATGCACACAAGCACATACACTCGCATATAGTATCACACAAGCTTTTATCTGCATATAAATACATACACACACACACATATATATATATGTACATATACATACATAAGTTCACAAATACACACAACTCCCCCATATATATATATATATATATATATATATATATATATATATATATATATATATTCCATTTGTAAACGAGTTATTACGCGACCTAGGTTTCTACCATGAGTGTTGTCTTCATCCGATTCGCAATAACTGATTTTCTAGTTTACCGTTTTTTTATTTTTTTATTTTTTTTAAGAACGCTCAAGTAAC
>JBBBDQ010029491.1:80000-198355 GCA_037127315.1 Ascarosepion bandense
ATTGTCGCAATTACTTTGATGCCTCATAAAAGATAAAAGAGTTCTTGTCCTAATACTTTTGCCCAGTACTGTATATATACTAGGTGCGATTGGTAAATTGTCGCAATTACTTTGATGCTTCATAAAAGGTAAAAGAGTTCTTGTCCTAATACTTTTGCCCAGTACTGTATATATACTAGGTGCGATTGGTAAATTGTCGCAATTACTTTGATGCCTCATAAAAGGTAAAAGAGTTCTTGTCCTAATACTTTTGCCCAGTACTGTATATATACTAGGTGCGATTGGTAAATTGTCGCAATTACTTTGATGCCTCATAAAAGGTAAAAGAGTTCTTGTCCTAATACTTTTGCCCAGTACTGTATATATACTAGGTGCGATTGGTAAATTGTCGCAATTACTTTGATGCCTCATAAAAGGTAAAATAGTTCTTGTCCTAATACTTTTGCCCAGTACTGTATATATACTAGGTGCGATTGGTAAATTGTCGCAATTACTTTGATGCCTCATAAAAGGTAAAAGAGTTCTTGTCCTAATACTTTTGCCCAGTACTGTATATATACTAGGTGCGATTGGTAAATTGTCGCAATTACTTTGATGCCTCATAAAAGGTAAAAGAGTTCTTGTCCTAATACTTTTGCCCAGTACTGTATATATACTAGGTGCGATTGGTAAATTGTCGCAATTACTTTGATGCCTCATAAAAGGTAAAATAGTTCTTGTCCTAATACTTTTGCCCAGTACTGTATATATACTACGTGCGATTGGTAAATTGTCGCAATTATTTGATGCCTCATAAAAGGTAAAAGAGTTCTTGTCCTAATACTTTTGCCCAGTACTGTATATATACTAGGTGCGATTGGTAAATTGTCGCAATTACTTTGATGCCTCATAAAAGGTAAAAGAGTTCTTGTCCTAATACTTTTGCCCAGTACTGTATATATACTAGGTGCGATTGGTAAATTGTCGCAATTACTTTGATGCCTCATAAAAGGTAAAATAGTTCTTGTCCTAATACTTTTGCCCAGTACTGTATATATACTAGGTGCGATTGGTAAATTGTCGCAATTACTTTGATGCCTCATAAAAGGTAAAAGAGTTCTTGTCCTAATACTTTTGCCCAGTACTATATATATACTAGGTGCGATTGGTAAATTGTCGCAATTACTTTGATGCCTCATAAAAGGTAAAAGAGTTCTTGTCCTAATACTTTTGCCCAGTGCTGTATTTCTTTTTATAATTACCCTAATCTATTTCGCCTAATCTCACAGCAACACCCTAACTAGATAGATAGTTATATGCAGATCATTCTATCTACTTTGGACGTCTTTAGCTTCACGATAGATTCAAAGACATGCGTTTTCATCTGTGATCCCTTATTTCAGATGAGTATCCTCATACTTGTTGTTTGACCACTAAGCCTTCTTTATTATTGTCTTTCGTTAAGAGATTAAATATTTCTATTATTCAATGAATAACCAAGCATAATATCCTTAGCTTTGATGTTTCAATCACTCTGTAACGAACGATCAGTTCTCTGGCCTTCTTCCATCGTATGTCATATCCGGTAATTATTAAAATTCTTTAAACAGATTGCCTTATTTCGTTCCCATTCATCATTATTTATCATTCGACCAATGACAAAATTTCTCGGTACTCTGAAAATTTAAAAAACAATAGTATCCGAAATTAAACATTTTATTCAAAACTCCTTGAAGTTCATGGCATACAATCATCAATGTAGATAAAGGGGGGGTGAAACATGGGGATCGAATAAACAGCTATAAGGATACTGGTTTGAATTATTCACGGAATAATGACAATGTCTCATTTCTGAATTTGAGAAAAATGCAGTGAAAATCCAAGACACACGCCAGCTAAAATGCCGTGGTATAAACAACAAAGATAAGGATACACGTCTGAATAAAGCTTTTAAAAAATCTAGTATTTTTTATAAAAAAAGCAACAATTATAATATTCTTTTTTAATAATTAAAAAGCAAAAATGAACCACTATACCTTTCGTTCCTCATAACATCCGATGTGGGTGGCAAATTATTATGTTTAAGCGCAGTTCAGTGCCATACATAATACACACTTGGACGATCATGTTTCGAAGGAGACATGACTGACTGGGCAGAAGATTTTCTCACAGTAAGTTGCAATTACTTTCTACGGTAGACTAGTTGCCAACCAAGGATATAAAACCCAATCTGTCCTGTTATTTGACTCATAGCTAGAGGAGGAAGAGATGCTTTATATTATTAAGCAATAATTAATGGGGGGTCAGTTTATTATTTCATAACAATGTAAAACCGATCCCCCACTTTATGACCAGTAGAAGCATTAATCATGTTTCAACTATTATATTCAGTCAGTCAGTTAAGTGCCATACATGATACACGCTTTGGGCGAAAGAGACATGACTGACTGGGCAGAGGATTATCCTGCAGTAAGTTGCCCTTGCTTTCTACAGTAGACTGGTTGCCAACCAAGAGTATAGAACCCAATCTGTCCTATTATTTAACCCATAACTGGAGGGAAGAGACGAGTTAATACCTTTCCCAATGGTATTTGTGCGTAAGTGAATGCAAGGAATTCAACTGGAATTCGAACTCAGCATCCCGATCTCTCGTTCCGAGTCGCTATCCACTAGATACAAGTACAATTACGCCTTCAAACAATCGTGCATAGGACACGTATTCTTCTCAACTCTACTCTCTCTCTAATGACTATATATATATATATATATATCTTAGAACTAGTATAAACTAAAAATAACTTTTTATAATGATATATTTTTTTATAATCATATCGCCCCAAGAAAGGCGACTGCCTTTCTTGGGGCGATATGATTATAAAAAAATATATAAAAAAATGTATATATATATGATTATAAAAAAATATATAAATGTATATATATATGATTATAAAAAAATATATCTTTCTATGTAAACCCCTGCCACTGGTGTGCAGGGTTTACATAGGAGAAAAGTTATGAGAAAGACTGACAGGTTATATGGGGTGTCAGGAAGTGAGTAAGAGAAGGATGATAATACTGATGAGAGTGGAGTGGACAGAAAAAAAGCATGAGAGAGAAGATGCTGGTTAGTGAGATAGGAGATGACTATTGACTTTACATTTAAATTCTTGGAGATTGTAGCTGTCGGGGAAGCAAGTAAATGGAAGGGAATTTCACAGGCAGGAAGTGCGAGAAAAGAAACTGATGAAGTAGAATTTGCATTTAGATTTTATTGGTTTTACATATAGGGGGCACCAGTGAGCTAAGTTCATCGGAGTAGAAGCCGTGAACGTATTTGTAGCAAATATACTTTATTAAGAGTGCTCGATACTTAGTAGAGTATTATATATACTAGTATTTTTAGTACATAAGAGACTGCCTGACGAGGTGCTAATAAGATAGAGCCGAAACACAACAGCTCTTGTGTTGCAGTAATTTTTTTTAATTATAAACTTAAAATAAAAATACCGCTATATGTGTGTGTGAATGTGTGTGTGTGTGTGTGTGTGTGTGTTTGTCTGTCTGTCTGTCTGTCTGTCTGTGTATCCTATCTATCACGTGATCCCAGCAGCACAGTACCACTAATGACTTGAGAACGAGGTCGACTGTGTTTACTCCCTGGCGATCCGTGTTCGCTCTCAAGTGTTGGCAGTGACACATTATTCCTATACGATACCTCCTCCTTGAGATGACTTCCTCTGGAGTCTTCATATACTAGCATCTAGTCCTTTTCTTTCGTTGATTAATTAAGAATTATTAATAGGAAAAAGAACTAAATGATGATTTACGGGGGCTAACTGCACTGAAAAAAGATCTGGGCCTAGTTCCAAAAGAGCTAAATTGGTAACACCGAACGGAATATATAATTGTTGTTACACAAAAATATTGTCGAGACATTTCTGACTTGCATCTAAAAATTTTATTTGTGCTTAAAGACATTAAATCTGAAGTTCTTATTGAAAGTCTCGTGAACTCATTGATATTTTTTAAATATTTTAAAGAATTGTTTTCGAAAAGGCAGGATCGAAATATTTATAAAATTTGTGAGTCATACAAATGTGTTTAGACTGGATTTCCAGCCTCATTTGGAATCGATTTATAAAGATGTCGTTCAAAAGCTGTATTAACACAGAAAATAATAAGTTCAATTTATCCACCGATATTTTCGGTATTTATCTAGAATAACGATTTCATATATTTTCTTATCGACTTCAATCAAACAGACGGCTTCTACAAATTATTCTCGGTGCAGAGAGACTATTTTCTCAGCATGCACATGGATCTAGAGACGATGAAAAACTCCCTCGATTTTGTTTGATTAAATTAAACAGCGCCAGCCTTTTTATTACGAAATCAACGTTTGCTTTCTCAGTAAAAACACAAAAGTAAAAGAAATGTCATTTTCCTCTTTTTCTTTTTCAGTCGTTTTTTTCTGCTCTTTTAAAAACACATCCTTCTGAGTAAAATCATCGAACAACCACTGAGTATTTCAATATGGTGGATGAATCTCACAGTAGCAAAATGTCAGACTTCTTTTAATAGAGACTAAAAAGAGGCAAACAAAAGTAGATCGCTTGAAATGTTTTCAAACAGACAACAGTTGAAAGTGACATCATTTTGAAAAGATGTTGGATAAGATTCTTAGGTAGAATGGATGACCAAAATTAGAATCAACTCCCTAAGAATTACATGAGAATATCTTTTAAATGTTCACCTATAAATAAATTTCTATGATGTTCTAGTGTGTCTGATTGCGTGTAACAGATGTTGTCGAAAACAGCGGTGGAATCATTTCAATTCTTCTATGTTCGAATCGCCGTCTTGAAGTATGGGTTTATTAACAACGCCCTTCTCATAAACGGTTCATTACTTTTAATGGGGGTCACATTTTCTTTTTATAAATTAACAAATGTTTCTGTGAGTTTCTTTTTTTTTTTTTCACTTTTTTAAAACACTGTTTTTCTCCCTATAACCTACCTTAGCAAATATATCAATTTAATTCTATCTATCTCAGTCTGTTCATTATCTATCTATCTATCTATCTATCTATCTATCTATCTATCTATCTCAGTCTGTTCATATCTATCTATCTATCTATCTATCTATCTATCTATCTCATTCTGTTCATATCTATCTATCTCATTCTGTTCATATCTATCTATCTATCTATCTATCTATCTATCTATCTATCTCAGTCTGTTCATTATCTATCTATCTATCTATCTATCTATCTATCTCAGTCTGTTCATTATCTATCTATCTATCTATCTATCTATCTATCTATCTATCTCAGTCTGTTCATATCTATCTATCTATCTATCTATCTATCTATCTATCTCATTCTGTTCATATCTATCTATCTCATTCTGTTCTATATCTATCTATCTATCTATCTATCTATCTATCTATCTATCTATCTATCTCAGTCTGTTCATTATCTATCTATCTATCTATCTATCTATCTATCTATCTCAGTCTGTTCATTATCTATCTATCTATCTATCTATCTAAAAGAGAAAATTGCCCGGATTTATTAGTTGACAATGTGATGACGTCATCAGTGTCATCCGTTTCCAGAAACTATGATTTTTGCGGATTTTTGCGGCCATTCTAATGGAAATTAGGCACAGAACGTGAACAAAAGCAGGAAATCAGGTTCGGACTTTCTGAGTATAACCAGTCTTTTCTCCCAAAATTAATAAACAAACAGATTTTTACTGCGTTCATTCGGATGTTTTCTTTCTTTCTTTCTTTCTTTCTTTGTGAATTGTTTAGTTTGATTTCTGACGAAGACATTTTTCCTTGCTTGGATTTTCACTATGATTGCACGGATCGGCCTGGACCCGTGCCCGGTGTGCTCGGTAGTCAGATACGGACATGGCTGTAATGGAATGATGGTACCTTTTTTAGTGAGATTAAACAATGATCTTAAACCTGTTTCGTTAATAATAATATCTAAACTTATTTTATAAATGGAACTATGTCTGTTTGTGTGTGTGTGTGTCTGTTACCTATAGATTCCGAAACGGCTGAACTGATTTTCTTGAAATTTTACGCAGTTGTACTATAAGTGTCTGCGAGTGTTCTTAGCTAGGTTTTGTACCGCCGATAAATATCGAAAATCGATAATCGAAAAAATCGGGTTATAGAAGGAGTGGTCTGATTTTAATCAAATTTGATACACTCATAGACAAAGAGATAAGAAACGATATTCAGAGGTTTCAAGGTTGAAGTTCTTACAATAGTGCAGAAAATCGATAATATATATATATATAACAGGCAAGATGTTTGTGTGTATGTCTGTTAATCTGTATGTATGTCCTTTATACAAATCCACAATTTTTATCCAATTCTCACCAAACTTCACACAAATATTCTTTAGGCTGAGTCTGAGCTCCAGGACCATGGATTAGTTTTAAATCTTTCATTACACCCGAGCAACGCCGGGCTATCCTGCTAGTATATATTAGGTGCGATTGATAAATTGTCGCAATTATTTTATTATTTCAAATATTCTTTAGGCTGAGTCTGAGCTCCAGGACCATGGATTAGTTTTAAAGCTTTCATTACACCGGAGCAACGCCGGGCTATACTGCTAGTCATTAATAAGTAAAGTGAGGCAGAGGGAAAGACTGTAATAGTCATTGTAATAGTGGTGATGATGTTAGTTGTACCATGTATTATTTGTTTTATTACTGAGTGAGCGAGTTGCAAGCCAAATGGAAGTGACGCTGGGTTACAAATATACGGACTCCAATGTACCCATCATAATACCCAGTCTGGTAAGCGTATACCAGACACGTGCATCACGGTTAAATGTGCTTGATATGGTGAAAGCTATTGAAAAACAAGGAGCCCATAATCTTGTAGGTCGAATCCATTTTCTTCGCGTGAACTAGTCCGCTGTTGAATGTCAGACAAAATATGAGCAAATTTGAATGGCGGGAAATTTTCTGTCGCCCATCTTAATTCGTCAAGATAAAACAGGAACATGTTAACAACTCTAGTTAGTTAAGGTGAGAAGCTATGAGAACCTCGCCTGGGAGAGCATCAGAGCAATTATTATTATTATGTCATCTTTCATCATATTTCGATTTCTGCTTTGGTCTCACTACCAACTAAGTCTGCGGGGAGACCTAAGGCAGGTCGTGGCGTGTTGTTATGGCTCCATTTCATGTTTTTTCTATCTTCCCTATCATCCCTAGCGTTACATAGATAAAGTTTTCCTTAGTGTGTGGGCTGTACTTAATAAAACAATTTTTTGTATATCTCCTAAGCTGGGGTTTCCAGGGATTCTTTCAGTGTGTTGTTTTGTTCCATTTTTTATCATTCCAAGTGCACCTACTATCACTGGCACAACTCTTGTTTTCAATTTCCACATTTTTTCTATTTCAATTTCCAGGTCTTTATATTTTGACAGTTTTTCAAATTCCTTGGTTGCTATGTTACAATCCGCTGGACAAGCCATATCAATTAATAGACAAGTTTTCTCTTTCTGGTTTTTAACAGTAATGTCTGGCCTGTTTGCTTCAATTTTTCTGCCTGTGTAGCTGGTGTAATCCCATAGAATGGTGACATCTTCTATTTCTGTAACCGGTGCTGGGTGATGTTCATACCAGTGTTTGTTTACAGATTTTCCATAGTGTTTGCACATTGTCCAATGTAAATATTGCCCAACTCTATCGTGGCGATTTTTATATTCATTTGGGGCAAATACAGAACAGCCTGAGATTAGGTGGTCTATTGTTTCTTAGTGTTTATCACAGAACCTGCATTTTGGATCCATATTATTATACATAATATTTGCCTGAAAGTTTCTAGTGAAAAGAGTTTGGTCTTGTGCTGCAAGAATAAAGCCTTCAGTTTCAGACTTTAATCCAAATGCACGTAACCATTGATGAGTATTAACTTTATCAACATTGGATTTTATTGGCACGTTATTATTATTATTTTGTCATTTTTCATCATATTTCGATTTCTGCTTTGGTCTCACTACCAACCAAGTCTGCGGGGAGACCTAAGGCAGGTAGTGGCGTGTTGTTATGGCTTCATTTCATGTTTTTCTATCTTCCCTATCATCTCCAGCATTACATAGATAAAGTTTTCCTTAGTGTGTGGGCTGTACTTAATAAGACAATTTTTTGTATATCTCTTAAGCTGGGGTTTCCAGGGATTCTTTCAATGTGTTGTTTTGTTCCATTTTTTATCATTCCAAGTGCACCTACTATCACTGGCACAACTCTTGTTTTCAATTTCCACATTTTTTCTATTTCAATTTCCAGGTCTTTATATTTTGACAGTTTTTCAAATTCCTTGATTGCTATGTTACAATCCGCTGGACAAGCCATATCAATTAATAGACAAGTTTTCTCCTTCTGGTTTTTAACAATAATGTCTGGCCTGTTTGCTTCAATTTTTCTGTCTGTGTAGATGGTGTAATCCCATAGAATGGTTACATCTTCTATTTCTGTAACCGGTGCTGGATGATGTTCATACCAGTGTTTGTTTACAGCTTTTCCATAATGTTTGCACATTGCCCAATGTAAATATTGCCCAACTCTATCGTGGCGATTTTTATATTCGTTTGGGGCAAGCACAGAACAGCCTGAGATTAGGTGGTCTATTGTTTCTTGGTGTTTATCACAAAACCTGCATTTTGGATCCATATTATTATGCATAATATTTGCCTGAAAGTTTCTCGTGAAAAGACTTTGGTCTTGTGCTGCAAGTATAAATCCTTCAGTTTCAGACTTTAATCCAGATGCACGTAACCATCGATGAGTATTAACTTTATCAACATTGGATTTATTGGCACGTACTGGATATTGGCCATGCAGAGGTTTGTCCTGCCAGCGCTGTTTCATCTTTTCAAGAGCTTTATCTTTGGCTTTCATTTTCATATTTTTTGCCGCAATATTTGGTTCTTGGCTACTGTTTTGCTTTTCTACAGAATCTACTAACTGTAAATCTTGTTTGAATTTACTGCCTTAATTGAAACACGACTCACCGATTCATTCGACCGACACTTTCCTTTCATTGTGATGAGGATTTTTCAAACTCCAAGTGTCTACTAGGATAATCCAAGAAACTTTTACCAAAAGACACATAAAGATAAAATCGTTATAAATTTATAATTCCTAATGAAATGATTTTCATTTTCTTTACAACAGCGAGAAAAGTTAAAATCTCTCGACAAAAACCGTTTTGAAACATTCAGCATTTATGGAACTTGTTACTGATTTTATTTTCCTAAATCAATAAATTTAATCGATCTGCTTTATTTCAACTTGTCGAAGTGAGAGTCAGTGCATAAATTGAGGATCTTGTGCAAAGAAATTTTACGAACTCGGAAATAACGAAGATTTTTTTTTAACTGTTAGTTTTTATTAGATTTTCTTTTATTTCTTCCTTTTTTATTTTACTTGATTTATTTTTTTTTTTTTTGCCATTTCATCACCATCGTCATCGTCGTCATCATCATCATCATTATTTAACTTATTTCTCTTGTTTGATGAAATCATTCAGTAACTCTTTTATCTAAGACCCCTAAATAAATGAAGGTTTTTTTTTCTTAGGAAGTTTTTGACTGAAAGATTTTTTTAATCATGTAAGCTGTAATCATTGACACAATTTTTTGTATTTATTTCAGTTAATTTGGGATTTTCTTAATGTGCGTGACAGTTTTTTTGTTTGTTTTTTTTCGTAGTATTTTCTAACTTTCCTATAAGTACTTGAATAATTGTTGTGTTTAAATGGCACATTCAATTTATATTTTAGGTTCTTATATTTGAAGAGATTCGCTGAAATGATTTTATCACAAGGTATGAACATATCCGTAAGGTAGCAGTTATTTCGAAGACTTTTATCTAAACTTATTTATAAATGGAACTTTGTCTGTGTGTGTATGTGCGCGTGTATGTGTCCATTACCTGTAGACTCCGAAACGGCTGAACCGATTTTCTTGAAAATTTACACAGTTGTACTATAAGCGTCTGCGAATGTTCTTAGCTAGGTTTTGTGTCGAGGTACTCCCGATAAATATCGATAATCGAAAAAATCGAGTTATAGAAGGAGTGGTCCGATTTTAATCAATTTTGATACACTCATAGACAAAGACATAAGAAACAATATTCAGAAGTTTCAAGGTTGCAGTTCTTACAATAGTGTAGAAAATCGATAATATATATAAGGCAAGATGTTTGTGTGTGTGTCTGTTTATCAGCCTGTATGTCTGTATTTTTTTCAGCCCTTTTATTTTTGCTTCGGGTTTGGCTCTAAGTAGGTATAATTGTAGTTCTTAGTGTCAGCCATGATAACATTTGCTCAGAGGACTTATTTAGCCTTCAAAATTCAGTTTACGACGAGAAAAACTTATTTGATATCGATACCAGGAAATTAAAATTTGACTTACATCCATTCATTTTTCTTTCAGTCTACGGTTTCGCTTTAACTGGAAACAAATATTGCTTTTTAGTCTTTCGTGCTAACGTCCAAAGAGTTTGAGCTCCAGGACCATGAATTAGTTTTAAGGCTTTCATTACACCCGAGCAACGCCGGGCTATACTGCTAGTAATTATTAAATATATTATTATTATTATATATATATTAAATATTATTACCCGTGACGTAATGGAGTAGCCGACAGTTATTGGCTTAGCACTTAAAAACAATACAGCTAATTTGCATAGGATACCGCGGTATTCTCATCGTGGAATGTCCTGTCATTTCTGTGAAGGGCATCACATTTTTCCCGGTGTTTCATTTATTGCAAACACAAGAGGTTAATTTTGAAATATCTTGTGGAAAGTCCCGATATTGATTTATTTGTTTGTTTGTTTGTTTTTTATTCTTTTCTATAGTTTTATTATTTTTATTGAAATTATCTTTTTTTTCTGAGGGGAGGGTTTAGTATCTACCAATAAATATCATGAAAGATTAGTTCATTTATTTTAACAAATCTGACTTACTTCCCTTTCTCTGCATTCGGATGTTGCCATCTTGTTCGCCATCTTTTTCGCCAGTTGAAAAAATCAGAGTGTACTGAAATTATTATTATTATTCTCTTTCTTGTTTGCTTTTATTTACGGCGGAAGTGGGTGCTTAACCTCATTTTAAAAGATTTTGTCCTAGAACCATAGTTATCAATTTCAATTCGCAGACGATTAGCAAACGTAGTACGTTCAATCTCGACTGAAATACCCAAATACCCAAATAATGTAGACTTGAGATCGGTCTCACTCACTTGAATAAATGTATGTATATCTCAACGCTAATACAAGTTTAATCTAATTTTTCAAACTTGTTTATGTCCAAAATAAATCATGTCGATATCCAAAGAGTGTAAATACCATTCAAATGTTTGTGGTCTAGCGTTTTCACGCATAATTCTGGCCATTATCAAGATCAGGAGAAAATTGTACGCGCTGTTCGTTTTAAAATTGTTGAATGACTTTGATTTTTGCTTTAATTGTTTCCTTTTTGTGTGTGGGGGGGGGTTGTTTTTTTTTCGTTTTTTTTAGTGGAGTGTAATCTTATTTCTTTGCGTCCGCCATTTGTATGTGTTGCACCGGATAACATCTTCATTAATTTCTGTCACCGCCTTAGGCAGACTGCGACCCATCATGACTTATTTCCCGCCATTTATTACGATCTTGAGCAATTTTGCCACTCATTAGTTGGTGTGCACAGAATAATTGCAATATTACAATAAAAAAGAACAAATACTAACCATGAAATAATTGATAAGGCGGTGACTGTATACTTTACAAAGGGACACGGCATTGTAACTAAACACGGAAGTCATTAGTAGTGTGGTGGAATAGATTCTTATTGCAAGCCTAATTATGATGGCCTTGTGCTTGTCTAAGTCAAGCTTAGCAAATACCTAGAAATAATTTCTTAATCTTTGCCAAGATTTTATTTACAATATTTAATCTAATGGTATATGGGACATTCTAAAGATTACTCTGGGTGTATATGGGGGAAATTTGTATAGTCCCATTTTATATCTTGAAATCTACCTTCTTGTTTTTCCCCACCCGATCACATCTCTCTCTCTCTCTCTCTCTCTCTCTATATATATATATATATATATATATATATATATATATATGCAACTGTTGCATAACCAATTACAGGAACCTTACACAAGAATTGTGTTTTGATTGAGCTCTCTGATCGAAACCTGATAGAGATTACTTCGGTTTTGAATTCAGAATAAACCTTCTCGGAGAGGGGTTGATAACCACGGCCTGTTTATCCAATGGCTGCGTTCGGAAGAGATGGCTTCATACCTTTCCTGAATGCATTTGCGCGTAAGTGAAGGTAAAGAGACGCGAATTCGAAATCGGCTCACTGAATTAAAATAAAATGTTATTTCATATTTAAACTTTTTCTTAGCATCGTTCTGATCTTTATGCTCGCTACTGTATATATTCGTCATCCACATACTAGCCTATTTCGCTGTATCAGAGCTCATCAGTGTGGCTAGACATCCACTTGCTTCAGGCCGGGATAGATAGATAGATAGATAGATAGATAGATAGATAGATAGATAGATAGATAGATAGATAGATAATGAGCAGGGATAGATAGATAGATAGATAGATAGATAGATAGATAGATAGATAGATAGATAGATAGATAGATAGATAATGAGCGGGATGGATAGGATAGATAGATAGATAGATAGATAGATAGATAGATAGATAGATATGAACAAACTGAGATAGATAGATAGATAGATAGATATGAACAAACTGAGATAGATAGATAGATAGATAGATAGATAGATAGATAGATAGATAGATAGATAGATAGATAGATGAGTTTGTGACCCTGGGTTTCACGCTCTTGTGATCGTCAGACAAACTGATTAACTTTTTAAAAAAATGGCTATATGTAGGGTTGCGTATATTGGTGTATTTTGTGGAAGTGGGGGGAAAATTCGGAGGAAAATTTGTCGTCGTGACATATATGTGCCAAGCTCCATTCGGTTTGGATATAGTCATGTTTGTGTGAGCCCTGGTGGGCGGACGCGCATGTGTGTGTGTCTCTGTGTACGCCAATGGGTGTACAAGTGGGTATATGTGTCAGCGACAAATTTTCCTCCCAATTTTTCTCCTACTTCCACAAAATACACCAATATACGCAACCCTACATATAGCCATTTTTTTAAAAAATCAATTAGTTTCTCTGACGATCGCAAGAGCGTGAAACCCAGGGTTACAAACTCACACCTATCTATATGAATATGTCAGTTCTATTACTGATATTGAGCGCTTTCAAATAAGTACCGAGGATATATAATATATAAATAATATAATATATATAACAAATTGCATATATATATATATATATATATATATGAATTTATATACATTTCACACACACACACACACACACACACACACACATATATATATATATAGAGAGAGAGAGAGAGAGACAGAGAGACAGACAGACAGACAGACAGAAAATCTAAGCAGGAGCCAACAATCCTACCTAGGTTTCACCCTACGGCTCGTCAGGGTAAAGTGGCTCTTACTCTGACGAGCCGTAGGGTGAAACCTAGGTAGGTTTGTTGGCTCGTGCTTAGATTTTCTGTCTTTGTTGCTCTACCTTCGTATTGAGCGCTTTAGTGTTAGGGTTTTCGTCTTAGGGTTTTTTCTTTCTTACGGGTACTTGACTTTTTGTTCATGTACTTCGTTTGCTTCTTTTTTACTTCCCCTTCTTTTCCCTCCGAGTTTGTCCTCGGTGGGTTGTTCAAGACGATTTAAATTATAGCTTAATTAATACTAGTTTCAGCAGAGTTAGTTCTCTTACTATTGGTATTGTTATTACTATAGTTAATATTATATATCTATATATATATATATATATATATATATATATATATGTTATAATAAAACATCCTGCCATCCCAGAGAATGGAATGCTCTAGAGTATAAAGAACGGTGACAAGCGCGGTACGAGGGAGAGAAGCAACCGTCTTAGGCGAAGGCATTCTCTATTTGATAGTTTATTCCGCTCCTACTCGTTGATTGCTTATCTGTATCTTATTTTTAACTGTACATTAGTACAATAAATCCGTTATATCGTATTCCTTTTTCGAATACCATTCTTCCACTAATCTTTACACTGATATTCCTTTCCGGGATATATCAATATATATATATATATATATATATATATATATATATATATATATATATATAAGGAGATGCTAAATAAGTAGATGAAATGTCGATAAATGAAAGGTAAAATGCATACAAATAAGTAGATGGATAGCAGGGGAAAAAAACAACCCTGATCAGTGAAGATATCATAAAAGTTTCCTCACGAAACATCGAATTCTGCAAGAATCTGCTGAGTTAAAGTGAAAGATTCTTTGCTTTGTATTTCAAGCAAAATGGCACCATCCAAAAAGATAAAAATTGCAGTTAAACGGGGTTTTTTTTTGGGTTTTTTTTTTTCATTTTCTTCAAGAAAAGAGACGCGTAGAATTCAGAGTAACTTGCCAGAAAAGCATATTGGTGAAGCGCCTCATCAATGTTTGCCCGTTACTTTATAATATATATATATATATATGTGTGTGTGTGTGTGTGTGTGTGTGTGTGTGTGTTAATATCGATCTCTATTTATCTGCCTATCTCTATTTATGTGTCTATCTATCGATCGATCAATCTTCTTCCTTTTTGCCTGATTAGTTTTTAGTAATTGTATTTTTTTAAAATACAATCAACTGTGAAGGTGGACATCAGCGAGCGGTTTTTTTTTTTTTTTTGGTTTTTTTTTACAGTGCACATCAATGAAACAATCAATTTTTCATCAAAAAGAAATTCTTTCTTACTTGATAATTTTACAAAGCGAATTTTATTGAATCGGATTTCTTAATACTTCTCTACCATTTTCATCGGTCCACGAATTTTTTTTCCATTACAAACCTTGTTTCTTTTTTTTTTGTTGTTTTGTTTTGACAGAACATTTCAAACGACTTGTTTTTCGGCATACATGCATTGTCGAAATTTCTCAGAAAAAGTCTTTTGCTTAAACCATATATTTCTTAGCGATCTAATCTTCCCTATTTTTTAACTAAACAACGGACTCGGCTTACACCTAAGTATAGCCAAGAATATATCAGCCTAAAAATTGATTTTAAAATAAAGGAGAAAACTATTATGAATATGTATATTTACGTGTAGGTATATATATATATATATATATATATATATATATATATAGTGTATCGAGGCAGTAAATAATTTTCTAAACATATACTGTTAAAAATAAGAGACAATGTCTATTATGTTTAATCATGAGCCGTTCTAAACATCGTGTTTTGGCTTTAATTTCAGGTGAAAATAAAGACAAAAATTCTCCAACATTTGGATAATTTTTTATCAATTAATACATTGCATTTGAATACATGGCTCTGTTGTCATTTCGCGCTATCATGAGGTGTGACGTCATAGAACCGCATTGCAAATTTGCGAACTCTCGTTTGTTATTTTTGGTAACTATTGCCGTTGCCAAGCGGAGTTTTATGTCAACACAGAATAAAATCGTCTGTGATGGTGGATGTTATTGTATTACCGTCTTATAACCTCTCTGAAGATGGCTCATGAGGGCCGAAAGCTTAGAACCAAATTAATAAAAAATTATCCAAATGTTGGAGAATTTTTGGCTTTATTTTCAACTGAAATTAAAGCCAAAATACGACGTTTAGAACGGCTCATGATTAAACATAATAGACGTTCATTGTCTCTTATATTTAATAGTATATGTTTAGAATATATATATATATATATATATATATATATATATATATATATTATGTTTAATCATGAGTCGTTTAGAATATATATATATATATATATATATATATATACGATAGAGTTTTATGGTACACTATATTTATGACTTAAAGTGCTCAATATCAGAGACAGAGACTATGTAAATAAAAAAGAGGATATTGAGGTGAACAGCCAGCAGGTGAACACCTCAGGGTTCACGTTATATATATATATATATATATATATATATATATATATATATATATATATATAGGAAATAATGACAAATCCATAAAAACGGTGAGGTAATCCAAATATTATCTAATTAATATAAAATATTAAATAGATAAAAATAGAGAGCTCAATGGATATTATCCAGAGCAACATGATATTTAAAGAAGAAAACTCAACAAACTTAATTATGAGGTTATACATCCAGAATTTTTTCGACAGTCGTGTAAAACATCTGTCTCATCAGAACCGAAAAAATCAAATAATTTAATTTAATTCAGAACATTCAAAAAGGTATAGATTATGACAGAGAATAAATATTAGAGGTTAGGTGAAATGTAGATAGATAGATAGATAGATAGATAGATAGATAGATAGATAGATAGATAGATAGATATGGAGAAACTTTAGATAGATAGATAGATAGATAGATAGATAGATAGATAGATAGATAGATAGATAGATATGGAGAAACTTTAGATAGATAGATAGATAGATAGATAGATAGATAGATATGAACAGAATGAGATAGATAGATAGATAGATAGATAGATATGAACAGAATGAGATAGATAGATAGATAGATAGATAGATAGATAGATAGATAGATAGATAGATATGAACAGAATAAGACAGATATGAACAGAATAAGATAGATAGATAGATAGATAGATAGATAGATAGATAGATAGATTATCTCATATTGAATGGTAATGCTAATAAAATGGTGATCGATGTAAAATCACAGTGCTAAAATTTATACTAATAATATACTAATACACATTTGTCGTCAACGTTAAAACAACTCTGAATTTCATGACATGTGGCAATTTCCAGATGCACAATGAAAACCGTTAGTATATATATATATATATATATATATATATATATATATATATATATATATATATTACAAAGAGGAAAAGGTTTTGTTGTGAAGTGTTTTGTTCCTTAGGATTTCACTGGACTAAATTTGTTGAAAGGAAAACTTTCACACGAAAACTTTTTTACACTTGCTCATACATTTCCCCCAGTATTGTTTTATCGTTACTATAAGTAAAAAGAGTTTGCCTCTTTAACTGAGCAGATTCATGCCGACTTCAAAGCTTCGAAACTTCGAAATCGACACAGAACTGAAAGAGACAAATTCTTTGTACCTATCAACGCTCTATCTCCACCTATTCAGCACTTTACAATAAAAAAAACCGCTTGCCAAAATACATTTTATCAGTAATAATCACCGAAAAACAAAAAAATCAATGTTAGCGTGAAACATTATCACAATTAAACACTATTGTTACCGTATATATATATATGTGTGTGTGTGTGTGTGTGTGTGTGTGTGTGTGTGTGTACACACTAATAATAAAAATTCAGTTTTTCCTGACCGTTTGGCAGCGTTCAGAGTTTGTGAGAAACATTAGGTAGAAATTGTAGCTATTCGGTATGGAATATATATATATATATATATATATATATATATATATATATAGTCATCCGCAGACAGATCTGTTTCGCTGTATCACAGCTCATCAGTACGGTTAGACACCGATTGCTACACAACCCAGGCTCGAAACCCGACCGATTTGGCGTCAGTCCGCCCGCGACTCTGGACCACGGGGCGTTCGGTGGGAGATGGCAGTTTTTTTAGCGCATATCATATTACGCGCCCAATAGCTAGAGTGCTCAAATTTCATTTTTAATGAAATGTGCTAATATATATATATATATATATATATATATATATATATTAGCAGTATAAATTTCAGCTCTATTATTTTATATATTGATCACTGTTTTATTACCAGCTGCACTACATGTGCGCTATTTTATATACATGTGTGTGTGTGTGTGTGTGTGCGTGTGTGTGTGTGTGTGTGTGTGTTTGGAAGCCTGAAATTATTTAAGAATTTTGATTTATTCGTGGTGGCCCTTCTTTTCTGAGGTTAGAAACAAAAGTAAATAAATTCCTAGATTTTTAGAAAATAACTGATTTTTATGTACAATTGACCTGAAGTTGATTTATTTTTCAATGATTCAAACTTTTCAATTCTTTCTGAATAAAGAATACAAATGAAAAGAAATCGGAAATAAGTGATCGATATTGATCGATGACCTGATTATGCAAAGAGATCTTTTTTCCGCAAGAGTAGATATTTTGCGAAAATGGGATTGAAAGACGTGGCCAGTCGCCAAGCTCGGCTTTCAAAAGATCTGCTTAGTTTTCAATACCGATTGGGTTTGATGCCTGAGGCGGTTGTATATTTAACCGAAGCTCATGGCGATTGTTTGAAACTTCTTATTTGCTTACTGTGCAAACTTGTTATGTCAGACTTTGCAATTTAGACGATTCCTTCTACTAAGATCTATGCTTCGGGATTCTAATCTTAATCTATTATTAATACCAATTTTGATAAATTATTCCACGATTGACGCATTTTTACGATTATGATTTTATAAAGCTAAGAAATATATATTTATTGGTTTAACTTGTTCCTTTATCTAACCTTAGTTTATTTACAAATTAACAAGAATTTTAAGCTTAGTTTATTTACAAAATATCACTTATGAAGCTAGTTATAAATCATGTAAATTATGGAATAATTTATCAAAAATTAGGATTAATAATCAGTTAAAATTGTTGTTATGTTTCGGGAATCTAATTTTAATCTATTATTAATACCAATTTTGATAAATTGTTCCATAATTTACGCATTTTCACGATTATGATTTTATAAAACTGAGAAATATATATATATTGGTTTAACTTGTGTCTTTAAACATAACACTGCGTTGGCTATCATATATATTTCCTTTACTCTTTCTTTTCCAATGTTTTATCATGATACGCGCAAAGTAGATATCATTTTTTTAAATATAATATGTTTTACACTAAAATCATCTTCTCCGGTTGGGTAAATTTTTAAATACAAACCAGGATGACTATTGACTTTACACTTGAATTCTTGGAGATTGTAGCTGTCGGAAAAGCAATTATTCAGAAGGGAATTCCACAGGCGGGAAGTGCGAGAAAAAAAGCTGGTGGAGTAGAATTTGCGTTTACAATTTATTGGTTTCACAGTAAAAGGGTGGGACCTAGTTGCCAATCTTGTGGCTCGAGGAAATTCATATATAGGTGGTACCATTGAGCTTTGTTCGTCGGAGCAGAAGCCGTGAAAGTATTTGTAGAAGAGACACAGAGAAGCCACACTGCGTCGGTGAGAAAGCGTATAAAAAACCCAGTAAGATTAGTTAGGGAATTTAGATGCCAAATATATGTCAATGCTATGATTTCGAATGCTAGTATTTATAACTGGCAAACACTTCTCGCTTGGAACAGTGATACATTCCAACCTCGGTTGTTTCACTTGTTTCATATTAAGCTAATTACAGTTTGTCGTGGACCCGGATAAAGGTCCAGCAAGAATAATGCAAAGACAGCCAATTAGGAAACTACGAATATATATTAAATACGGAAAGAATAGAATACTTGGAACTTTGTTAGTAGGAACGATAATACAAGTTAGTGTGCAATACTATGATTCGACCCTCGGCCTTAGAACTGGGACTCGTAATGGTCGTTAAGGTAGCAGTGTTCGTAGACCAACTCTCGGCTGAATTCAGGCCTCTCTGAGGGCGCTCCCCTCAGGCTACTCTCCCTCACCTCTCGTGAGGGGCGGTATAAGTAATGGTTGGAAGAGTTCATTCAGTCTGTCGGTGATGCCACCATGACACAATATGTATTATAATCAATAGAAAACATTTCTCACTTTAAAAAAATCACGTGAAATAATACAACGGAAGTTCAAACCTTATTTCAGCGGAAAACTGAATTCTGGGAACCACGTCCATGCATACTTAATATCCACAGCTTTGTAGGATGCGTTTGGCGGTAGAACCCAGTCCCCTAAATTTTTGCTATATTTAAAAACTAAACAGAAGATTAGATTAAACCGAATCTATGACAATGTTCACTCGATAATTTCTGCAACATGCATATGCGGAAAAATTTGAAAAATCTCTTCCTAAAATATAAGAATAAACAAACAACAGGAATAAAAACAAAAATGTTTGCAGTGGGACAATACATTTAAATCAAAGTCCAGTTTATAAAAGAATCAGATAAAAAATATAGAATCATTAAAATTTAACATCTCCATTTTGAAAATCTGATTTAAACCTTTGACCTTTATTGTGTGTTATCATTTTTCCTTAAATAATCAGCTTCATTGATTTAGAAATTATCAAAATTGTTTCTACAGAATTTAAGGTGTGTTACATAAAAGAAAAAAATGCAAACCCCCTTTGCGTAATTATCTTTAGTCCTTAGATAATGTCTTTAAAATCGATCTAGGTATTCATTTCTTTTAAATTAATCATTAAATCGACAGATTCTGATTGGCTGTCTCCAAGTGGACTTTCCTTACCGACAGAGAATTCAATTTACAAAAAGAGAGATAAATTCAAATTGTACCCTGTATTTTCTACATTTTTTCTTCTCTCATTTATTTATTTATTTAGTCCATATTTTCCTATCTCGTCTCAGCGACGCATTTTTATCAATACGCGAGCATATTTCGTGTCAGCCATTTTGTCTTCTTTAGAGACATCTCAAAGCTGCGTTTTCCTACATTTTGTTTTGGTGTTGTTTTGTAAAAAAAAAAAATGTAGTTTCTCTAATTGTCATTTTGCTTTTATCTGTTCATTTTTACTGTTGCCGACACAAATAGTAGCGATGGAAATTTAGTGCTTCAAGGTCAAATCGAGATTTTGATGGCTGTCGTTAAAAGGAAAATAGGTCTTCCCCATACAAAACAGAAAACCGTAATTGCATATTCTTCCTACCCGCTAACAGTTATTACATTCAGATATGTCTGTCTGTTTATCTGTCTGCTTCTCTCTTTCTCTCGCTCTCTATATCTCTAGATATGTGTATGTGTGTCTATGTATATGTGTGTATGTGTGAGAGTGATTTTCATTCAGTTGAATCAATTACAAAACAAAATCTATTCTACCATTGACCATTTCTTCTCGATTTATAAAACGAGATGATCAAATAAATAGACAAATAGTCATCCACATACAAGCCTGTTTCGCTGCATCACTTGCTTTGGGCCGGGATCGAAACACGACCGATTTGGTGTCAGTCGGAGTCGCTACCCACTAAGCCATATGCGCATGGAATCAGAGAAAGGAAATTTTATGGTGTTGTATATAAGCAGTGCATACACACACCAGTCACCGAGAGAAGTCAATACATTTCTAAAGAGTAATGCATATAGCGCAGAAGTAGAAAGTGTTTTTAAAATTTTCTTCTCTAGGGAGCTCAATCGTAATGAGGGCATAATATATATATATATATATATATATATATATATATATATATATATATATATATATATATATATAATTGGAGTAGATAGATCTATCTATCGCCCGGTTCACACTCCACCCATGTCTATTGAACAGGTTAAGAGGCTCATCCCTTGTTCCCTGTTTAGGATGTGGTTTCCGGCTTTATCTTTTCCAATCTTTTGACTATTACGTAGCCCCCTGCACATCAGTGGCGTTACCGCCTTGCTCGGGGTGATACGATTAAAATATATATATATATATATATATATATATATATATATATATATATATATATATACTAACAGGAATAGACATTTAAATATCTATTTTACTTAATGATCTTTCGCAAGAAAAAGATTCCGACCCAATTTAAATTCTAAAGGCCCACTAAATCCAGCACTTGTGATTTTATTCACCGCATTTTTCTGATGCAATTAACTGTCATAAACTCACTACTTGCATATCCCTGATGATAGCACAGGTGAGTCGAAAGTTCGTACATCTGCAACAGATTATGGATTATGTATTATGGTTAATGAGTGCATTTCACAAGTGGTAGGGAAGCTAGCTCGATCCTTATTCCGTTTACTTTTGTGACTTTGCGGGAGACCAGTCTAAATTTACGAATTAACTTTTGGCTTGCTATGTGGCTGCAATAATTACATTCATTGCCGCCAGTAGTTCTATCCTAGATAAATAGCCAGAGGCTGAATGCTGATTTTAAAGGTAACTAAGTTCGATGCTTTTTGAACATTGACGCAACACAATCTTTTTTCTCCATTTGTTCTTGTACTATAAAATATCCCACTACATTTATATAGATAGATAGATAGATAGATAGATAGATAGATAGATCTGAATAGACAGATGATAGAGATAGATAGATAGATAGATAGATAGATAGATAGATACGAACAGACTGAGATAGATAGATAGATAGATAGATAGATAGATAGATAGATAGATAGATAGATAGATAGATCTGAATAGACTGAGATAGATAGATAGATAGATAGATAGATAGATAGATAGATAGATAGATATGAATAGACTGAGATAGATAGATAGATAGATAGATAGATAGATAGATAGATAGATAGATAGATAGATAGATCTGAATAGACTGAGATAGATAGATAGATAGATAGATAGATAGATAGATAGATAGATAGATAGATAGATATGAACAGACTGTGATAGATAGATAGATAGATAGATAGATAGATAGATAGATAGATAGATAGATAGATAGATAGAAGCGGACATTGAAGTCAACACCCAGATGTGACTGGCTGTTTCATGCTTAAACACAGGCGTCAGGCCATTGTCTGACGATTGCGTTTAGCATGAAACAGCTCATTTAATGTCCTAAGCGCTTTCGGGAAGTCCTTTGCAGTTTTCAAGGCGCGGGGCTTAGTGTTGTTAGTTGATTTTTAGGTAATATGTATTATTTGTGTGGTTTTGAATGGTTTCCATATGGAGACATTTTTTAGTTCCTCACCAAACGGAAAAATGTAAATAAAACTGGAAAAGCTAAATAAAATTTCGTAAAATTTTCTTCGTCCGTCATATTTAACGAAATAATATATATATACATATGTGAAGTTGTGGACGGAATCTTTTTTAGAATGTAGTTTTAAGATTATTGATTTTGTTTTTGTTTTCAGCTAAAATTAAAATATCATCTACAAAGCGAACATACATTTTCGATATCATAACATTTTTTAAAACCGTGTTTTCTATACGGGACATAAAAGTTAGGAAAACACGAACTAAGAGGGTTTCTCATATTTGCTAACGGAGTAAATGCATTCACTTACGCGCAAATATCCATCTCTTCTTCCTCCAGCAATAGGTTAAATAGCAGGACGTATTTAATTCTATATCCTTAGTTTGTCATCAAATGTACAGTAGAAAAAAAAACGACAACTGTTTGCTAGTTTGTTTTCTTCGTCTCCCGCTTACAGACCGCGGGGTCGCTTCCGTAACGACCGCGAGCAGTCGCAGATGGCAAGACGACAGGCGCGCAACGATGTCGTGTTCGCTCTCGGAGGCAACACTATTTTCTTCCTAGTCAGTAACCGATCGAAAGAGACATAATCACCCAAGTGTATATCCCGTATGGCACTTAACTGACTGGATTGAGCTGAGCAGGTAAGATATACCTGCCATCTTTAGTATGTTTGAACCTCCCTGGGTTATTCCTAATTTTAATATATACTAAAATTTGACTATAATTTCTACATTTGTTTCTTTACTGCCAGTCACCTCCATTCAATGATATGCTGACATTGAATTTGGTTCCCTCTTGTCGTTTCGGCTACAGGCATATATTTTTGCAAACGGTTTCTTTTAACATATTTTTTTAGAAGTAACTTATTTTAACCAAGTTTTTTTGGTAAATGTTCGTTTTAACTCCCGAGGGCTTTTCCCCTTCAAATTTATCCAAAATAGCATTATTTCTGTGCAAATGTATATGCTGAACTCAGATCAACAATTAGTTATTAAAGAAATCTACCTTTTTTGCTTTGAAAGTCCCATAAAAAAAACGAACTATATCTCGTACTTTTTCTCTCCCGTAACTCTCACGAAGTCGTGTAATTAACTGCAGAATGACGTTCTACGTAGGCAACAAATTTCTGTCGATTTTTGGTCGATTTTCTTCCTTTACTGAAACTTCCGGCGATGTACTTCATGTCTTCAAAGTATAAGCGTAGAAATACAATAGCGCATTACTTTCGTGACAAGAAGTATATCTCCGGATGTTTCAGTAAAGGAAGAAACGCGACCAAAAATCGGCCAAAATTAGCTGCCTACGCAGTACGTTATTCTGCAGTTAATTACATGACTTCGTGAGAGTTACGGGAGAGAAAAAGTGCGAGATGTAGCTCGTTTTTTTATGGATATTTAGATAAAAAAAGTTAAGTTTCTTCAAGAACTAATTGTTGATTTGAGTTCAGCATATACTTTTGCACACAGATAATGCTATTTTGGATGAATTTGAAGGGGAAAAGCCGTCGGGAGTTAAAACGAACATTTACCTTTTTTTAATGAGTAAATAATTATTTTGATTAATTTACTATAAGCCATTTTAAGTATTTGTTATTTCTCTTATTTTTTAAACGAATCTCTTCTTTTGAGGATTTTTTGTGGGGAGGAGTAACCTATTTTTTGTGGGGAGGAGTAACCTATTTTTGTGGGGAGGAGTAACCTATTTTTTGTGGGGAGGAGTAACCTATTTTTTGTGGGGAGGAGTAACCTATTTTTTGTGGGGAGGAGTAACCTATTTTTTGTGGGGAGGAGTAACCTATTTTTTGTGGGGAGGAGTAACCTATTTTTTGTGGGGAGGAGTAACCGATTTTTTGTGGGAAGGAAGGTAACCTATTTTTTGTGGGGAGGAGTAACCGATTTTTTGTGGGGAGGAGTAACCGATTTTTTGTGGGGAGGAGTAACCTATTTTTGTGGGGAGGAGTAACCTATTTTTTGTGGGGAGGAGTAACCTATTTTTTGTGGGGAGGAGTAACCGATTTTTTGTGGGGAGGAGTAACCTATTTTTTGTGGGGAGGAGTAACCTATTTTTTGTGGGGAGGAGTAACCTATTTTTTATGGGGAGAAGTAACCTATTTTTTGTGGGGAGGAGTAACCTATTTTTTGTGGGGAGGAGTAACCGATTTTTTGTGGGGAGGAGTAACCGATTTTAACTAAAATTTACACGCTATTATGTTTTCTTAACGAGTATTTAACATGTAAATATTTTGATTAATTTATTTTTAAGTAATTTTGTTAAATCTTATTTCCTTTAGTTTTTGAATGAAATTTATTAAAATATCAATCAATATCCCGAATAATTCTTACCGCATTTTAGGAGTTGTTTTTTTTTTTTTTTTTTTTTTTGTAAATAGTCTGTCATTTAAATCATTCTATTTTAAATATTTCGTTAAGTGTAGTTAAGGAAAATAAGAATAAAGATATAAAAGAGAAAGACCAAATATGATAAAGAAGTTAAAAGGGGAAGAAGACGAGCCAATATAATAAAACGTTTTATTAATATATATATATATATATATATATATATATATATATATATATATATATATATATATATGGGAAAAACTACTAAAAAGTTGAAAGTCTAAAAATGTATATTTTGACAGAATTTATTTATTTCTATTATATATATATATATAATATATATATAATAATAGAAATAAATAAATACTGTCAAAAAAATACATTTTTAAACTTACAACTTTTTAGTAGTTTTTCCTATACATATTAAGACAGTATACGTGGATCATCATTTTATATATATATATATATATATATATATATATATATATATATTGGTTTGTTTTCTTCTCTTCCTTCAAAAATACCCTGTCTTGACCGTTTGTAGTAAGTTCAGTCCAACCGAGCATACCCGATCTATAACATCGAATAGCCCAAGTGAAGTCCTGATTGGTTGCTGTGTTCTGGTGGAACTTATATCATGCACGTCCTAAAGCTAGTAGCAAATTTTTAGTCTGGGTGCGAGCCGAATACTGATCATATTCGGGTGGGTCGCCAATTGAAGAAGTCTGTTGTTTATTTCGACCCGAAACTTCTAGTGACACAGGAGCAACAACACTGATGACGCACCTGAATTCAGCACTTAAAGGCGTATTCTTAATAATATAAATAATTTCTCACTGATCATCAGAAATCAGTACGGATTTTTTTTTTTTTTCGAATATCAATTTTGGTGGGAATCATTGACAGCGGTTTCATTTCGATTGACATACAGACAAATATTATTTGTTTCTTTTTCACTTTCTGTCGTGTTTTGAGTTGGAGCTCATTTCCCAGGGAAACCAATCATTTTCTTTTCTATATTTTCAACTGGAACCCCCACCCACCACCACCACCGGATAAGAAACCACCTCTATGTGTTCTTTAGTATTACCCCAAAAATTTAAAAGAAAATTAAAGCAATTTTCCTCCCATTTCATTCTGTAAGAGTTCCCGTATTGAATCTTTGCCGTTAAGGTCAATTTAGATGTTCGTATTTGTGGACAAAGATAGATTTTTAAACTAATTGAATGCATTATGAATATTTTCTAACTTTACACACACACACACACACACACACACACACACACACACACATATAGCAAAGCTTTCATTTAAAAAAACAAAATTTTGTAAAAGACAAGAATATCCATAATTCAGTGGTGTTCCCCCCCCTATAACATTTCTTGCTTTCTCACTTTATTCATGTTGAGGTTTTTAAAAGAGGAGAATTAATTTTGGTCTGGGGCTGAAATAAGCTGGAAAAATTGGTCTAGTTGGAAACAAATACTTTTATACATTTCGGCTGAAAAGAATTCCTTGTCACCTCAAATTTTCCCTATACTATAATAACTATATATATATATATATATATATATATATATATATATATATATATAAGAAAAATTAAGGCAGACACGTTATTTCATGGTAAATCGGAAGTGTGTCCTATTTCAGGCAAACCATCATCAGCTTCTGTATTTATTGTACAAAGGATTTTGTACAATAAAGACGGAATCTGATAATGGTTCGCCTGAAATAGGTCCACACTTCCGATTTACCATGAAATAACGTGCCTGCCTTAATTTTTCTTATATATATATATAAACGTTGCAGAGCTTCTAATCATTGTGTGGGAGAATACTGCATCTTTCTGTATTCATTTATTATTTCACTTAATGTATATACATGTGTGTGTGTGTGTGTGTGTGTGTGTGTGTGTGTGTGTGTGTGTGTGTGTGTGTGTTTCAATCCTGATCACTTGGCAATGCAACTTGGCCATTATACAAGACATAATTTCATTTAATTTCTCTAATGTTTTATATATATATTCTTTATCTAAATCTATTTCTTCTTTATGGACAAATGGACAACTATGGCGGTTAATAAATAATACTTTTGGAAATGAACCTGTTTCTCCATTCTCAGTCTGTTTCTATATATATGTCTTTTTGTATCTATGTAGCTAGCTACACACCCCAGTCTCGTAATATCTATCTATCTATCTATCTATCTATCTATCTATCTATCTATCTATCTATCTATCTATCTCATTCTGTTCATATCTATCTATCTATCTCATTCTGTTCATATCTATCTATCTCATTCTGTTCATATCTATCTATCTCATTCTTTTCATATCTATCTATCTATCTATCTATCTATCTATCTATGAATCTCATTCTGTTCATATCTATCTATCTATCTATCTATCTATGAATCTCATTCTGTTCATATCTATCTATCTATCTATCTATCTATCTATCTATCTATCTATGAATCTCATTCTGTTCATATCTATCTATCTATCTATCTATCTATGAATCTCATTCTGTTCATCTATCTATCTATCTATCTATCTATCTATCTATCTATCTATCTATCTAAGTCAGTTCATATCTATCTATCTATCTATCTATCTAAGTCTGTTCATATCTATCTATCTATCTATCTATCTATCTATCTATCTATCTATCTATCTATCTATCTATCTATCTATCTATCTATCTATCTATCTATCCTTGGGCACCTCGACGTGGTGTAATTGTTAGCAAGCTTGTCTCGCTACAACTTATTACAAATGAGTAGTGAGTTCGATCCTCACTGGGTACTCCAGACTTTCGGCCTTGTGCCACTTGTAAGCGGCATTTAGAATATCAGGTATCTGTCTATCTCAGTCTGCCCACATATAAATAAGTGTTTAATTACTAATTTTATATATGAATCAGTAGTGCCACAATTGTTTGAGAAATGCAGGGGTCAGAGGTCAGAATTAATACGTCCAAAGTAAAGTGGAAGAAGACAACATAAAAACCGTTGATTTCTGTGTGTGCGTGAGTATGCGTGTTGCGTGTGTATGTTTGAGTGTGTGTGTCCATGTGTGTCCGTGTGTGTGTGTGTGTGTGTGTGTGTGTGTGTGCGTGTGCGTTCGGATAGTTGGATATATACAAGCAACACATGATGTCAACAAATGAAGAAACAACTACTAAAAAGTAAGAATCATTTCGTTTGTTTTTTTGTTTTTTGTTTTTCGTTTTTTTTGTTTTTTTGTTTTTTGTTTTGTTTTTTTTTTTTTGCTCGTCATTTGTCAGCTGTAAACAGCATCTGTTAAAAAAAAAACAATAAATGGAAAGCAAAAACAGTGGCGCTCTCCGTCTTCTGTTCGAAACATCAAAGCGAATTAAACGCATCACCAAGCTTTTTTGGGACATTTTTTTGTAACAATTGTTCTCAAAATTGTTTTAATGCTTTCTTGTGTTTTTGTTGTCACAAAGAGCCCCTACACCATCCTTTTTATGATGACCAAGGCACCAAGTCGAATTTCTGTCCAATAAACACCAAACAAAAATCTTTAAAATGGCGCTTATATATTCCCAACTTTCTAAACACAAGATGATCGATGCGAACAGAAAGTGGGATTTGAACGTGATTATTACAAAAATGGGCAGCCAAAAATAAAAAAAGGATTGATTTTTTCTTTTGCTTTGTTTCATTTTACACACACACACACACACACACACACACACACACACATATATATATATATATATATATATATATATATATATATATATATATATATGAAATATGTTCGTTTGCGATTTCCCTTTAGTTGATAATAAAAAGCAACATAAAAGTCGAACAAATTAACTGTACACGAGGAAGAAAATCTGTTTGAATTAATTCCCCAAATATCTTTGAAAACGAAAAGGTTTTTTGAAGTCAAAATAAAAAAGAAAAACTGATGAAAAAAAAAACAGTTTGTCCAAATTCGCTTATTTGTTTATGTTTTTCATTACTTTCTTTTTCGTTATTGCATGTTTGTCTTTTGCAGAAGCTTCGTCTTGATTGGTTGTCAGCGAAAATGGCGGATAAAGAAGAAATTTGATTTCTGACTTGCACTGTCCTTCAAAAGCACAACTTTCTTTCGCTTCTATTCATTTTCTTTACCAGCATCACTCTCACATATACAGTGGAACCTTATGTCTTATGCGACCGTCCCTACTACAATCAAAAACTGGTCGCATACGTCAGGTTGTCGCTCACTAAAGGCTCATAGTCATGATCTATTTACGCCAGGAACGTATATTCCACTCATCAGAATGTGCATAAAAGAGACGGGGGAAAACAACTGATAACATATTTGAAGGACCTAATCAGGTGGATGATGGAACGAGGGTTGCGTGGTGCAACAGGAGAAGGCGTGGTCAGAGCCACCAGGGATAGGGAAACGTGGAAAGCCATGATCACCTACGTCCTGAAGGGACAGGGCACATAGAAGAAGAAGAAGAAGAATCTGCTAACAAATAAATAAGAACATAAGAAAATGGCCGAACTTTAAAGAAATTTATTCAGAATAATTCATTTTAAAATTTTAAAAAACGTATTTACAACGGTCAACAAGAGACCAAAATATTTATTCACAAAAAATATTAAGTGTTATATATATATATATATATATATATATATATATATATATATATTTTAATTCAGATACTTCAATCCAAGGGAAAAAAGCAGGAAGGTAAATTCCAAAAAACCCGATCCTAATTAATATTAAAAATTTATTTTAATATTAAAAAATGATACAGGAAGAGAGCTCCATGTAATAAAATATTACAGAGCAAATATATATATATATAAGAAATTTGTCCCCACAGAAACAAAACACAGACTTAACCAAAATGAACGCCATACCTTAGGTCCTTTTTAGCCAACACTTTTTCAAAGGTATACGTTGGCAAAATTAGCAAACAATCATCAAACAATTTTCATAGGCTATTGCGAGCGATTATTGTTTGAGAAAGCCCAAAAACCTTGTGTTCATAGGAGATACGTGGATGATACTTTTCCAATTTTTGATTCCGCCAGTGATGCTACTAATTTCCTGGTGCAACTTAATTCTCTCCATCCTTCCCTTAAGTTTACGATGGAAGTGGAGAATGGTAGGACATTACCCTTTTTGGATGTTCTCGATAAACGTAAGGACGAGGATATCGTTACCAGTGTTTTTCGTAAACCCACATTTACCTTCTTATATACGAGTTGTTTGTTTCATAGTCCCCTAAGATCGGTCTGATTGCGACCCTGGTTCATCGAGCTTTGATGATCTGTTCTCCTGAACTGTTGGATGGAAAACTTGATACTGTTCAGAATATTTTTGAAAGTAATGGATATCCCATCAACGTTATTAGACGTGTAATGGACAGAAAAATCAAGCGTTTTAAGGAACCGGTGGTATTTGGTCCAAGCCGTTGCCCTTATTACTTAAAGTCACCTTGGCTTGGTAGGAACTGTCAGTTATTATCCGATAGAATTTCAGTGTGTGTTTCATCATGTTACAATGCTGTTAAGCTGCGCACGGTGTTTCATACAAGATCCGTGTTTCCGTCCTTTAGTAAAAATCGGTTGTGCTATTTTCGAAAAAATTAGCTGTTTATAAATTTAAATGCCGGTGTGATGCGGTATACATAAGACGAACCAATCTGAAAACACGGGTGGCGCAGCCCGTCTCTGCTTATTTCCGTTCAGGTAGTCGAAGCCAGTCTATAAGAACCACTAAGGCAGTCCACGATTCAGAAATTGAACAACATTGGCTTGACAGCCATGATTATTATTGTGGGGGGTTACCCACTTAATAATGGACTCTTTTTAGCCTATATTAACCGAGGGTTAATTACTCTCAAGGACAGAGCAGGGGCGACAGAGACACTGGTTTCCAGTACGACTTCAGTTCAGCTCAGCCTAGTCTGTCTGTCTGTCGGTCACTTGTAGCCAAGCTATTATTACTCTTTCTCTTTGTATCTCTTGTTGACGTAATATATGTTCTTGACCTACCACCGTGTTGACTCATTGTTTATGGTCCCATTCTGGGTTCATATCAACTAGCGACGAAGATATGAAAATTCACGCAGGGAAGGAAAACCTTTTCTTTGACCACCTTCGATATATCAACGAGTGACGAAGATATAAGAATTCACGCAAGAAAAGAAAACCTTTTTTCTTTGACCACTATCGCCACATATCAACTAGCAACGTCCGAAATACAGATATTGCGAACATCAACGGTCGAACGTGGATTTCAAGTACCAAGGGATAGCCCTCCACCCTCACATATAATCGGTCGAAAAAACGTGAAGTATCAAAAAAGAAAAAATATGTACCCCATCTAAACCAGCTTGCAACTAATAATTTAAAAAAAGAGAAAGGAAAAATTCAGAGTCGAATGAAAAAATTCCCTACAATCCCGGAATGGCGTCACAGAAAAATCTGTAAGTAGATTCGTTTTGAGCCTATCTCTTTCTCTTTGACGTACGTCTTACGAAAAAAACTCTAACTACAGTTAGTGTTTTTACTCTCGTGTTTACGGAAAATTGGTCGTGTTGAGTTTTAAAAAAATGGAAGACTTACAAAAAGTGATAATTCAATTAATGAAAACGCAGTTGGATCGACAACAAAAAAGGGACGAGCAGTTACAACAGCAACAACAATTATTTATGGAGCTACATAAACAACAGATGGATTTGCAAGAACAAGTCTTTAAAAGGACCGAGGAACGACAAAATCAAATTGAAGAGTTACTTCTTAAATCATTAAATGGCAAACAAGCTGAGAATGATACTGCTTTTTCCCAGGGTACTATCTGGAGTAGTATGGAAACTTTTGAGTATGTACCTAAAGACGAAAAACCTTTGATGCTTTTTATAAGCGGTACGAGGATTTATTTAACGTCGACTGTAATAATTGGCTAAATTCCAAGAAAGTGTGTTTATTACTAAGGAAGTTGGGTACATCAGAGCACAGCAGGGTTGTTCATTTTATCCTCCCCAAAAAGACAACAGACCTGGAATTCTCACAAACAGTCAAGCTACTTTCGGAATTATTTGGGCCGAACACATCACTTTTTCATCAAAGATGGAAGTGCCTAAATTTATTCAAAGAGGATCAGCAGGACTATTTAACATTTGCCGCTACGGTAAATAAATACTGTAACGATTTCAAATTAGCGGAATTATCTGCTGATGACTTTAAATGCCTAATTTTTGCTTAAGGTCTGGTCTCAGCTGGAGACGGTGAAGTTAGACGTCGTGTGCTAACAAAACTAGAAAAAATTGGCAGAAGACTGCTAGAGGGTCGTATCTGTAAAATGTGACTCTAGGAATATCGAAGAGTCGGGAGTCACCCATATAAAACAATTATGAATAGATCAAAACGCCACTCCCTGGAAAGAGACAAAAGAAAATATCGTGACAAGCATACTATAAGACAAGAAAATTCACCTCCAGGTCCGCGTTACATTCACAGAAAATTACACTGGATGAGGTTTTGCCCGTCCAGAAAGAAAAAAATCTGTCAGAATTGCGGTAAAGTTGGCCATATAAAATCAAGTTGCTGATATGCGAAAAAATCCAGAAGAACAAAAAATAAAATAAGGCAGACGCAGTTAAGCGATAAGGAAGATGAAAATTTACGCAAATATGTAATCGTGCAAATATTAAATAAAACAATTAAATTCCAACTGGACAGTGGATCTGACCTGACGATCATAAAATTGCATACGTGAAGGCAACTAAAAAAGCCAACTTTATTGAGACCTAACAAAACGGCACGCTCTGTAACAGGTGAAAAAATAAACATTTTAGGAGACGTATTTTTCGCAGTAGCATTAAATGGAACAACTAAAAAATTGAGAGCATATGTGATGAAAAATACTGAAAATTTGTTCGGTACAGATTGGATTGAAAAGTTCAATTTGTGGAACTGTCTAATGAGTATGTTCTGTCGCAAAATACAAACAACAGCGTCCAACATTGAAGAACTGAAACTGGAACTAAAGGAAAAATTCCTGGAGGTGTTTCAGGTGGCTTAGGGAAAGGCACTAAAATAAAATCTCAATTCAAGTTAAAGGGTAGTGCTCAACCCGTGTTCAAAAGGAAGAGGAACGTTCCGTTCGCAGCGATAAACCAAATAGACGAAGAATTAGACAGATTAGTAAAGGCAGGTATCCAGTCTAAAATTGATTTTTCGGAATGGGCTGCTCCAGTGGTATACGTTATGAAGAAGTCAAATCAAATCAGAGTATGCGCGGGTTTTTCGACGGGTTTGAACACTTCGTTAAAAGACCATCGTTTTCCTCTACCTAGTCCCGAAGAAATATTCAACAAATTAAACGGGGGAAAATCTTTTTCAAAAATCGATTTATCAGACGCTTACCTACAAATCCAGGTTGACGAAGAATGCTCCAAACTGCTGTGTATAAATACACATAGAGGTCGATATAAATTTAATAGATTGGCTTTTGGGGTCAAGGTCGCTCCTGATATTTTTCAACAAGTCATGGACATCGTGCTAGGCAACCTTGATTTCGCAACTGTCTATCTTGACGACATTCTAGTTACGAGTGCATCAGTTGAATACCATAGCGAGTATATCATAAGCGTATTCGATAAAATACAGGAATATGGTTTTAAAGTTAAAGAAGCTAAGTGCAAATTTTATTTAACCCAAATAAAATATTTAGGATACATTATTTATAAAGACGGTCGACGACCGGATCTTGATAGGGATACGGCGATTAAGGACATGCCAGCCCCGAATAAGGTATAAGTACTGTAAAGCTTTTTTTGCCTAGCAAATTTCTATCAAGTATTCATAAAGAACATGCATAACTTGAGAGCTCCGTTGAATGATCTTTTAAAGAAAGATAAAATCTGGAATTTGATAACAGAATGTCAATCAGCATTAGAGAAAATAAAAGATACATTTATGTCAGACTTTTCTCTCACCCACTATAATCCAAAATTAGATATTATAGTCGCGAGTGATGCCAACTCTTAGGCATTGGCGCCTGTATATTACATAAACTTCCGGACGGAACAAGAAAACCGATAGCGCATGCTTCCCGATTTTTGCTGCCGGTAGAAAGAAAAAAGAAGATCGAAAAAGAAGCATTAAGTATAATCTTTGCTGTGACCAAATTCCACAGATATCTGCATGGCAGACATTTTACTCTACAAACCGATCACAAGCCGCTGCTGAGGATATATGGAAGTAAAAGAGGATTGCCGGTGTACACCCCTAACAAACTCATTCGAAGGGGAACAATATTGTTGAAATACAATTTCAAAATCGAGCATTTGTTTTCCAAGAATATTAGCCACGCTGATGGATTATTCAGACCCGTTCCTAAAAATAAAAAGTTTTTCGAAGACTCGATAATCGCAACATTGAGAACAGATTGCGAAATAAAATACATGATCGCCAACACCATTAGAAAGCTCCCAGTTACATTATCCGACATTAAAAGGGAGGCTCTGAAAGACGAGTTCATTACGTCTACTAAGAATAAAATTTACAGAAAAATTCAAGTGTGCCTGAGGTTTGTTCTTTTTGTGATTAGGTATTATACAACGAAAGAGTGGTAATACCAAGTAGTTTACAAAAGAAAATCCTTCGGGACTTTCATATGGGACTTCCTGGAAAAACTGAACTAAAAGCCTTATGCGGTGTTATGTCTACTGACCTAACATGCACAGAGATATCACAGAAATGATTGACGCATGCAAAAGGTGCATGTTTGCTGCTAAAGCTCCACCAGTTACGTGCAAGCCTTGGCCGAAGACGGACCAGCCATGGCAGAGGATATATGTCGATTTTGCGGAACCCTTAGAGGATCACTATGACCTCATAGTCTTAGACAGCCACACTAAATGGCCGGAAGTCCTCAGATGTAAAAACCAACCAAAGGATGCACGATAGCTTTTCTGTATAAACTGCACGTTTCGGCGTTGTGGATTGCGTAGTAAGTGATAACGAAACGCAGTTCACATCTTGCGAATTCAGACAATTCTGCGAAACGTTTCAAGTGAACCATATCACGACTCCACAATATCACCCTAGGTCCAAATGGGCAAGCGGAACGTTTCGTCGACACATTGAAACGAGCACTTAAGAAAGCACAGGCCTCACCTACTGAGAAGGCGCTGCAAAAGTTTCTAGTGAGTACAAAATGTAAAGAAATTCACTCACATACCTCCTAAAAGACCGGGAGGGACGGACAAAAATGCTTTTGGGGTCTGCACAGAGACAGTTGATGTCGTTTAACAAAAACCGCTTCTAATATGCGTAAATACTCTGCACTGGACAGTAAACGAATCGTCACTATATCTTGCTGCACACTCCAAATTATCTTGCAAATGCTGACCAATGGCCGAGTCTTGAGTTGACTGGGTACGACGCGTACTACAATTTAAAAAAAATACCATGTTTTATATTTACAGGAATACGTGTTTCAGGTCGCTGGTTTTTTCTTTGTGTGTGTGTGTGTGTGTGTGTGTGTGTGTGTGTGTGTGTGTGTGTGTGTGTGTGTGTGTTTTACTTTTTTTTTCTCCATCTTATATTCTTCTTTTCTCGCAGTGCGAATGGTTAATTTAATTTAATCTGTCAATTTAATATTTACCAACGCATTGTTATGACAGTCTTGGTTTTAAAGGATTTAAATTTTACCATGTAATCTGGTAATAAATAAATGAGAACATAAGAAAATGGCCTAACTTTAAAGAAATTTATTCAGCATAATTCATTTTAAAATTTTAAAAAACGTATTTACAACGGTCAACAAGAGACCAAAATATTTATTCACAAAAAATCTTTATTAAATGGACTTAAAAAAAGTCAGTTATTGCTTTCAAAGATCAAAGCAAAATGAAATAGATTACTTATTTAGTTTCTCCTAATTTAGAAGTTCGCAGTGTACGACCAAAATGGATTTTTAAGCGGTCGCTTGATCAGTGATTTTCACTCGTTGATGTTAGTCGCTGGTCGCGTTATGGAGGTGGTCGCTCACTAAGAGTCAATTAACATTAGCAAATCGTCCGTGCATAGAAAAACGGTCGCCTGACGAAGATGGCCGCATATGGTAGCTTCCACTATATATGTATATAAACTTATTTATAAATGGAACTTTGTCTGTGCGTGTATGTGTGTGTGTGTCTCTGTGTGTGTGTGTGTGTGTGTGTGTGTGTGTGTGTGTCCGTTACCTATAGACTCCGAAACGGTTGAATCGATTTTCTTGAAAATTTACACAGTTGTACTATAAGCGTCTGCGAGTGTTCTTAGCTAGGTTTTGTGTCGAGGTACGCCCGATAAATATCGAAAATCGATAATCGAAAAAATCGGGTTATAGAAAGAGTGGTTTGATTTTAATCAAATTTGATGCACTTATAGACAAAGACATAAGAAACGATATTCAGAAGTTTCAAGGTTGCAGTTCTTACAAAAGTGCAGAAAATCGATAATATATATATATATAAAAGGCAAGATGTTTGTGTGTGTGTCTGTTTATCTGCCTGTATATCTGTATTTTTTCATCCCTTTTATTTTAGTTTTTGCTTCGGGTTTGGCTCTAAGTAGGTATAATTGTAGTTCTTAGTCTCAGCCATGATACCATTTACTCAGAGGACTTATTTAGCCTTCAAAATTCAGTTTATGACGAAAATACTTACTTGATATCGATACCAGGAAATCAAACTTTGACTTACATCCATTCATTTTTCTTTCAGTCTACGGTTTCGCTTTAACTGGAAACAACGTTTGCTTTTTTGTCTTTCGTGCCAACGTCCAAAGAGTCTGAGCTCCAGGACCATGGATTAGTTTTAAAGCATTCATTACACCCGAGCAACGCCGGGCTATACTGCTAGTATATATATATAGTCAAAATTTAAGAGAAACAGGATGAATACAGGGTAACTTCACTAATTTATCGAGCTGTTCAAATTCTCTGAAAGTTTATGAAATTTTATGCATCATCCATGAGTGTATATATATATATATATATATATATATATATATATATATATATATATATACAATGATGTTAACTTTGTATAAGGCCCGAGGACCACTCTAGCTAATTTGTTACTTAATAAAAGATACAGCTTATGCGAATAAATGTAGAAGATAAGTTAACTCTAGACTTGAACAGGTTAAAACTATAGTGATCAGGAAAGTATCATCTTGGGAGTCGGTCCCACAAGGCAGCGGTTCGTGGAAAGAATCTAATCGAGTAGAACTTTCATCTCACCAAAGCAATACGACGCGAATAAGGGTGGGTCCGTTACAATGTGTGTGATATGGTGGCTCCTAGCCGGGAAGATCGAGATTTGTAGAACTAAGGAGTAATTCATCTGAACACTCTTCGTGTAAATAGAAATAGAGCAGCGAGAGGCTTGTGACTTTTCGTCTGTGGGGAAAGAGGTCGCAGGGTGGAAAATAATGCGGAGACGCATTTGGACACTATCAAAACTAAAAGGTAAAGACAATACAGCCCTCCCCTGCCAATATATGACAGCAGTGCCTCTTTTTTTAAGCCTGATCTATCTCTTATAAAAATAGAGGATAATAGAAGGTGTCAGGTACTTACTGGATCGGTAACCGACCACTTTACTGGCATCCTTAGCGATGGATCGTATATAAGAGTTCCACTTGAGGTCTGGGTTGAGCTTAAGTCCGAAAAGGCGGTCATGGCACGGAGTCTTACTGGAGGAACATCCGTTCATTGCGATTAGTGAACGCTCTGGCGATGGTGAAAAATCAGTAATTTGGTTTTCAAAGCATTGAATGTGACCAGCCAGTTATTCCGCTACTGAAAATTTAGCGTTAGATCAAACTAAATATCAGCTGCTAATCTCTGGTCATCTATTGTTTTGAAGGTGCATCCATCTGCCGTTGTAACATCAGCTTAGACCTTCATAAACGATCGGATTGTATTCTTAGGTAGATCATTTACGTAAAGTAGGAGAATTGGATCAAGAAGCGAACATTGAGAGACGAACATTGAGGGAGGAATATTGAGGGACGCTTTAGTCTCGGACGACAGGCCGTTAACAACTACTCTCAGGGACCTACTCGTTAAAAATTTATTATTGAAAAAACTCTTACAATGATTCCATAGCTAAAGAGAAACCCTATCTGCAACACTTTGTCAAAGGCCTTTGAAATATCTAATGCAAAATTTCATGTATTTGGAGTCTCGGGCCACGCTAGTTCTATGAGTAATCGCAATTAGCATATCAGCACTGGGCGTAACTGATTGAAACACGTATTGTTTGTCGCTTAAGAGGCTATTCTTATTAAGGTGGCCAACCACCTTTTTGATGATTATAGCTTTAAAGACTGCCAATGACACTGAGGAGATGAATGTGGCTATCTATGAAGCGGGTGAGCGCTTACTTGCATTCTTGAAAATTGACAATATACTTGACACAATTCACAGACTTAAGAAGAATTTCTCCTTTAAACAGGAGTTAAATAATTTCGCTAAGATCGGGTATAACACCGGGTTGATATTGTTAAGGACTACTATTTGGAGTTTGTCTTGACTGGTGGCCTCGTTAGGGTCAAGACTTTTTGAGATTTCCCGAGCTGTAATGAAAACATAACTGAGATTGTGTCCGATGAGACGAGCAGACAGAAAAGGGGTGACCTTTGTCGTTTGACGTTGAATTAGAGGTAAAGGTGGTGGCAAAACTTTTCGCCTTATATGAAGATGATGAGATTATCTCAGGGTCATTTATAACAGTAGGCACTGATGTTATGCCTTTATTCTGAATTTGGTTAGAGATCTTCCGGAATTTCTGGAATTCAATTTATTTGATTTCAACTTTGGCCTGGAATGCTTGAGAATATTGAGAAAATGCATTTTCTAAAAAAAACTCTCTTGCTGTGGTTACGAGCAGCTCTGAATGCAACAAGTGTTCAATTACACCGCTCCCTGTGGTATATATTGTAGTAATGGTTACAGAGGAACCCAAAATGACAACTACTGGTTGGGATACTAAAATTAAAGGTACAGAAATTTAAAAACCTGGAAGGTGTTCTAATAGAGGTCAGAAAGTGCGACACTGAAATCGTATTGCAATGGCTAATAATGCATTCCAAAAGCTGAGTAGAGTATTAAGAAACAGGAAAATTTCGTTGGAAACATAAATGAGAGTACAGGATTATTATGAGATGTCTGTCCTTCAATATGGCAGCAAATGCTGGACAAGCTCATCAAAGATGAAGAAAAACTTGAAACAACCAAAATGTGGTCCTACAGAAGGATGCTGAGAATACCACTGAGTGAACATATGATCAACGACAAGATTTTGGAGAGGATGGAAACGAAAAGAAAACTGATACTTAACATCATGAAAAGACAGCTGAAGTTTCTCGAAACTGTAATGATGAAGGAGGGCTTGGAGAATATGATACTCACAGGACGGATAGAGGGAAAGAGAGACTAAGGAAAGCAATGCATGACATACTTGATGGGCTTGAGCAAATGGATGGCAGAACAAGTTTTGGAAGTGTTAACAAGAGAATGGGTGTTGAGAGCTACAAAGGATAGGGAGATGCGGAAGGCTGTGATTTCCTACGTCCTGAAGAGACGCACCACATAAAAAAAGAATGGCTGAAGCATCAATTTTGATAGGTTGGCAGCGGTTTTAGAGGCCGAGAGAGGAGCTTCCGCCACACAAGCTCTGAGTCTATCACAGTCGGCATTTTGTGTCGCGAAAAATCGTCCTATGGAACTATCTCTCAGGAAACATCTTTGGTTTTGGCATCGACTTTGATACTGAATGATCTGGGGGTGGGGGTAAAACTTCAGTGAGGTATTTTTCAGAGAACTATGTGGGGAAGAATACTAGAAGGTCTTCTGATGTCCTGACGCAACAAGGACGCGGTGGAGGAGAAAAAATAATCAATATTTCATTGCTTCCGTTCTACTTGGTTGCCCTGTTAACACAACGACACTAGACACAGCGACTCACCTGGATTGCACCATCGTCTTACTGGGATACTGGATATCTAACAATGTATGATGGTTAACTTGTTTTGAGCTGATGGTAGGGTTCGAGTATGGACGTAGATCCCCATGAACACCGGTTACCAACATGCTACAATGCAGACTGGTGTTGGTTCTATAATATTCTGTGGTGTCTTCAAATGGTGTGCGTTGTGTTTACTGATCCTTCGAAACATGTCATTGACCAGTGACCGCTACGTCACAATGCTTTGTGACTTTTAGAGTTCGAGTATGGACGCAGACCCCATTGAACACCGGTTATCAACATGCTACAATGCAGACTGGTCGCAATGCTTTGTGACCTTTGCATTCATTCATAGACCCTACGTATGCGCGTGTGTGAAGAAAGCGGGACATATTTATATCTACGTATGTGTCTGTGTGCGTGACAATAACAAGTATGTGTATATATATGAGAGCTGACAATATGTTTAAAGAAGAATATATGTGTTTTTAGCTAAAACGTGTGAGTGCATGTGATTCTGGTAGAGTTTGTGTGTATATACGTGCAAAATAATTTGTGTAAAGAGAGACGTGTGTGCGTAAATTGCGCGCGTTTTAATTTACTGCCATTTTCGCGTGTTTGTTCGGAAATAACGTTGTCGACTTTTATGGAAAGATTTTGTCTTCCTGACGAAGTTGAAAATAAAATGGCGCTGAATTTGGTCGCCATTTCCACTTGGCAGTGGAAGTAAGGATTGCATTGAAAGCCATGAATTTCGTTCCTAAATATTTCAGTCTGAAATTTCTGTTATTTGTTGATTTTAAAATGTCTATAAGAGTGTTTTGGTATATATATATATATATATATATATATATATATATATATATATATATATATATATATGGGGACTGTGTGTGTGTGTTTGTGTGTGTGTGCTTAACAAAGAAAGAAAGGGTGTAAGTGAAAAGCAGAGATGAAAAGATTAAGAGTTTAAAGACGTGAGAAAAATACAATAATTATGAACAAAAGAGGAGAGGCGTGTGTATGTGATTATGCTTGTATGTTAACATGTTTCTCTGTATGTGTGCGTTACTCTCTCTGTATCTCCCCTTCTTTCTTTCCCTCTCTCTTTCCCTCTATCTCCGCTTACTGTTCCTTCCACGCACCCTCCCTCTCTCTCTATCAGCATTGTACTCTGATGTTGACACCATAAAATTAATCAGTATATATTTTCAGACACGAGCAATTATATCTTGCTGGATTTATCTCCGAACGCCATTATTTCTAAAAATTTCCGCGGCAAAAACAGACTTTGAACAAAATCAAAAATGTATTTCAGATTTGTCTGTTTTGCTTTGTGTTTGTTTTTTTGTTTTTTTTTACTGTTGTATTTTTTAATTATTTTTCCCGAATTCTGCGATTATTAAAATGCAAACGAGAAAATTCTAATTTAGGTGTTACTTGAAAAATATGTACAGAGAGAAGAAAAACAGTGTCAAATGATATTATGCAATATCAGATATAGATAAATAGCTAGCTGGATGAATAGATAATGTGTTTCTAAGCGCAGCTTGGATGTGGCAGAAGGCCAAAAGTATGGAGCACTCAGTCAGGATTGAATTCACTACTCAAAGATAGATATATCTAAACAAAGTCTGCCTTCTTCTGCCGAGCGCCCATAGCCCAGGGGTAGAATCGCCGACTGACGCCAATTCGCTCGAGTTTAAACCTTGGGTAAAAAGCAATCTGATGTCAAACGGTACTGATGAGCTGTGATACAGCGAAATAGATCTGTCTGCGGATATATATATATATATATATATATATATATATATATATATATATATATATATAACGATCCGCTGTGTGAAACTGCGTTCGGTGTTTTTTTTTAGATTTAGTGTACTATATACATATATATATATATATATATATATATATATATATATATATATATAAGCATGTGGTGTAGATATAGAAGAATCCAAAGGAGTATCCTGTACATACAGTGGTAGGATAACTCTTTAAGAGAGCTCTTTTTTTTCATTTTTTCTATCATTTTTCTTTCTAATTTAGATTTATTCCTCTCTTCTTTCTTCTTCTTACCCTTTTCGTTTACGCTTTAAGGTAGTTATCCTTTTTCTTTAACGCTATCTCTTTCTCACACACACCTAACCCCTTTTCTTTACTTTTCAAATCTACGTGTCAGCAGTCTAACTGACTTGTATATTGTTTCATTAAGTTTAAGTTGTCATCCGTTCTTACGCGTGCTCTTTGATTATATGTTGCGTATATATATGCTTATGTATGAATGTGTGTGTGTATTCGCCGAACTGATGTAGTGATGTATTTTTTTCTTAAATTCTCTCTTTTAAGGGAGCAACCTTTATTTTTATTCCGCTTTTTTTTTTCGGGGTCTTTGTGAATTTCATTTGTGTAAAATCGTCTGTATAATAAAGACGAAGCTGGTGATGGTTCAACTGAAATAGGCCCATACTTCCGATTTACCATGAGATAACATGTCTGCCTAATTCTTTTCTTATATATATATATATATATATATATATATATATTATAAATTATACTTTAGAACATGTACGAGCTACAAGCTACTACAAATTTGTACATTTTGTTTTGACATTGAAGATGAGATAATCTTCTTTCAATGTCGAAACAAAATGTACAATTTTGTAGTAGCTTGTAGCTCGTACATGTTCTAAAGTATAATTTATAATAAATGTTAATTTCTCTATATTCATATTGAGCACAGTTTGAAATTAATATTTTGAACGTTGCAATTATTGTCTTCGTTCCTTATTCATTTATATACATATAGATATATAGATTATTTGGACATTATTTCTAATCGATACTCGCATTTGAGTAGATATTCTATTTTTAATTAAACAGTATATATATATATATATATATATATATATATATATATATATATGTACATATATATATATATATATATATATATTACTCTACCGACCTGAATATTTATGAGAAACTTTGTTAGGAAAATGTATGTCATTCGGTAGGATTCGAACCTGCAACCTCTAACAACATATAGGAGGCCATCAATAGATCTAATTCGTCTTAACCGCTCGACCACAAATGATTTCACGGTTTAAACAAAGCTAAATCAAGCCTTATATACACAATCGGCCACACATTCTAACGAATGACATACATTTTCCTAACAAAAGTTTTCATAACTAAGTCCGTTTTAAAATATTCTTAAGGTTAACTGTGTAAGTGCAAACTATAGAGGATGCTAAGTGATATAATTTAATATATAATAAGCTAAAAAGTGATAGAATTCTGTTGCCGACTTATCTTTATTGATTTTATTTCTTGTTACGTTGTTAGAAGTTGTAAGAAAACAAAAGAAAATGATTTATGAAAACACAGAACTACATCACAAACAAATATCTAATTTTCTAAAAATCACAAAATAAAATATATGTAGCGGCCTAACTACTTTTTTTTTTTTGTTGATTGTTGGGTAATGAGAGCTTCTCAATTTTATGTATGTACAAATAAGTGAACAAACAAGACACAAGACAGTTAAATAAATTTTAATTATAACAACAACTGTGAATTATAGAAAAGGGGTAAAAATAAGTTATCTCCCTTTTACTGCAGATATTTGCAAAAATGAATGAAACACTTTTTTTAGAGATATGTGTTTAAACAATAAAATATTTTTGAATTGTAAATGGCCCAAAGCCAATGTTCAAAAGTTTGTATGCAGACAAATAATTGAAACAGTTCAAATTGTGAGCTGGAAATTTGTGAGTTGGAAAACAGTTTGTATGTTCAAATAATTTGATACAGTTCAAAGTTATGAGTTGGAAGATAATCTGCAAGCAAAGTGTGTGTGAATAAAAAAATGTCAAAAATACTTGCGGTTTAGCTGAGAAGTTGAAACAATAATAAATTATTATACCAGGAGAAAATGTTGAATGCAAAAAGCTGGTGTTGCAAAGTTTTGAATATTTAACTTAACTTCTCAGTCAGGTAAAGATGAAACCGGCTTATTTTCTTTTAAAAGAGTAGGCGAAAACGTATATTGCCTTAAAAGAAAAATGAGCTGGAAACAATAGGTCTGGAGACTTCAAAGGATACTTTCCAACTGGAGCTTGAAGAGCGGGAAGATTCCCGCTTTTTCGAAAGAGAGGCAAAATGCTGCTGCTGATGCAGAACAAACCAATGAAAAGTTTGGTTACAAAAAGAAGATGGTTTGATTTATTTTACAATTTTCCTTCTCGAACTTTCTATAAAATATTGGTGATACTAGGGTATCGTAGAGAGCTCGACATATATACAAAGACACAAGTGGGACACTAAAAACAGAAAACGTAGAGGGTCTAGGTCTACTAGTGAAGTGTTGCAAGAGAGAAGAAAGTGAAGGTCAAGTATTTTTAACGCGTTAGGACTAGCGAAATAATATAAGTGCTATTACCGGAAATACACAAATATACGTATATGTAGAATAATTTTAAATTTGGTCAATGAAAATATTCAAAAACTCTATTTACCAGGTTAATTCCAAGAAGTCCTCTTCTTGGATTTTTGTTGGTCGGTAACTTTTCATAGAGATAACCCACGAATCAAAAGCCGGAGTAGATAATACCAGAAATTCTTTTTTTTACAATTGACACCTCTCATAAAAAAAAAAACTATTTTTATTGGAGCTAGCACCTAGTAAGTATATTTCTCGATATTTCTCGAATCATCAAGATTTTTCTCGAATATACTGGGATGATCTAGAATCTTCCAAACGTTCTATTTCAAATTTCTCTATTTTACAACTACTTCATGAATGAAAACTTTTTTGTATTAACACAGGTAGGACTCGGCAGAATCCCTTACTATAAATTTTAACTTTTTTGTTGACTTTATTAATATTTTTTATATAGAAATGCACCCACGTAGCAATTATATATATATATATATATATATATATATATATATATATATATATATAATGTCATTTTTCTTCATATTTCGATTTCTGCTTTGGTCTCACTACCAACCAAGTCTGCGGGGAGACCTAAGGCAGGTAGTGGCGTGTTGTTATGGCTCCATTTCATGTTTTTCTATCTTCCCTATCATCCCCAGCATTACATAGATAAAGTTTTCCTTAGTGTGTGGGCTGTACTTAATAAAACAATTTTTTGTATATCTCTTAAGCTGGGGTTTCCAGGGATTCTTTCAATGTGTTGTTTTGTTCCATTTTTTATCATTCCAAGTGCACCTACTATCACTGGCGCAACTCTTGTATTCAATTTCCACATTTTTTCTATTTCAATTTCCAGGTCTTTATATTTTGACAGTTTTTCAAATTCCTTGATTGCTATGTTACAATCCGCTGGACAAGCCATATCAATTAATAGACAAGTTTTCTCCTTCTGGTTTTTAACAATAATGTCTGGCCTGTTTGCTTCAATTTTTCTGTCTGTGTAGATGGTGTAATCCCATAGAATGGTTACATCTTCTATTTCTGTAACCGGTGCTGGGTGATGTTCATACCAGTGTTTGTTTACAGCTTTTCCATAATGTTTGCACATTGCCCAATGTAAATATTGCCCAACTCTATCGTGGCGATTTTTATATTCGTTTGGGGCAAGCACAGAACAGCCTGAGATTAGGTGGTCTATTGTTTCTTGGTGTTTATCACAAAACCTGCATTTTGGATCCATATTATTATACATAATATTTGCCTGAAAGTTTCTCGTGAAAAGACTTTGGTCTTGTGCTGCAAGTATAAATCCTTCAGTTTCAGACTTTAATCCAGATGCACGTAACCATCGATGAGTATTAACTTTGTCAACATTGGATTTATTGGCACGTTCTGGATATTGGCCATGCAGAGGTTTGTCTTGCCAGCGCTGTTTCATCTTTTCAAGAGCTTTATCTTTGGCTTTCATTTTCATATTTTTTGCCGCAATAGTTGGTTCTTGGCTTCTGTTTTGCTTTTCTACAGAATCTACTAACTGCAAATCTTGTTTGTATTTACTGCCTTCTTTTATTATTGAATATTTTTTCTTTCTTTCTTCATGTTGCCTGACTAATTGTATCATCCAATCCTTTGTTGTTTCTATGTATGTTAGTAATCCAATAGTTGTTGTCTTGTATGACAATTCCAGCTGAATAAGACCCCTTCCACCTTCTTTACGGGGTATGTATAGACGGTCTACATCAGCCTTTGGATGATGCATCTTATGCTTAGAAAGAAGCTTTCTTGTTTTAGCATCCATTCGCCTGATGTCGTTTATTATTATTATGTCGTTTATTATTATTATTATTATTATTATTATTATTATTATCATTATTATATATATATATATATATATATATATATATATATATATATATATATGTTATTTTACTTTAATATGATAAGTTATTTCTATATTTGTATATTTAAATAATAGGAGCTCTGTGGTGATACCGACCGAGCAAAAGCGATGAACCTTTTTATTTCTTTCAGCTCATTATTATTTGTCATGAACACTTTAACCTCCGTTGGACCTATCCTTCAAGCATTACTTTAATTGTAAAACATTAATTGATATGTGTATATATATATAAATGTTATTTTATACTCAAATTGCCTTTCTTGATTTTATATTCATTTTATGACTTATAGTGGGCTATCTTCCCACAAGGCCAAATTCCGTTAACCTGCAACGATATACAATTACCCTTCACTAGAACGGAATCCTACTACTACTAGAAAAAGAATAAATAAGATATCCCTTACTATAAATTTTGACTTTTTGCTGACTTTATTAATTTGTTTTATATAGAAATGCACCTTCGTAGCAATATATATATATATATATATATATTATTATTATTATTATTATTATTATTATTATTATATACATATCTTATTTTACCTTAATTTGATAAGTTATTTCTATATTTGTATATTTAAATAATAGAAGCTCCAGACCGTTTTCTTTTAATTTTTTAAATATTTTTATGGTCATTCATGTTTGCTTGAGAAAAAGGTGTTTCTTTTAAGAAAAGATACATTTGATAAAATTTATTTATGTTTTTCCTTTCTTTCAGATTGACTGCCAGAAGATCAAAATCGAAAATCTGATATATTTTCATTTTCTTACGACTGCTACCAGATCTGTTCTTCTGGCCCAGACTGAATGGTCCAGCAGAAACTCGAAGCGTCATTTGAGATTCACTTTGTCATTTACGAAAAGCTGTTTTTCATTTATATTAACAAGCAGACAAGCACATTAAAATGAACCTTTACACATAGAAAATCACGTAAAATTAGGCTGCACGAGTGACTGTAATCTTTAACATCTCGCTGTCTTACCGTCAATATTTACTAGCATCATAGCCCGGCGTTGCCCGTGCAACTCAGAACATTTTAGTAGTAGGACTCGGTGATATAAAAAAAATTGTTGTTTAAAAATTGTTCAAAAATTCCACTAAAAAAATCTTTTATTTATTTTTTTTTTGTTGTTGTTGTTTTGCGTAAACGTGATTTGATGTTTTGCGTGACATTGTAAACAACATTGCGTTTGTTTTTGTTTCAAAATTAGGGGGGGGAATATTTACATTTTTGTTGACTAAATGAATTTAATATAATATAAATATATTGTTTTACTGAAATTAGAAATATAAAAACTATTACTCTCTCAGTTCAGAAGTTTTCGAAGAATATTTTAAAATGTAGACATTTAATTTTAGAGGGAAAAAAAATTAAATATAAAGGCTCATTTTTTTTAATAAAAAAAATATTTTAGTCGTGTTTGACACGTGTGATTTGATTTCTGTGACGTAATTTAGCATCCATTTTAGATCTTAGATGTTTTACGGAGCAAATGTAAACAATCGGCTCCATTGGCCAAAAAGTGCGAAAGGGAATATTGCTGAACTTAAACTCAAAAATTATGTGTCGACCTGGCTTCCCTGTAGATATGTGTCCCTAGAAATTTGAATGCCGTAGCGTAAAAAATGTAGGCGTGTATGGCTTACAGTTACACACAGACTCACAGATTGCCTTTTATATATATATATAGATTCTCATGTGCGTTTTGAGTGTAAGGAATATTGGCTCGGAAGGACAAATCGAAGGGCCGAGTTCGAATTCCAATTGAATTTGTTGCATTCACTTACGCACAAATAACCTTGGAAAAGTTATTAATTCGTCGTTTCTCCCTTCTGCTATGGGTTAAATGGCAAGAAAGATTGAGTTCAATAGCCTTGTTTGGCAAACAGTCTACCGCAGAAAGTAATGACAACCTACTGCAACAAAATCTTTTTCGTCATGTCTCTTTCAAGACATGATCGCCCAATTACGTATGGCACTTAGCTGACTGACGACGAGATGAAGGAAAAAAATGAATATAAGATTAGAAAGTGCAACTAGACGCTTAACGCGAATTAAAAAAAAACAATAATAGATTAAGCTAACAGATCTCTTTCTTTTGGGCACTTTCGAGAAGGTGCAATTGATGAAGAGTCTCTTCTATTAAACTAGTAGAGATTATGTTTAAAAATGACTTCGATCGCTCGTTGTGTGATTGTAAACACATTTCGAACGGTTGAAGATTTCTTGTGAGTTAACCAAACACATCTTTTTACTAATTTAAAAAAAATCTTCCTACGTCTTTTTTAAGTTGTTTTGTTGCTTTAAATATGTCGTCTGTGGGTCAGGATCTTTTCGTAAATTAACTTCTTTTAGTGCCTTGGCACATCTGCTCTATTCGCTTCGTCATGGGATAAACATATCTCGCCCTCAATTTGTGCGTGACTCAACTGTTGAACATGAATTGTTGGCCTCCCTGATTTAACCACGACATCGAGCCTTGTATTTAGGCAAACGCAGCTGTCAAAACAAAAGCCTTCCTTATATTCAGATTCCCGCCATCTGGAGACGCAAAAAGACCCACGGGCAAACCCACGTTTTCACTTCAATTACTACTTATAAATATAGTTTCCTGTCGTTTAAAAATATCGAACAAATTCACAATGTATTCCAAAATCAAGAAAAGAGTTTCCAATCTGCTGATCGCAAAAATGTCCGATGCTCTAGTCTTCTTTTTTACTGTCTTTCAAGGAAAATATTTTTAATCTACGAATCCGAGCCTTAAAATTGTATTTACGAAAAAAAAGCACATTAAAAGATAGGTTCACCATATTCAATATGCACACGAGAAGGCCAAAGACTGCATCAACCGAAACTTTGGACTCAAAACAGCAAAACTCCGAATGTTTTAAGGTTGGTTGGTTGTTTGGTTCATTTAACCAGCGTATCAACCTTCATTAGGTCATTTAATGCTGAAAATCATTTTGATTTGTTTTATTTAGTTTATTTGTTTTATTGTTTTTGTTTGTTTATATTTTTTTTTCAATAGTTTTGTTGGTAACATTTTTCATTCAATAAACTTTTGTTGGTAACATTTTTCATTCAATAAACTTTTGTTGGTAACATTTTTCATTCAATAAACTTTTGTTGGTAACATTTTTCATTCAATAAACTTTTGTTGGTAACATTTTTCATTCAATAAAGTTTCGTTGGTAACATTTTTCATTCAATAAAGTTTTATTGCTAACATGTTTGATTATATAAAGCTTTGTTGGTAACGTTTTTCATTCAAAAAAGTTTTGTTGGTATGATTTTTCATTCACAAAAGTTTTGTTGATAAATACGTTCATAGCATTTTGACACCGATTTGGGGGTCCACTATTTACCCATAGCTGGGACCCTAACAGGTGCTACCACTCCAGGTCAGGGTGGACCTGGGAACAACAGCAATTAAGAGGTGATTCCATGCTCCTCACAACCTCCCAATTAGAGGCCTTGCTGCCGGATGCAGTTTACCGTCATACCCAGGACCTAAATGTTTTAAAATAACGACAACACTTCATCTCTGAATATCAGATGATAGAAGGTTGTCCCAAAGCAACATTGCTTGCTAAATCATAGTCATCGAAAACAAAAACGATTAGGATACTCGTTTGAATAATTCTTAAAAATACAGAATATTTGAGCATAGAAATTGATACAAAATTTGAAAGATCACTGAACCTCCTTCCAATTAATAAAAAATTAAGGTATTTTATATCCTACTTTTATTGGCTTTAGATGAGAGGAAAGGGAGCTTTTTTTGCCGCGCCTCATACTCACTGAACAGGTGAAAGTTTGACAAGGTTGAAAATTGAATCAGTGGACTGCAGCTGTAAAGATTTGTTTTCACATTGCACACATGCCTTTGGAAAATGCATGACTCTGTTTCTTCTTCCAAATCTCTCTCAAGTACGGGTTAAATAACAGGGTAAACTAGGCTTTATAACCATGATTTTCAAGTCTAGAAAAATGGCAATTCTGAATTTAAAACTGTCGAGAAAGCAACTGAAAGCTACTAAATATTTTTTCTGAGATCAAGCTCTAGCAATAAGTCAGTTAAGCGCCATACGTAAAACCTGCTTTAAGCAATCATGTCTCGAAAGAGACATGACTGACTGGGAAAAAGATTATTCTGCAGTAGGTTGCCATTGCTTTCTGCAATAGACTGGTAGCCAGCCAAGGCTATAGAACACAATATGTCCTGTTATTTGACTCATAGCTAGAAGGGGAAGAGATGTGTTATATTATTAAGCAGTAATTAGAGGGGGGTCAGTTTATTACTTCATAACAATAGAAAACTGATCCCCCACTTTATGCCCAGTAGAAGCCTTAATCATGTTTTCAAGTATTATATTCACTCAGTCAGTTAAGTGCCATACGCGATACACGCTTTAGGCGATCATGTCACGAAAGAGACATGACTGACTGGGCAGAAGATTATCCCACAGTAGGTTACCATTATTTTCTGCGGTAGATTGGTTGTTATCAAAGGCTATAGAACCCAATATGTCCTGTTATTTAACCCATAACTGGAGGGAAGAGACAGATTACTACCTTTCCCTAGGGTATTTTTGCGCGTAAGTGAATGCAAGGTAGATTGGTTGTCAGCCAAGGCTATATAATCCAATCTGTCCTATTATTTAACCTATATCTGGAGGGAACAGACAGATTAATACCTTTCCCAAGGTTATTTGTGCGTAAGTGAATGCAACGAATTCAACTGGAATTCGAACTCGGCTCCCTGATTCGATATCCACTGCACTCCGACGCACATTCTGCACCACAATCTACAGATATTAATCAAAAGGAAACTGTGGGGTTGTGGTAGTTGTAAAGGGACCTTTTTTTTTATAAAAATGGCTTCTAACATTTTTAAATATTTAAACGTTTTTTGCATTCGTGCTTTTGCTATTGAGGTTCGTACGATTTTCATACTGGTTTAAATGTTTCCGTATTATAGTCATATAACAAAAACTCATGGGCCAACAATTTGTTTTTCAAAAGAAGCGGCATATTAGAAAGTTTGTACGGTAAATCAGGCTCGATGAATCCGAAAATGTACCTAATTTTCTTGAATTGACTCTATTTTTCAAAATATTAGACATCAATAAATTTAAATGATTTAATTTTTTCGAAGTTGCTAGATTTGCTCTCTCTACTCGTCTCTTTGTTTATGTTAGGGTAGTCTTCACTTTGAGTATAGAAAAAATACATCCGGAGAAAATACTTCCAGACAGGAAGAGAAACAAGATGGCTGCCGCTTAAACACTCGCACTTGGATTGGTATTAATTCTTTTTCATCCACCGGCACCAAAAAAAATTGTTTGTAATTAAAATACAGTTCTCTTATATTCTTTCTTTCTCCTATCAGGCTTGGATATAGCAGTTTACATTCCTTAGAGTTGTATAATTCTTTAGATATTAAGAAAAAAACTCTTAACTCTCGTCCTTGTTACAGATATGAATAAAAGTATATAGGCCAAAAAGTTCCAGCCAATCTCCTGCTACCAATTTTGAAGACTGGATTTGTGTATCAGGCTCTCTTGGTGACCTATATTCCAAGTATAGAAATCTTTCATCAGGACTTCTAAGTGTAAACGTTGCCACAGTGAGCTTGGTGCTGTGTGGTGAATGTTCAGTAAAAGAGCATTGTTTCAATGCTTGAGATTTCACCAGGAGATCATATCATATGTTCCACACAAAGTTTTTTTAAGAATTGTACTAAAAGCCCTCACTTGTCGACCCAATGTAAAATCAATGAAGTTTGGGGTACCAAATGTGTGGCGAGGATCCAAAAATTACATGACATTTGCTAATTCAAGCGGCATATTAGAAAGTTGGTAAGGTAAATCAAAGAAGTGGTGGCAATATTGTGATATAGAATCTCTAATACAGCTACTTCTATATTCTACTGCTCTTCCCGTTTTAGTTTTATCTTGATCAAGAAGATGACATATATTTCAGAAGCAATGGATGAAGATTCCGGCAGTAACAGCAGCAGTAGTATTTTGGGATATTTTCTTGCTGCAAAAGTGAAGATTTTCACACAAGGAAAGCTGAATGACTTGAATAGAGATCTCGCTTTGTCAAAAGAGGCAGATGAGATTTTACGTTCCCGGTGAATATCGTGTTTTGTTTTTCTTTTTACTCTGAAGCTAAGATAACTTGAGAAACTTGTTCTTTTTAGTAGAGATGACGGCGTTGTGTTTTTCAATAACATCGAAAGCCTTATTTTAACAATGGGGCTGCCTAAGTACAATCCAGCTGAGTGGTGTTTATTTATTGACAGTTCTAAACGAACTTTGAAGTGTGTATTTTTTGCTCAATGGTGGCAAGTTTGTTTGTATTCCAATTGGCCATTCACTGAAATTGAATGAGCACTACCCGAGTGTAAATATTGTTCTACAAAATCTGTGTTGCTATGAACATACTTGGATGAAAGTATGTGGATTTTAAAATGGTTGACTTTTTTGATAGAGCAGCAAAGTTGTTTTTACCAAGTACCCAAGTTGTCTTTGTCTATGGGGCAGGAGAGACAACGATCGGCACTGGGAAAAGAGAGATTAGCCTCTTCGCTTGGAAACTGTTGCATAGACGAAAATTGTCATAAATGAAACGCTGTTGAACTCTAATCGCCTCAGTCTGACCCAATATATATCAAGTTGAGCCTAATGAAACAATTTGACAAGGCATTAGATCAAGATGGCGTATACTTCATTTTTCGAGTAATGAAAAACTGAAGGTAGGATTTTTTTTTTAGGAGACAAATAAGAAAAATTATTAACGATTAGCATTTTTTACACTATTTACAGTGTTCGGATTGTTGTCCTTATCTCTGTTGCATATTCACGACGTTTCGGTCGTTTTACGTTCTTCCGGTGATTGAATTTCGAACTGAAAGATTTATTTTGGGTAGATTGTTCTAGTTCCACGTGCCATTCCTTTTCCGGATGTCTCAGTTTTAGTTATTTCCCTTTAACTCAATTCTCCCAGTTATTGTTCACCTCTGTTGTAACCAATGTATTGAACTCACAACACTTTGTGTCAAGTAACTGGATTCAACTATTGCTTGTAACCCCAGGGCTATGTGTCCTTAAGAACAAAATAAGTTGATTGTTTTTTTCTTGTATTTTTCATGTATTTTTCTTTATTGTTGTTTGTTTTTTGTTCTTTTCAATTTTCTATGCAATCCTATTTCTGAAATTTTTTTTTCATCCTGCATTAGTTTAAATTTTCTCTTAAAACTTACTTCATCACACACACATACACACGCACATATATATATATGTGTACATACAGGCACGTCTTCGTAAATATTTTGCACATTAATGTATTGTTAATTTTCAGTTTCACGTTTTAATGGGTATCATTCCTTGCGTGGGAAACAGAAGGAAAAGTTTTGCTAAACGCTTTTCCCAAGAAAGTGAATATTGGGACTTATACTAAATGAAAACTTAATCAACCTGCATTTTAATTTGCTTCATTCAAATATGTGTCCATATGTATATATATATATATATTAAAAACAGATATGGGGGTTGTTTCCAACGAGGAAAATTGGTATAGAAGAAAAAGTGGAAGAAGCCGGACGTTTTGTTTAAAGTCTAGATTCATTGTTGCTATGATTATAATTATTATTTGCTTTTTGTATGATATATTAAGTGTCCGTAATGATATTTGTGTCACTACACGTGTTTCGAGTCAAAAGTTGACTCTCTTCAGGCGAATAAACTAGTGACTACACATGTCGAGATCCATTTGCTTTTCTGAGGGCCAAGGTATCGTGCATAAACAGATAAGTTAAGTGGTGAGTACGTCAGAAAATTCATATGCGTGCGTGCTTGTTGTTTTTTGTTTTTTGGTTTTGTTTGTTTTGTTTTTTTTTTGTTGTTGTTGTTTTTTCACGCTCGCTCGTTAAGTTTCTTCTGTCGCCTTTCGTTAACCATAAAAGCTTTTTTCACTGACTTGCGAAATTTGATTTCGTCTTTATATTTCAAAATTCTTTTCAGAGATTTTGATTCAACTCTACGGGTCATCTAGTTCTTTTTGTTGCTCTTGGAATTCTATTTAAGTTAAGTTTCTCTGTGTGTGTGTGTGTGTGTGTGTGTGTGTGTGTGTGTGTGTGTGTGTGTGTGTGTGTGTGTTGAATTTAGTGTGTCTGTGTGTGCGTCTTAGGCTTTTCATGTTTTCTTTGAGAGAAGGCTTGTTTTTTTTTTTATAAATATTTCTTCCTTCAACATGAGTGTGGCATAATCTGCATTTTGGTAGATAGGCATTACTCTGAATTTACCTCCACTGCATTCATGTAAATATTGGTAGATGTATAATTTCCTTATATTGGCTAGTTTTATGTTACTTTTGTGCGGGGCTACTTTTGTCTTGTGCCGCCCCCACGTATATTTTTGCGCATTCATCGCATTTTATAGAATAAATTACGTTCTTATAGTTGCAGCTCAGATCTGTTTTTATTTCGAATGTAGATGTGTTTTCGAACCTGAAATGTTTTCCTTCTATTATTATGTTGCATATTCCACATCTTTGCTTTGTTGCATTTTGTGACCCCCTGTGTTGTGTGTTGCTCGAATTTGATAAAGTTAGGATGTTTTTTTAAATTTTGGGGTTGGCGTTTGCTTTTAATTATTTTAGTTGTCTTTAAGATTTCCTTTATTTTATCGTTTTTGTTGAGTCATTTTATGTGTGTTTTGATCTTTGTAAATAAATAATTCTGGATTGTTTTTGTCATATGTGGAATCATATGCTAGAATGTTTTGTTTTTTTTTTTGTTTTGTTTTTTTCCGAAGAGATTCTAATGGTATTTCTTCTGCCAGTTGGAAATCCTTCTTTATTGGTGGAGTGGAGTATCCTCATATTTGTAATGTTTTTCGTAGTTTCTCTAGGCGTATTTTACGGAAGGTTTTGTCAGATACTCTTGTGCAAATTCATCGTGCTGGGAAGTAGGGGATGGATTTTATGTAACACGCGTTGTCAGCCCGTAGATTAACCGGTTAATATGGCACCAAATATGACGACGCTCTCGGGTCGCTAGTCGTGATGGCCTCGTCACAGTAGCTGGTCTTCAAGTCGTCTATTACAATGATGTTCTTCCTTGCCCACACTGTGAATTTTGATCCCAAGGAAGGCACGTTGAAATTCTGCTAGCTATATCTTTACATCGTCGAACCAGACCGTGCACACTTGGGTTAATGAAAAACAGCACCAAAAAATTAAAAAATCCAATGACGCCTGAATAAATTGCTGAAAATTCTTTATATACAAAAAAAAACAGTAAAAAGAAATAGAATATAAAAGTTTTCGTTTAAGAGTAATGTTTGTCTTCTCAACATTAATTCATATTCTCTGTTGGTAACGTTTATCACTCCAATTGTAGTTTTCAAGTTGTGACGATTCAAAATGTCTTATTCAAGCTTTCCACCAAAGATTTACGGAAACTGCCGGAAATGGGTTTTGTGTGTTCGTGTGACGGCGGCTGTAAATTCGTCTCGTCTGTCTTAGCTCGGCACATCGAACACTCTAATTGACTTTAACTCTTTCTCGGCTCTTTCTGTTTCTTTACATTTTCAGTCAGGACTCTATCAGAAGCAACCGTCACTGTCTCTACGGCTGGCACCCACGGTTAGGAACACTCCTCCCTCTTTGTCGTTACATCTCCACTGGTCCCAAGGCTCAGCTCTAACTGAGTGTCGACTCAAGCTGCAACTGCCAGAGTGTTATCTTGGCCTTCTGGACTCTAGTTTTTATGCCTGTCCTGAATTCTCTTGGAAGGGTGCATGACGGACACGGGGTGTCCATGCAAATCAAATCTTTAACTAATGAAATTACTCTCGCCCTCGCATTATGAGACGGAGTAATTTTATTCCCTTGGTTTAACCAATGAAATAGCAATATTTATGTTGACGTCATTTCTTTTTGTCTTCTTCCCTTTTGATTACACCACTTATCGTTCAAGTTTTCAAATTTATAAATCCTTTCCCAGCGAATTTGGAAATTGAGGATCTAACCTTACGTGACCTCATCAAAAATGTTCGACAATCGTCGAAACAATGTTTTGGCTACCGTTATTTTTCACTTCCACCAGCCGTAAAGCTCAAGGCTTCCAATGGTGATTTTCTTAGTCACTTGTTTCCGCTTTGTCAAATAATGGCTGCCAATATGATGACCCAATTTGACCTACAAAATATATATTTTTTATTCTCTTCTCAGCAATATTTTCAGTCTGCGATATTTTGATTTTGCAATATATTCCCTTTTTCATAATTTCTTAGCCGCCTTCATATTGCGATCGACAATACACAATTTTAAAATCTATTAGGCTAATTTTCCTCTCCACTCATATTGTGATCTGAAGAATTAGTAATAATTTTTTCGCTCCGTCGTACTAAAATATTATCATATTTTTCCACATGCAATGCAATTAACGTGTTACATTTAGACAACTTTTAGTGTGGTGACTCTTGTAATGAAAGTATTGCTGGGTGTCTGTGGGTTTATGGTAAACCATAATCCCACAGACACTCAGCAATATTTACCATAATGAGCCATCTTCAGAGAGGTTACAGGGACGTCGACATACAGACATCCACCATCAAAGATGACGTTATTTTGTGTTAACATAAACATTGCTATGCGATGATGACAGTTACCAAATAGCAGACGCTTTTCGTAAATTTGTAATGCGGTTCTATAACATTACGCCACATGAGCAACCGAAATGTTAACAGAACACCCAAGACTATAATATGTAGAAATGTTAAACCAATAAATAATAATAATCAAATTAAGCTAACCACATATTATAAAAAATTAAAACAATTGACCTCATAGCCTCTAATAACCCTACAATCACACAACTAAATCCTCTACAGAAAACCAATGTAGTGTATCAATTTACATGCCCGTTCAGAGATTGTATCTCTGGTGCTAATAATAAAACTACTACATATATTGGTTTTACTACAACCACGCATTCGCGTAGACTTATCTACCACCTTTCTGATAATAGTTCAATTAAACAAGCCATGTAGGTAATATTAGACAGATTTTAGTTGATAATACAATAATACTGACATATACACACAGTAAAAAGAACCTTCAGATATCGGAGGTCATCTAAATTAAATACAAGCAACCCACACTTAATAAAATCACATTCAAATCTGGTCACAAAACATTACATTTCATTTAGACATATGGTTCTGTTAACATTTCATTCGCTCACTCGGTGTGACGTCATAGAACCGCATTACAAATTTACGAAATGCGCGTGCTATTCGGTGATTGTTATCTTGTTAACATGAATAAAAAGAACATGACGACTATGTGAGAATAGCAAGCCATTTTGAAGCTGAGAATAGAAGGAAAATCAATCAGAACGATTTAACGAATTATGGGCATAGCCAACACAACAAGCTGGAATGTCCTGAAAGAGAAAGTAACTACTGGTGTACTGACCAACAAACATAGAACAGTTAGGCCAAGGAAAACAACGGGAGTTGATGACAGAAACATTGTGAGAACTGTAAGGAACCCTCCACTCCCAAAACAGTGACATCACCAACAACTTCCACAGTGCAAGGGTGAAGGTGTTGCAATCCACCGTTCAAAGAAGACTTTAAGATCAGAAATATTGAGGCCATACCACAGGATGGAAACTACAGTCGGAATAAGAATGCCAGATGAGAATTTGCAAAGAACTACAGAGATGTGTTCTGAAAGAATGTTTTATGGACTGATGAAACCAAGATTAATCTCTACCAAAGTGATGGAAACGACAAAGTGCAGAGAAAAAAAAGGATTTGTTTATTATCCAAAGCATAGAAGCTCATCTGTGAAGCATGGCAGAAGCTGAGTTTTATCTTAGGCTTAAGCTTGCATGTCTGCTTCCGGAACAGGCCATTCATATTGACGATGTAATTCATAGTGCTAGCAAGAAATTAAATCAGAAGTCTACGGAAACATTTTGTCTGCCAATTTACAGAGAAAGACATCCAAGGCAATCGGGTTGATGTTTATCATGCCGCAAGACAATAACCCAAAACCTGCTGCCAACAGAATTAAGGATTTCATCAGAGGAAAAAAGGGGATAATTTTACACTGGCCAAGTTAAACACCAGAGCTTAACGCAATAGAGCATCCATTTCATCTCTTGATCATCACCAAAACAAACAAGTGAAAATGGCTGCGTTAAAAGTCTAAAAAAAACATCACAAATGAAGAATGCAATAATTTTGGGATCTTCGTCGTGGTGCAGTGGATATCAGCTCGGAACGAGAAATCGGAAAGCCGAATTCGAATTCCAGTTGAATTCCTTGCATTCACTTACGCGCAAATACCCTTGTAAAAGGTATTAATCCGTCCCTTCCCATCAGTTATAGGACAGATTGGGTTCTATAGCCTTGGCTGGCAACCAGTCTACTGCAGAAAGCAATGGTAACCTACTGCGGGATAATCTTCCGCCCAGCCAGTCATGTCTCTTTCGAGACATGATCACCCAAGCGTGTATCCCGTATGACACTTAACTAACTGAATGAGTCACAGGTTTAATGCAGTTGCCACCAAATATTAATTACTAGAAGTATAGACCGGCGTTGCTCGGGTGTAATGAAAGCTTTAAAACTAATGGACGTTGGTACGAAAGACTAAAAATCAGTAGTTGTTTCCAGTCAAAGCAAAACCGTAGATTGAAAGAAACATGAATGGATGTAAGTCAAATTTTGATTTCCGGTATCGATGCCAAATAAGTTTTCCGTCGCAAACTGAATTTTGAAGACTAAATAAATCCTCTGAGTAAATGCTATTATGGCTGAGACTAGGAACTACAATTATTCCTACTTAGAGCAAAACCCGAAGTAAAAACCAAAATAAAAAGGGCTGAAAACCTGATTTTGATCAGACCCAATAGGATATCAATATATCGATTTCCAATATCGGAGTCAATTAAGTCATCCAAGAATAAAGTCACCTAAGTTATTCCATGAAAACTTATCGTACCCATCAGGAGTAAAATTGGAGAAAATGAGCCATATTGATGACTGAATATCGGTTTTTTATCAGATTCGATAAAATATCAGGGCTATCAATTTCGGATATTGGGTAAAATGAGTCGTCTGAGAAGATCTACTAATGTTTGAGACTAAAAACTATAATTTTACCAAGTTAGAGCAGATTCAGCAGCAAGGACCACGTTAAAAGGGTTGAAATCCTGATCTTGATCAGACCTGATCGGATATCGGGTTATCAATTCTCAATATGGGAGGGAAATCGGAAGAAATGAGTAGCCCATGACCTGAGCAGAAGTGTGTTGATAGTTTGGTGAGAATCGGATAAGAATTGTGGTTTTGTATAAAGGACATACAGACATAGGCATTTTGCCTTTTATATATAGAGATTTACATTAAATCTGTTCCTTTACTTTTGGTAAACTAAAAATGGGGTAATCTGACACAAAAGGTGCTATATCTTAAGTTGTTTAACAGATCTAAATTTAAATAGCATAAAATAAAAGCTGAAATTCTTAACTTATATTGCATATTCTTCGTTTGATGTTAAACCCAAATGTCTTCAGTGAACAACAAAAACAAAGGAAATGGTCTTGCCATTCCAACACTTTTGGAGCGGGCTATATATATATATATATATATATATATATATATATATATATTCTTCATTTCTTAACGAGTTATTACGTTAATAACTAATATTAGCATAATAACTCGTTTACAAATGAAGACTGTTCAAAAGTTCTACAATATAATTGTATTGAACACTTTTTAATAGAAATGTGCACTGATGTAATTTTATTATGACTAAAAACAAAGTATTAAACAATCGATATATATGTATTCCATTTTTAAAAGAGTTATTTCGCTACCGAAGTTTCTACCATGGGTGGTGTCTTCAGGCGATTTTTAATAACTGATTTTACTCTTTACCGAAAAAAATCGCCTGAAGACACCACTCATGGTAGAAACCTGGGTAGCGGAATAACTCGTTTAAAAATTGGAAAATATTCAAAACTTCCACAATATGATTGCGTCGAACACTTTTTAATACAAATGTGTACTGGTCTAATCCTATTATGACCAAAAACTAAGTATTAATCAATCGATATATATATATAATTTCAATTTCCCTAAATCTTATGACAATTTTGCTGATAATTTAACACCTATATTATCAACGAGACCAAAACATTATGGGAAAATAAATTTAGTTGTGTGTGTGTGAAAGACGAAAGTCAGGGTAAGGGAAAAGACAAAAGGGAAATATCATTGCTACCAGAACCTGTTAGATCCGCCACGTAGATGACAGTAACGAAAAGTGATACAATAAAATAAGTTAAAGATAAAAACAAGGAAGAAATAGGTCAGACGAAATTACGGTCTTTTTAAGGCCACTGGTAAAGGGCTACAAAAAAATGTTAATATCAAATTAAACATAACTTAATTAAAAATTAAAACGATGGAACTAAAAATGATATAGATTCAAGGAAGGTTAAGTTATTATATAATTCAATTATACGGCTAAAAGGAAGAAATGAAACAGTTGTTTTAAGTATCAGGTCGGTGTAAAAGATTTTGCCGGTTTGTAAAAGGGCCATTTTAAATCATTGTAATTTTTCTTTTTAATCATATCACCGCGAGCAAGGCGGTAACGCCACTGATGTGCAGGGGGCTACGTAAGAATGAAAAGATTGGAAAAGAGAAAGCCGGAAACCACATCCTAAACAGGGAACAAGGGATGAGCCTCTTCACCTGTTCAATAGACGTGGGTAGAGTGTGAACCGGGCGATAGTTTAGTCTATCTACTCCAATTGAAAAAATAAATAAATAAAAAAAAGAGTGAAAAGATTGGAAAAGAGAAAGCCGCAATATGGCTTCCTTGTGTCTCTACTACAAATACTTTCACGGCTTCTGCTCCGATGAACTTAGCTCACTGGTGCCTCCTATATATGAATTTACTCGAGGCACAAGATTAGCAACTAGGCCCCACCCTTTTACTGTGAAACCAATAAATTGTAAACGCAGATTCTACTACGTCAGCTTCTTTTCTCGCACTTCCCGCCTGTGGAATCCCCTTCCATTTACTTGCTTTCCCCACAGCAACAACCCTCAAAAATTTAAATCTAAAGTCAATGGTCATCTCCTATCTCACTGACCTGCATCCTCTCTCTCATGCTTCCTTCTCCGTCCACTTCACTCTCATCAGTATTCTTATCCTTCTTTTACCCACTTCCTGACACCCCCTATAACCTATCACTCTTTCTCATAACTTTCCTCTTATGTAACCCCCTGCAAAACAGTGGCAGTAAAATGCCTTGCTTGGGGCGATATGATTATAAAAAAAAGACTGCAGTTTTTAATTGGTTCTGGTTTTGTCGCCAGTATGAGTGTGGGGAGGGGGTACAATAGTCAGTTAGTTAAGTGCCATACGTGATACACGCTTTGGGCGATCATGTCTCGGAAGAGACATGACTGACTGGGCAGAGAATTATCCCGCAGTAGGTTGCCATTACTTTCTGCGGTAGACTAGTTGCCAGCCAAGGCTATAGAACCCAATCTGTCCTGTTATTTGACTCATAGCTAGAGGGGGAAGAAATATATTATTCAGTAGTAATTATTGGGTGATCAGTTTATTATTTCATAACAATATAAAACTGGTTCCCCACTTTATAACCTGTAGAAGCCTTAATCATGTTTCCAACTAATATATTCAGTTGGTCAGTTAAGTGCCATACGTGATACACGCTTTGGGCGATCATGTCTCTTTCGAGACATGGCTGACTGGGCAGAACATTTTCCCACAATAGGTCGCCGTTATTTTCTGCGATGGACTGTTTGCCAGCTAAGGCTATGCAACCCAATCAGTCCTAATATTTAACCCATATCTGAAGGGAAAAGTGTCAGATTACTATATTCCCCAAAGGTTATTTGCTTGTAAGTGAATGCAATGAATTCAACTGAAATTCGAACTCGGCTCTCCGAATTCCAGAGTCGATATCCAATGCACTACAACACACATCCGTACAATAAGATTCGAAACAAAAGTAAATCATGGGACAATGTGAAAAAGTTATCAACGACGCGTTTCACCAGAGCTTCATCTCTCTTTGGCTTCCTCAGGTCAGAATGAAAGAAAAACAAAGCTGTATATTTGGATCTCTGGGGCTAAGTAGAAATCATAAAATTAAATTAGATTCCTTATCACCTTCAGTCTTCGCATAAAACCAACGCCTGCCTGCTTGTTTGATGATTTCTTTGTCTAGTCTATGACAGGCGTTTGCTATAATAAAAATATATTCTATATGTATGTATATATAAACACATATATGCATGTCCACGATATAGAGCCTTTTTATGTATACTTGTACACAGGTATACAACTATTTCTTATATATATATATATATATATATATATATATATATATATATATATATATCTGTACTCACATATATGTGTCCTATATAGCTGTGAACACACACATACATGTATGCATGTATACATACATACCTATTAGACATTTTTTCTATTCTTTTACATATATGCAACATATACAAATTACAACTGTTTTTAATTTATTTGTTTAAACATTATTTTTATTTGGTTACTCATATCTGAGGAAAGGCTCTGTTTTTTTTATTGTTTTTGTTTTTTTGTTTTTTTGTTTGTTTTTTTTTTGTTTGTTTTTTTTTTGTTATAATTAAACACTATAGTTATTTACATCTATTGGCCCGAATAACCGAGAAATCTTGTTTGGAAAATATGCGTTCTCTGGAAAGATTCGAACCTGCGTTCCCTAAGTTACACAAAAATGAAATGCCTCTTCATCCCATCATATCTATGGCGGGTTATGTACAGTACGAATTGGCAAAGCGGTTAGCAGATACTCTTCAACATGCTTATACCCTGTTTCCTTCCCATTTTGAACTCGTTCGGATTTTTTGATTTTATCAGAAATTCCGAAATCAATTTTAGGGACAAACTTTTTGTGTCTTTTGACATTGTCAGTATGCTAACGTTCCTCAACAAGACATCCAAGATATTTGCACTGATGCTCTTTATAGGGATCACTTTCGTCCAGCTATATTTTCTGAAACTTTGTTTTTGGAATTATGTACTGAGGAGGTGAAGTTCAGCTTTGATAGTGTTATGCATGCTCAAATCGATCGGGTTTCGATAGGCAGACCTCTGAGTCTCTCTTTCATCTCATTACGGCATTCACACAGTCGGTTTGAACCAGCCTCCTCCCTTATGGAGAAAGATTCATTGGGATTTGCTTAAGGGAAGGGCCCCAAATCCTACCCTGTGTAGACTGGTTGCCAGCCAAGGCTATAGAACCCAATCTATCCTATTTGCCCCATAACTGAAAGGAAGGGATGGATTAATACATTTCCAGAATTCGAACTCGGCTCCCCGATTTTTCGTACCGAGCCGACATCAACTACACCACAACGCACATCCATCAGGAACGCTTACAGCACCTGGTATTCCCAAACGGTCACCCATCTAATACTGACCAGACTCAACGTTGCTTAACTTTGGTGATCGGAGGAGAACCGGTGCATTCAACGCGATATGACCGTAAGCAAGACCCGTGAGTCCTGTCATAGCTAACATTTTTGTTGACTCCTATGACAGCCAGTCGTTTGAAAAATGTCGTAAACCCCTAACATACTTACGTTATGCCGATGACCCATTATCTACCTTTGCTACGGCTTTGCACACTCAACTCAACTCAATTCCCTTCATCTCTCTTTACAATTTACTATAAAGTTAGAGAATATTAGTACTTTACCTTTTTTTAGACATTTGTGTTGAGTGTAAGAATGGTTTGATCATAACACCGGTCTATTGCAAACTTATATTCTTCGGTTCGTACACAAATTGGAATTCTTTTGTTTGCAAGTCCCGAAAAAGTAACCTAATTACCACCCCAGTCCATCGTGTGCTGTTGATTTGTTCCCCTTATGACCTAAGCCAAAAGTTGGATAATATTTACTCCATTTTAAGTGACACTGGTTATTCTGTCAATTCTACTAAGCGAGCGTGTTGTGCAACTAAAGAACCAGAGATTTTTATACCTAATTTGTGTCCTGTTTATCTTTTATGACTAGGTATGATCATCAACACAAAATGACCCCCAAAATGCCAACGACAGGTCGGTGAAACTCAAATCAAACAAGTAAAGAAATTTAAATTCCTGGGAAGCGTGCTGACAGAGGATGGAAAATGCGACAACAAAATCCGAAGACGCATTGACATGGACAAAGAAGCATTTCAAAAGCTAACCAGAGTATTAAGAGATAGGAAAACTTCATTGAGAACAAAGAAAAGAATGCTGGACTGCTATTTGATACATGTTCTTCTGTGTGGAAGTGAATGTTTGATGAAGGAGAAGCTTAAAACAGCAACAAAGTGGTTTTACAGAAGGATGCTGAGGATACTATGGACGGAACTCATGAGCAACGATGAAGTGTTGGAGAGAATGCGAACGAGAAGAAAACTCATAATTAACATCAGGAAGAGACAGCTGAGGTTCCTGGGACACGTAATGAGGGAGGAGGGCCTGGAGAATTTAATACTCACAGGACGGATAGAGGGAAAGAGAGACATGGAAAAGCAGCGCGAGACATACTTGATAGGCTTGAGCAAATGGCTGGCGGAGTGAAGTTTGGGAGAAGAAAAATATTGAGAACGACAAGAGACAGGGCCTTGTGGAAGTTCATGATCGCCTACGTCTTGAAGGGATATGGCACAAGAAGAAGAAGAAGAAGAAAGACTCAAGTGCTTGCCGATAGGGTGTCCGATTGAATCTCTTACGGATTCGCTATTGCCAAGTTACGCGCTGCTTTTAGTACCAGATCTGTGTTTCCTTCTTTCGTTAAAGATAGTCATTCCCAATTACAAATGAGTTCTGTTGTTTATAAGTTCAAATGTCAGTGTGGCACTGAATATGTGGGACAGGCAAATGAACCATGAGAAAACAGAATCAATCAGCTTATATAAAACTAGCAGTATAGCCCGGCGTTGCTCGGATGTAATGAAAGCTTTAAAACTAATCCATGGTCCTGGAGCTCAGACTCTTTGGACGTTGGCATGAAAAACTAAAAAGCAATAGTTGTTTCCAGTTAAAGCAAAACCGTTGACTGAAAGAAAAATGAATGGATGTAAGTCAAATTTTGATTTCCTGGTATCGATATCAAGTAAGTTTTTTCGTCGTAAACTGAATTTTGAAGGCTCAATAAGTCCTCTGAGTAAATGGTATCATGGCTGAGACTAAGAACTACAATTATACCTACTTAAAGCCAAACCAGAAGCAAAAACTAAAATAAAATGACTAAAAAAATACAGATATACAGGCAGATAAACAGACACACACACAAACATCTTGCCTTTTATATCTATATATTATCTATTTTCTGCACTATTGTAAGAACTGCAACCTTGAAACTTCTGAATATCGTTTCTTATGTCTTTGTCTATGAGTGTATCAAATTTGATTAAAATCGGATCACTCCTTCTATAACCCGATGTTTTCGATTATCGATTTTCGATATTTATCGGGGTACCTCGACACAAAATCGAGCTAAGAACACTCGCAGACGCTTATAGTACAACTGTATAAATTTTCAAGAAAATCGATTCAGCCGTTTCGGAGTCTATAGGTAACGGAGACAAACGCACAGACACACATACAGAGAGAGAGAGAGAGCGAGAGAGAGAGAGAAAAATTTCCATTTATAAATAAGTTTATATATATATATATATATATATATATATATATATATATATATGATGTAGATATTGAAGAATCTAAAGGAGTATTCTCTACATAAAGTGATAGGATAACTCTCTAGGAGAGCTTTAAATATATATGTGTACAAATACATATAAAGCAAATATATGTAAAAATTAAGACAGACACGTTATTACATGGTTAAACGGACGTATATAGGCCTATTTCAGGGGAACCAATCTCAGCTTTCGTCTTTATTGTACAGAAGATTTTACAAGAACCTATATATTGCAGAGGGGATAGGTGATACTTGTTTTTATCTATCTATCTATCTATCTATCTATATATATATATATATATATATATATATATATCTCAAACAACTAGCTAGCTAGCTATCTTTATAGATTGTCTGTTTGCTGATATTTCAAGAAGGCGGTCGCCAGGTTCAGAATACCCGTATTCCCTGAGACAAACGACAGCTAAACGTCAAAGTCGTGCAGTGACTACTTTGCATCAACTGAGTTATGGACAACGACCGCTGATTGTTTTATATGAGTACACCTTTCAGGTATGTGATTAATCTTTCCTTTCCTGAGTTTTCCTCGAAGAAACAAAATGACCTTCATTCTATTCACTTGCTACACTCGATCTGTAAATCAGGATAGAGATGGAATGTCTTGCTGTAAAACAAACAGCAGCTGACATCTGCAGACGAGGGCCCTTGAAAGGAACGAATGGCTTTTCATATATCTTTTATGAGTTCATGCATCAATTTATTTGTGTTTTCCTCAATATTCCAGTCTTCTGAGCGAAACAAAAATATATACACCTCTAAATTTATATTATTTTCAGCAAACATTTAAGAGAATCTTTTAAAAAATATATATTTTTCTTTTAATTTACTAATTGTAGTAATATCTTGCATCCAGATAATATATTTTTACATACACTGACATATATATATATATATATATATATATATATATATATATATATATATATACGGGTGACATGAAAATATATATATTATTTACACTGTTCGGACTGTTGTTCTTATCTTTATTGCCCTATTTACGACGTTGTATGCTCCAGCCTTCTTCAGGAGCTAGGAATTTTTAACCGAACCCTTTATTTCGATCACTGGTGTATATAGTTCTTATTCCATGTGCGATGACACCCCAGGATGCCAACATAGTTATCTCTCTTTAACTCAACGCACTTGACAGTTTTGTGTATTGTGAACGGACGCTCGCCGCCTGTTAGTTGATGGCTTCGATTTAGCAGCTGATCCTCAAGTCGACTATTAAGTCGACTATTACAACGGTGTTCTTTCCTGCCCAAGTTGTGAATGTTGATCTCAAAGAAGTCACGTTGAAATCTTGCCTATCTGACTCTTCATCAACTTGAACCAGATTGGACGCGTGCGCACATTTGAGTTAATGAAAACGGCACCAAAAGTAAACTGAATGACGCCCGAATAAGTTGCCGAAAACGTCTTTATATACAAACAAAAAGAAACTTCCATTTTATTTGCAACAATTAATAATACCACTAATTTAATTACTTCTTCCGGTCAGGCTAAAATAGTGTTATAAGACAGTTTTGTGGTTTCTAAAAAGCGTTGTCATGAGAAGAACAATTTTGGTTTCTGAATAGCGTTCTCCTGAAATAGACAGTTCTATGGTTTCTTAAGAGCGTTATCCCGAAAAGGACAGTTTTGTGGTTTCTGAAGAGCGTTGTCCCGAAAAAGGACAGTTTTGTGGTTTCTGAAAAACGTTGTCTTGAAAAGAACAACGGTGTTCTTCCTTGCCCACACTGTGAATTTTGATCCTAAGGAAGTCACGCTGAAATCTTACTAGTTGTCTCTTTAACAAGTTAACCAGGCCGGACGCGCGCACGATTGGGTTAATGAAAACGGCACCAAATTAATTTGAATGACGCCTGAATAAATTGCAGAAATGTCTTTATATACAGACAAAAAAACAAAAAGAAATAGAATATAACAATCATCAATATTTTATCTTTATAACGGAGCGAATGTTTTGTCTAAGAATAGCTATGATGATTGACTAATTAATTAATCATAGTAATTAAAAACGGGAATATGTAAAACGAGAAGCAGCTAGATCGAAAGACATACCGAGTTACTTTATATATATATATATATATATATAGATATTTTAACCAAAAGAAAAATTGAGTAAAAATTTTGTTCTCATTTGCAAAAAGATGATGTTTCTTTTCGCAGAAAATAGAGAATCGTAAAAAAACAGACTTTGGATTCTGTCAGAACTAATTAATGTCATGACGCGCCAAGAGACGCAAAAGATAGGTAAGAGAATGGCGTATTAAGAATAAAATTCTTGACGGTCAAGTGGTTCGAAATAATCAAAATTCAGTTATCTAAAATGAAGACGACGAAGAAAGCAAAGCCTTGATATGATCATGGATATGTTTGTCCAAAAACTGTTAACAATGGATTTTTTCTGTCGCCATCTGGAAAAGTAAACGATAGAAACAAAGAGATTTGATTTTCAGGTGGAACACGGCCACCCAGTTAGAGATTGATTAGCAGTAATTAATGAGCCGGCTGAGATGCGGCCAAGTGGATTTTGGGTGGCAAAGTAAGATAAACATTTTAATCACAGATCATCTGAGATTCTTAAGAATTCTGGCCGATAAGGGAAAGAACGAAGGAAAGATAATTTTTATTTTCTCCTTGGGCGATAATGTAAACTGATGCCAGTTTACCCACACTCACACCATCGAAAGATCATTGGCCGAGTGGTAGCACGGGTGATAGGCGAAGGTGAAGGAATGAGAAGGAAGGAAAACCTGTTGATGCCCACTGAAGGGATTGGTATGAGGTACCAATATGAGAAAGGAAGAATTCTCTTTCGATCTCTCCACAAAGAAGGGGGAGAACCCCTCTAAAGCAGAAAGTAGTTTAATTTCCAAAAATGAAAACTGATAAATTTTCCTGTCCGAAGACAAAGAGAATCCTTGGTTGGGATTTGGAATTATCAAATAACCCAGACCACGTCCACCACCCCCCACACCGGATTCTGACCACAGTCAATATAAACGAATGTCTCCAAGCGTTCAGATAGACAGAAAGAAAGGAGCTGCAGTCGAATTGAGTCGGAGAGAGCAGTTCGAGTTTTGCACAAGATTCACGCTGTTCGACTTCGACTTCGACTTCTCACCAAAAGCAGGCATTAATAGAGAACGATTTAGACTCACACCACCAAAGCAAGGCTTGAGGAACACCGACTGAAGATAACGAAAAGCAGATTATTGAAATACGACTTAAGATACCAGGACTAGCTTAAAAACGCAAAGGTGTCACGAATCCATAGAAACGGGCTGGGAGAGAGACGCATTCCTATATTCAGCAGACTGTTATAAAGACATTTGTTATTAATCAACATATTTGAACCTCTTGAGTTGTTCATTATTTTCCTTCTTCTTTTATATACTTGTGCGATACCACCTCTGTCCCGGATTCAGCTTGCATTACGGCCCGACTCCTGATTGATTTCGTCCGCCTAAGATCAAATCACAACATGGGTATGTTGGACCAGAAATCAAAGCAGTTACTTCAGTAACCAGACGTTGGAAGCGATCTGGGAATGGCGAAGCTGATATTGATTCTAACCAGGCATCGAACGCAACCAAGACAACCAGAGGGGTTGGTGTCATATCTGGGGCTGTGGTTGACCGGGTTTTCATCTAAACCAGCCAGCCAGAAGGGTCAGAAAGCCGTCACAACTGGCGCCGCGACCAAAGGATCAAGGCCTGGCCCGACCACTAAGCTTTACGGAAAATGCCGAAGATTGGTTTCTGTGTGTGATGGCGGCGGTAATTCATCTTATCTGTCTTAGCTCATCGAAATAAATGGTCGGTTCGTTGTTTAACTTTAACTCTTTTCGGTCGGTGGCAGACTTCTCTGCGGTTGGCTTCCAACGTCCTGACAATTATCTCTGTCTATGTACAACTTTATTTATGAGTTCTATCGGAGGCGACCGTCTCTGTCTCTACGGTCGTGGCTCCCCGGGTGGGAACCTTCACTCCCTTGTCGTTACATCTCGACTGCAACTCTAAACTGATTTTGGCCCACTAGGGCTCTATTTTTATGCGTGCTCCAAATTCTCTTAAGGGAGGCATGACGGACGCGGGGTATCCATGCAAATCAAATCTTTAGCCAATAAAATCACTCCCGACTTCGCATTTTTAAACGGAGTTACTTCGTTTCCTTGGTTTAACCAATGAAGCGGCCATATTTCTAGTGGCATAATTTCTTTTCATCTTTTTCATTTTCATTCAATTGATTACATCATTTATTTTTCAGATTTTAAAATCTGTTCACAGCAAATTTGTGAATTTCAGGGTTTAACCTTTTTGGCCTCAACAAAAATTTGTGACAATCTCAAAACAATATTTTGGATAGCGCTTACTTCACAGTTTCACCAGCCGTAATGTTTTCGCTTTGTCACATAATGGCCGCCGATGCGATGACCCCGTCTGACCCGCTGCCCACACCTGTAAAATGTTTTTCAATTCACTCAGCCCGTTTTCAATATTTCATTTTGAAAAATTTTTATCACAATTCATTAACTGCGTTCATATTACAACCGAATAACAATTTTATTATCCATTAGGCTTATTTTTCTCTCTGCTCATATTGGAACAATTAATCTGCACAATTAATAATACAACTAATAATAATTTCTTTCGCTCCGTCGTGCTAAAAAGGTTTTATATTTTTCCGCACGCAAAAAATAGTTGTCCTGAAAAAGACAACTATTTTTGGTGGTTTCCGAAGAGCGTTGTCCAGAAAAGGATAGTTTTGTGGTTTCTGAAAAGCATTGTTCTGAAAAGGACAGTTTCATGGTTTCTGAAGAGCGTTGTTCTGAAAAGGACAGTTTCGTGGTTTCTGAAGAGCGTTGTTCAGAAAAGGACAGTTTTGTGGTATCTGAAGAGCGTTGTCCTTAAAAGTACAGTTTTGTGATTTCTGAAGAGCGTTGTTCTGAAAAGAACAGTTTCGTGGTTTCTGAAGAGCGTTGTTCAGAAAAGGACAGTTTTGTGGTATCTGAAGAGCGTTGTTCTTAAAAGTACAGTTGTGTGATTTCTGAAGAGTGTTGTTCTGAAAAGGACAGCTTCGTGGTTTCTGAAGAGCGTTGTTCAGAAAAGGACAGTTCTGTGGTTTCTGAAGAGCGTTGTCGTGCGAAGGACAGTTTATTGCATATTGTTGGCGAGGATGGTTGGTGACGCAAGTCTGTTGGAGTTGATTGGATAAGCAAAATAGGAAGCCTACTGAAGATGACTGAAACGGTAAGAGATAGAAGCCTACTAGGGTGACGGCTGGTGAAAAGCTGGAGATGACGATTGTTGGAACTACTATTGATTGCTGGAACCGTAGACTGGCTGTTGAAACATACTTCCATTTGATACTAGTGACCTGGGAGTTGCGGAACGATCGTATTTACTCATGTCTCCCCATTTAGACAGGATGCGACACACGGTCAGACCTAACATGGAAACCCGAGTGCCTACACTAGGATCAAGTGTCAAAATTAGTTTTTTTTTATTCTTTTCGATCGAGTCTGTGTCCGTCGACCGACCCCGACCGATTGGAGCTCTCCCCTAAGACAGAGATATGTCATGCATCCAACGACAGGGTCACGAAACGCAGTTTTTTCTACATTTGAGGCTCCTTTATATTTGACGACAAAGATACGACAAATATTTACATTGTTCAAACTTGTCCTCATCTTTATTGTCAGCTTCCCGATGTATCGGCTGCTGTAGGCTTCGACCTTCTTCAGATGACTTGAATTTTTAACCGAACTCTTTATTTTGATCACTGGGGTAGATTGTTCTCGTTCCATGAGTCATACCACGTCCGAATGTCTTAGAGATCGAGAACACCACTGGAAAATGCGAAAACTTTACGAATCAGTTCATATGCTGGACTACAAAAATCTCCCAAGCCAGCCAAACATAGAAGTGGATACAATATGGGAACCAGTAATATGGACGGCTAGAGAAAATCATTAGTGTCAAAGATTGTAATATGAGCTTTGGTAAAAAAAAAAAAAGTGGTTACTGAGACATTAGGCTTATAAGTCCCCAAAATTCATACACTGATGTCCTCAAGGATACATGGCCCAGTGCATATAGGCATTGATTTGTTCCAGTGACTTAACTTAAAAAGTTGTGAGTTCAGTACTAGGCTACAAATGACTTAGAGAGTTAAGTTAAAGGGAGATAACTACATGGCTATCAGATGTGTTATCGCAAATGGAATGAGAATGATATATTCCAGTGATCGAAATAAAGGGTTCGGTTTGAAATTCCTAGCACCTGAAGAAGAGCATATAACAGCCGAGACTTCGTAAACATGGCAATAAAGATGAGGAACTAGTATGGAACCAATATGGGAAAACCAATTACAACAACCAAGATTCAACTATTGTGAAAAATCATTATTGAGACATAAATGACGATAAACATGAGGACAACAATCCGAACAACATAAATAATTTAAATACCTCATCTCTTCTGGAGATATGACGATATTACATTATCGAAGTTTGTCGAGTGATTCCGAGTTTACCCGATCATTCTAGTCAGCACGAACACACGCACATAAACGTGTGCCATCACAAGATTAATATTTTCATAAGAAACGTGACTTTCATATATTATCGATTAATTCCAGCAGTGAAATTTACTTTTCAATTTATAAGTATTAAATTTGATACGATTTTTCTAAAATATAAACGGTATTTTCTGCTTTATTCAGTGCATCGATGAGAATTAATTTCAAAACAAGTGTTTGATTTTTTTTCAAAAATTCCACATCTGCAAATTCTGAAAAAACAAAATTCAAATTATCAGTTTTCTATTATTATTTAAGTTGTTATGATTTTTCTTCATGCGATATTTTAAAACTGACATCAAAGTTTTTAAAAAATCTGTGTAATGGTTAAATGAAATGTTGAAATGAACAGATTATGAAAAAAGTGCATTACTTTCTTTCTTTCAGTTTAGTATGACACAAGGCAAAATGTGTGGAGCAGGATGACAATTGAACTTACACAAATAGCAAGATTAATTTACTACTTTTTACGTAATCATTAATAAGCACAGGGGTTACATAAGAAGAGAGTGATGAGAAAGACGGGGAAGTCAGAGAAAGGACAAGAGAAAAACAGAACAGTAACGGGAAGGGAGAGTAGAGTGGAAAGAGAGATTATGATACAAGGGATGTCAGGGAAAGGGATGCGATTCAAAGGGATAAGAGATGGCAATTGACATTGCATTTAAATTCAAAGAGTTTGTAGCTGTCAGGGAAGCAAGTATATGGAAGGGGAGAAGTGCAAGAAAAGAAGCTGATAGAGTAGAAGTTGCGGTTACGTTTGATCAGTTTCATTGTAAAAGGCTGGGACCTAGTCGCTAGTCGAGTAAAATTCATGCAGAGTGGGCACCAGAGAGAAAGTCGGTAAGAAAGTGACTGGAGTTGAGCTACCAAATACATTGCAAATTCTCCGTTGGATTTTGTCAAGAACCCTGAGATAGCAGGGGCACACGCCCAGATGTGGCAGCAGTATTCAGTGCACAGGCGGATGGTAGATTTATATATGTGCAAGACGGATTCAGACGAGAAAACTTCCTGACATTACACAGTGAATCAACCTTCCTAGGTGCAAAATTGGCTATGGAATAAATGTCAGTCCTCTTCAGGTCGGCTGATAGATTTAGGCCAAGGAGGCGCAGTGTTTTGTTTTCAGCGAGACTAGCCCGATCCATGCTGATGGAAGGGTGGGTAGGAGCCATTGTCTATGGAGTTTTGGAATCATTAAAATTTACTAGTCATTTCTTACCCCAGTCCACCACAGATTGGAGGTCCTTTTCAAGATCAGCAACGATGTTTGCTTTGTCAGCTTCGGCAGATATCTTATGAGACGGGAGTAAATGGCGGTATCGTCAGCGTAGATGCCTACTTGGGATCTGATTACATCAGAAAAAGATCAGGACCTAGAATATACTTGATGGACATCCGCGTTGGTATGATAGTATATGGAAGTATGCCCATTCAATACTACCTTCATTACGAGGTTGAAAGGAACGACTGGATTAGGTCAAACAATCGCCCAGTTATACCATAGCCCTGTAGCTTACGTAAAAGGCCACCATGTCAGACTCTGTCAAATACTTTGGAGATATCTAGGGCAAAAGCTCGAGCTTCTCCATTTTTATCAAGAGCCTTATATATATATATATATATATATATATATATATATATATATATATATATATACTGTAATGTTCGTTAGCATATCAGCAGTAGACCTGGTGAAACGGAAACCATACTGTTTATCGGAGAATGTTGAGAATGTGAGATGTTCAAATATTACTACAAAGTAGATTTATTTTCTCTTGTGGGCGATTAATTATTTTATTTTCAACCCTACAGCCCCTTTCCCCGCAGCCGAAACCAACCCAATCCTATCGCTACTCTATCGTCTTCTACATGGTAGCTGCTGGTAAACAACATTGCTTAGTTCAACTTACACAGACTTTTACAGCTAAGACTCACCATACCACGTACACAGGTACAAATTATCCCCATTCTTTTCGTATTCCTTTGGTAAGGAGTTCCACTAAGAAAGCACGGCTACTTGATGACTAGAATCTTATCTACTTAGGTTAACCGTTATTTGATGTACATTTCTTCATAATCTGCACATGGTTTCTCCCTTTACCTCCATGCAACATCCTTCAATCTAAACATCTTGAGTAGCTCTTGGGCCATGTACTTAATAAACATTTATTCAAAATAGATGGTAAATTCGTTTACACGGGTTTCCACTTTTCTGAAGAAGGGACTAAAACGATAACATTCCGATATATCTTGCCGGCAACCATCACAAGGGTTTAGGCTGTGATTTATCACCGGCTCTAAATATTCAGAGTAATTACTTTATCTCTTGATCACCCAGTCTTCTGATCTCAGAATCACAGATAAGGTATCCCATAACACGTTAGGTTCGTTAGACTTACATGTACTACCGATAACGTAGCAGTATAGAGCACGATAAGCTGGTGTGGCCTGGTCTTTTTCAGGATGGTTTTGAATGCTGGATTTTCCTAGATTGTTTTCCATATCAAGATAATCCAGTCACCCCTGCTATTTAAAAGTCTGCCAACCTTCAAATCAGTTCATTCTCAGCCTTGACCCAGTGAATCCAAATGACCACTTTGTTCCATTCTCTGCGGACGCTATAGTAAAATTCCGTGGCCAACTTTGGTAATTTCCAAATTGAATCCCTACATTATCTTTCTTTCATTAAGCTGAAATGCGAAAAATGGCGATACGTTCAGTAGCAGAAATTATCTTATGTCTTTGACCAGAATTCCTGAATATTTCAATAAACCATAAAATAATCCCTGGTAAAGAATTATTCAGTTCCAGTATTTACATTATTCGGACTATTGTCCTCATCTTTGTGGCCATTTGTACGACGTTTCGGCCGTTGTACGCTCCGACCTTCTCCGAATACTGTAAATACTACCTCATCTCAGAAATATAGACAAATATTCAGTTCCATTTTGAATTCTGCAAAAGGAACCTGGGTTACATATTTCTATATAATTACTTCCGTTTCAACTTCTTCATAACTAAAATTCATCTTCTTCATGATCTGGTGGGGTCACAAAATCACTGCGCACCTGAGCACCTAACCTCCCCATATATAGATTAAAAGCCAGTTAGGTATTTATTCGCGTAACGTGTCTTGGGCAAGTAGACCTGGCAGAGACCATTCCTTTACAAGTCACAACCGATACTCTCTACTCTGAAGCTCGCCTTAGTCATAGACACGTGACCTGTAACTTCCATCACCCTGGCGATTGACTTCAATCTAGGAAGCCCTTTGCCCAGCGATGCTGTGTCTGTATATCGCACTGGCTGCATCCTTAGTTATAGATCACAGTCTAGCCATTGTGCAAGATGACCTTTCACCATACAAGAAGGTTCATTCGACCTTTGATAGGTTTTGTTTTATCTGTGTTTTTTATACCACTCTCTCTAGAAAAGCCTATTGGAGGAACCTATTTAGACGCCAATGACCCGACCGTGTGCCAAGCAGTACTGAATTTTATAGTACCATAAACACTCTTAGAGTTTAACCTGACACCGACCACTCCAATTAAATTCATAAAACGTCCTGTACTACAAATTCAACTGAGTGTTACTGGTTGTGTCCTTTTTCCCAATTCATAATTGTCATGGCTGCATCACCCATTAAACGGAATAAACTCTTCCAACCATTACATATACATCCCCTCACAAGAGGTGAGAGTAGAAAGTAGATAGCCTGAGTAGCCTGTTAGTAGACTGAGACAGAAGCCTGGGGAGAACACCCTGAACTCACCCGAGAGTCGTCTACGAATACTGCTACCGTAACGACCATTACGAGTTCCAGTTCTAGAATTGAATTATAGTATTACACACTAACCCGTATTATCGTTCTACTAACAAAGTACCAAGTGTTGTATTTTGCTGTGTTTAATATATATTCGTTATTACCTATTTTGATTGTTTTTGTATTAGTCTTGCTGGACGTTTAACCGGGTCCACGACAATAATAATGCGTACTTATCAATGACATAGGCACAGTTTCGAACTTGATATTTTTAAATAAAAACAAAATTTCAGGGATCGATTTAACATTGTGTTTATATTATAAACAGAATCTTACTTCTAAAATGATAAATATCAATATTATTCGATTCTGACAAATGTCGAAGAACGGTATAATGATTGATAGTCTATAAAAATAATAAAAAATTATTTCTTGTTTTACAAGTTGAACAGTAAAATGAAATAGTTCCTGAATATATTATATATCAGTTGTTTCTATTAACAATCACATATAAATATGATGATAAATTTAATCTGTGAAGGCTTTTTGTTCAAATACAAAAACATATACCTTAGGTGCCTTTCGAACAACACTTTTTCAAAGCTATACGTTGGCAAATATAACAATTGTGGAGGGAATGTTGGAATGCGATTAAAATGAAAAAAAAAGTTTTTTGTTTGTGTTCTAATTCCCCAACGTAGACCTTTGAAAAAGTGTTCTTCGAATGGTACCTAAGGTATAACATGACGTCCGATTTTGTTTAAGTCTATGTCTTGGCTTTTTTTAAGTCTATGTCTTTTTTAAGTCTATGTCTAAGGCTTTTTGTTCAAATAGAAAAATATATACCTTAGGTGCCTTTCGAACAACACTTTCTTCGAATGGTACTTCGAATGGTACCTAAGGTATAACATGACGTCCAATTTTGTTTAAGCCTATGTCTTGTTTCTGTGGGTACGAATCTCTTTTTCGGAGTTGATTTAATTATCCGGAACTATCCATCTTCACATATCAAGCAAATCTCTCTGCTGTCGCTGTGTTTGCAATTTCCTAATTCTTTCATTTGAAAGTTGAGGAACGCAAAGTTAATTACCCTTTCTTAATTAAACAAATGTCAAGTGGTCATACCAGAATTTACTCAACTTACCCTTGGTTCTTTGGTCTGACTATCATCCTTATAAATTCAAGAAAATGAAAAAGGACCTGAACCTAATTTAATGCAATTGTATTTTTATTTTTATTTCTTATTTATTTTTTTTATTTTTTTTTTATTAAGGGCACTGATTCTCAAGCAATGTTGAGCACGCAAATTTTGAATGCACTTGATTTTCTCTTTATAGACGCTTTTATTTTTAAATAAGTCATTCGGATATTTTTTTTTATTATTTTACGGCAAAAATAAATGTTCAAAATATCTTGAAATTTAATCGATTCATTGGAAAAATTTGCGTTTTATTGATTTGTTTATTCTTCAAATTTCATCGCTCGATCTAATCGAGAAATATAATAAGAATTGGTAAAAGAAATAAGAATTGTATCAGAATAAAAAATAAACAGAAACAGTGTTCAGCTCAAATTTCTTAAGAAATGGTCGAGTCTATATTGTCATCGTCTTCTTACAATTACTGAAAAAGCAAAACAAATTCTGTGCATTTCACTGCATTTTAAAGAAAACAAGATTTTGTTTCATATTTTTCTTTGTTTTTGATTCATCAAAAAACTAATCAAATCAAAAGAAAGTCGATGATAAAACTTTACGATATAAAAATAAATCCTAAAGTAATTCAGATATTTTCTTAATTCACACGCATCATATTATTTATAGTTATTCAAAGAGTTTTATCAATTGGATTCTTTATTAAAGAAACAGTATAAGTTGTTTGAAACAAATTCGACGAAAGAAATGTTTAATTGTGACAATTCTGCCGTTTGTCTCTACTTGACTAAATGACGTCAGCGATCAAATTCGGCAAGAGCCGAACCGTTGAAAAAGAAAAATAACGTCTTCTGTGGCTAAATACGCGTTGGGACAAAATATTGAAAAAAAGATTCATTTTGGAATTTTATAAACTTTCATTTCCCACCTGAATCTATTCTGCACATATACAAATCTACCATCCGCCCGTGTATTGAATATTGCTGCCATATCTGGTCGGGTGCCCCTGCTGCTCTCCTTGGGCTTCTTGACAAAATACAAAGGAGGATCTGTAACGTGGTTGATACTGACTTGGCAGACCGGCTGCAGCCGCTCTCTCACCGGCGTGATGTGGCTTCCCTGTGCCTCTTCTACAAGTACTTTCATGGCTTCTGCTCCGATGAGCTTAGATCACTGGTGCCGCCTAAGCACGAATTTACACGAGATACTAGATTAGCAACTAGGTCCCACCCTTTTACAGTTAAACAAATAAGATGTAACCGTAAATTCTACTCCAACAGCTTCTTTTCTCGCGCTTCCCGCCTGTGGAACTCCCTTCCACAAGTCTGCTTTCCCGACAGTTACAATCTCCAGGTGTTTAAATGTAGGGTCAATAGACACCTCCTATCACACTAACTCCCAACTATTCTCAGAACACTCTCATCTACCCAACCCTCATTCTCAGTATCCTTACCTGCCTATCACCCACCCTCTGTTATTTCCTATATTTAATCAGCCTTTCTCCACTCTACGTAGCCCCCTGCGCAGTAGTGGCAGTGACATGCCTTGCTCGGGGTGAAACGCTTATAAAAAAAAAAAAATTTCTTTCTTTTCATTTCCAAGATTGCTTTCTTTTCTTTCTTCCTTCTTTTCTTTTTATCATTTTGTTTCAATCGGTTTATTCATTCATTTCTTTCTTTCTTTCTTTCTTTCTTTCTTTCTTCTTTCTTTAGCTTTTCATTTCCTCAATAAGTTGCTTCTATCAATTTGTCTCAATTGGTTCATTCATTCATTTTATCTTTCCTTCTTTCTTTTTCTTTTTCTTTTTTCATTTCTTCGGTTGATTTGTTCTTTTCTTTCTATCAATCAGTTCACTCATTCATTTCTTTCTTTATTTCATTCATTTTTTTCTTTCCGGCTTTTTCTTTTCTTTTGATTCATTATATTCACTCGATTTGTTTATCGTTTCTTTCTGTCAATTTGTTTTAAGAAATTCATCCATCCTTTAATTTCTTTCTTTCTTTCTTTCTTTCTTTCTTTCTTTCTTTCTTTTCTTCATACTTTATATCGTTCACTTATTCTTTCTTTCTTTCCTTTTTCTTTCTTTATTTTTTCTTTCTTTCTTTTTTTCTTTCTTTCTTCACATTCACTTGATTTGTTTAATCTTTTCATTCTATCAATTTGTTTCAAGAACTTTATCCATCTATCAATTTCTTTCTTTCTTTCCTTCATTCTTATATCATTCATTTATTCTTTCTTTCTTTCTTTTTTCTTTCTTTCTTTCTTTGGATCCACTTGATCTGTTTCATCTTTTCTTTCTATCAATTTGTTTCAAGAAGTTCATCCATCCAATAATTTCTTTCTTTTCTTTTTTTTTTTTTTGCATTCACTTGATTTTTTCATCTTTTCTTTCTATCAATTTGTTTAAAAAGTTCATCCATCCATTAATTTCTTTCTTTCTTTCTTTCTCCTTTCTTTCTTTCTTTTATATATAGTTCATTTATTCTTTCTTTCCATTATTTCTATCTTTTTTTCTTTCCATTCCCTCGATTAGTTTAATCTGTTCTTTCTATGAATTTGTTTCAATCATTTCAGTTTTTTTTTCAGCTGGTTCATATCTTTATTTGATTTGATCTTTTCAGTCTATTTATGGATCAATTTCACTCGACTCATGTCTCTCCTGTGTCCCCTAACCCCAAGCACATTTCGATAATCGACTTGATAGATAGATAGATAGATAGATAGATAGATAGATAGATAGATAGATATGAACAGACTGAGATAGATAGATAGATAGATAGATAGATAGATAGATAGATAGATAGATAGATAGATAGATAGATATGAACAGAATGAGATAGATAGATAGATAGATAGATAGATAGATAGATAGATAGATAGATAGATATGAACAGACTGAGATAGATAGATAGATAGATAGATAGATAGATAGATAGATAGATAGATAGATAGATATGAACAGACTGAGATAGATAGATAGATAGATAGATAGATAGATAGATAGATAGATATGAAGGGACTGTGACAGATAGATAGATAGATAGATAGATAGATAGATAGATATGAACAGACTGAGATAGATAGATAGATAGATAGATAGATAGATAGATAGATAGATAGATAGATGTGAACTTGTTATTTATATAATTACTTATAAGCTGTAAATTCAAGCGTAATTCTCAGAAATTAAGGAAACTGTTTGACACATATATTCAAGAGTCGATTTATTTGTAGATGAAATCAATTTATATTGCAACAAGTTGTCATCTGTCGAAAATATTTGTTCTGAATTCCATGAGCAAAACTATTTGTAGCGACTATAATTGCAAATCTTGCGGGCAAACAACAATTCGAGTTCAATCGACGGCAAAATAAAAAGATAAGTAAAATAAAAATATAATAAACTCGAAGTAGACGACAAACTTGCGTTACTTAAAAAGTAATTTCCGGTACAACGTAAAACTCTTCTCCCATTCGCCCCCCTCTCTCTCTCTCTTTCTCTTTCTCTCTCTCTCATTATCTCTCTCTTTCTCTGACTCTATCTCACTCTCTCGATTTCTCTCTCTCTCTTACTCTCTCTCATTATCTCTCTCTTTCTCTTTCTCTTACTCTCTCTCACTCTCTCTATCTCTCTCCCTCTGTGTGTGTGTGTGTGTGTGTGTGTGTGTGTGTGTGTGTGTGTGTGTTCCTGAAAAGTCCTTTGTTGATTTCTTGTCTGCTGTGATTGCTACGTATAAAAGTTTTCAGAAATCAAAAACTTATGTCCATCGTTGAAAATCCCTCACAAATCAAACAAATTTCTTATACTTTTCTCCGCTTAATTGAGTCAGAAAACCGTTTAATTGGGTCAGTATCAAACGGATGACCAGTTTTTCAGGGTGCCCGCTTAGGTGAGCTGAAACAAATTTCTTTCATTTATTTAATTAGCACAACAAAACGAAAACAAAATTACTTTATAGTTGGTCATTGCTTAATCCGTCAAATAATTGGTCAGTTTCATTTCAGATTCCCTGTAAACAGATTCTTAAACAATATAGTTATATTTTATTTTTTTTTTTTTATAAGCGTTTCACCCCGAGCAAGGCATGTCACTGCCACTACTGTGCAGGGGGCTACGTAGAGTGGAGAAAGGCTGGTTAAATATAGGAAATAACAGAGGGTGGGTGATAGGCGGGTGAGGATACCGAGAATGAGGGTTGGGTAGATGAGAGTGTTGTGAGAATAGTTGGGAGTTAGTGTGATAGGAGGTGTCTATTGACCCTACATTTAAACACCTGGAGATTGTAACTGTCGGGAAAGCAGACTTGTGGAAGGGAGTTCCACAGGTGGGAAGCGCGAGAAAAGAAGCTGTTGGAGTAGAATTTACGGTTACATCTTATTTGTTTAACTGTAAAAGGGTGGGACCTAGTTGCTAATCTAGTATCTCGTGTAAATTCGTGCTTAGGCGGCACCAGTGATCTAAGCTCATCGGAGCAGAAGCCATGAAAGTACTTGTAGAAGAGGCACAGGGAAGCTACATCACGCCGGTGTGAGAGCGGCTGCAGCCGGTCTGCCAAGTCAGTATCAACCACGTTACAGATCCTCCTTTGTATTTTGTCAAGAAGCCCAAGGAGAGCAGCAGGGGCACCCGACCAGATATGGCAGCAATATTCAATACACGGGCGGATGGTAGATTTGTATATGTGCAGAATAGTTTCAGGTGGGAAAAATTTCCGGGCCCTGCACAGAGAGCCGACTTTCATAGCAGCAGATTTGGCAATGGATTCAATATAGTCATTCCATTTGAGGTCCGCCGAGAGTGTAAGGCCAAGGAGGCGTAGTATTTTACTCTCTGGGAGGCTAGCCTGTCCCATGCTAATGGGAGGTAGATGCGATTGTCTATGGTGGTTAGTTGATAACAGCTTTGTTTTGGAGGCATTGAAATTTACCAACCATTTCCTACCCCAGGTCACTACGGATTGGAGGTCCCTTTCAAGTGCGGCAGCGAGGTTCACTTTGTCGTCCAGACCTGGTTTCTGATCGATGCGGGAGTAGATCGTTGTGTCGTCGGCATACATGCCAACTTGGGATCTAATGGTGTCGGGGAGATCATTAATGTAGATCAGAAAGAGCGTGGGGCCTAGGTTAGAACCTTGAGGGACGCCCGCGTTCGTCTGGTAGTTTTGGGAGGCATGCCCATTTAATACCACCTTTAATGTGCGGTTAGAGAGGAAGGACTGGATGAGGTCAAACAGATGTCCAGTTATCCCATAGCTCCGCAGTTTGCACAAGAGGCCAGCATGCCAGACCCTGTCGAATGCTTTGGAGATATCCAAGGCAACGGTTCGGGCTTCACCATTCTTGTCGAGTGCCTGGTATATGTACTCGGTAATGGTCGTTAGCATATCAGCAGTAGACCTGGTGAAGCGAAACCCATGCTGTTTGTCAGAGAGAAGCCCGTTGGTCATAAGGTGCTGAATCACCTCGGCGTTGATAATGGCTTCGAAAACTTTGCCAAAGATTGGAAGGAGACTAATAGGACGGTAATTGGCGGGGTCCGAGGGTTCGCCAGAATTCTTAAATATAGGTACTACGCAGGAGGACTTCCAACAGGCAGGAAAGCAGGAAGCAGATAGGCAGAGGTTATAGAGTTTAGAGAGGACAGAGGAGAGTTCTGGGACACATTTCTTCAGTACTATGACTGGGATTCCGTCACCGCCGCTCGCTTTGTGTGGGTCAAGTTGCGCAATTATCTTGGCGACCAGCGAGGGTGAAATGTGGACGTTATTTAGTTGAGCCTTAGTTCTGGGTGGGAAGTCTGGTGTAGGTATTCCTAACGAGTCCAGTGTCGAATTGGTTGAGAATTTACGGGCAAAGCATTCAGCCTTGTCGGCTGGGGAGGTGAGAACTTCAAATTCATTGATTAGTGGGGGTATTGAAGTCTTGTTCCTGCTGAGCACGCTTTTGCAGAGACGCCAGTAATCTTTGGAGCCAAACTTAGAGGATGCTATGCGTTGCCTAATTCTGGTAGCAAGCGCCCTCTTGGCTTCGTTCAGTACTTTTTTACACTTGTTCCGTGCTGAGGTGAAAAGGCGCCTGTTTTGGTTCGACGAGCAGCTTCGATAGAGCCGGAAGAAATGATTCCGGTGGGCAATAGCGGCCGAGCAAGCGGGTGAGAACCAGGGGGACGAATTAGGTTTTAGTTGGAATTTTCTGGCAGGGATAAAAGCATCGATGCCAGCCTTAACCCAAGAGGAGACTTCAGAGGCACAGTCTTCGACAGGAAGATCAAAGACGTTGTTCCAGGGGACGTCGCAGAGGAAGTCCCTGAACGAGTCCCAGTCGGCTCTTTGGTAGCAGTATGATATTCTGCTGGTCTGGTTTTCTTGGGTAGAGTTAGTGCGGATTGATATGTTTACGGAGACTACGGCGTGGTCAGAGTTTCCAAGGGGGCAGAGTTGCCTGGTAGTGCAGGAGTCTGGGATGGAGGTAAAACAAAGGTCGAGTAAAGAGTCCCTTCCGTTAGGGTTTTTAGAGAAACGCGTGGGGAAGTCCACCACTTGTGTTAGAGCTTGGGCTATTGAAAAGTGCATGGTGCGGATCCCAGCAAGGTCGGTGGCTGAGTTTTCAAGCCACTTGGTGTGGTGGGCGCTAAAATCGCCAAACACAAATATATGGGCAGATGGGTGAGAAGAAATGGCCCTGTCGATGTTAGTCGAGATGCAATCAAGTAACGTACAGTCAGAGGAGGAGGGGGAGCGGTAGAGGAAGAAGAGATAGCTAACCGAGCTTAGAAGTGAGAGACGGAAGCACATGAAGGAATGATCAGGGGATTCAAGAGATGTGACCCTGGCTAGGGGGAGTTGTTCGCTGACATATACACCAAGCCCATGCATATGGACATTGGAGTCCTTCCTGAAGAGAGGAAGGTAACCAGGAACGAACAGCTCTGAAGAGGGGATAGAAGGGTCAAGGTTAGTCTCACATATAGCTAAGATATCGGGTGAGTTAGTTAGAAGGAAAGACTCTACACTATTAAAGTTACTGCGAATACCTCGTATATTTGTGAAGGTAACGCAGATAGGTTTGGGCGATTTACGACTAGCTGGTTTAGGCTTGCTATTTTGTTTGTTAAATTTCATGTTGGTTGTAGTTGTGGATAGAGAGAGGTCTAGAGTAGGGTCAGATGGTCGTTAATTGCAGCAGGTGAAGGATGGAGAATGGCGCCGCCTGCAGCATAATGTGGCCTCGGGTTTGCCCATCGGAAATTCATGCAGGGACGCCCGTCCATGCGCGAAATGGCACTACAGGAACCCCGATATTATTCAACTGTTGATCAGAGCAGCCTCTCGAGACGCTACGCAAGAGTTCGGGCTCCTAACTACCAGTCGGAAGCAGCAACCAGGAAACTGCCAACCCGGTACCCTCAGAATGAAGAGACTTTGCCACCATACTCACCAACTGCAAAAAGCTTCCAGCCGAACCGACATAAAGACCGAAAAAGAGAGAGATGAACCGGGAACCCCTTCCTAAACAAGAAACAAGGCGATCACCTCTACTCCTGTCCAAAAGAAGGGGGTGGAGTGTGAGACCGGGCGATAGAAGGTACTATCTACTCCAATTAAAAAAAAGAATAAACGTGTGACTGAAGTTAATTAAGTTTTAACTTATACTAAGTCAAACCTAAATTTGATAATTAACAACAATTTACACAAAAATTAGGCAGAAAAGATAAGAACCGAAAAAAATAAAATAAAAAATACAAATCAAAATACAAATCAAAATAAATAAATAAATAATTCAAAAAATAAGATCACACTGGCTAAACTCACCAAGTTGCAGGCTGGCTGACAGAAAAAAGTTAAGAAAATTTCAAAAATTATCTTCATTTTGTTTCTTCTATACAGTTCTGGAGAGTTCTGGAGAGATTAAGTTACCTTAAGTAAGCAGTAACAGACAGTAGTGTGATGGAGGGGGGATCACCTCCAAGCCATGTGTCCAGTTAGCAAGGGAATGAAAGAGAACAATAAAATAAAAAAAAACAAACATGGCCGGTCTTAGAATTCCTACATATAACCAAAGCCCTAATATACCAAACCTAAATTTGATAATTAACAACAATTTACACAAAAATTAGGCAGAAAAGATAAGAACCGAAAAAAATAAAATAAAAAAGACAAATCAAAATACAAATCAAAATAAATAAATAAATAATTCAAAAAATAAGATCACACTGGCTAAACTCACCAAGTTGCAGGCTGGCTGACAGAAAAAAGTTAAGAAAATTTCAAAAATTATCTTCATTTGTTCATCATCATATGTTCCATTTATTATATGCCGAATTAAACTTCTACGAATATCGTTTTTGTTGGGTAGGGAGACAAACAAAAATATCGTCTGCTAATGAAAAGAAAACATTGAATGGTGGAAAGGACCGGGATTTCGAAGTCTATAGTCAGAATATTCGAAATAGAAATCTCAAACTTTGATGGGGGCGTTCAAAATTACAGTAAGTCGCCATGCTATTGAATTTTCTCTTTTTTTACAATAATGTTCACCCTGTCAGTCAGTTAAGTGCCATACGTGATACACGCTTGGGCGATCATGTCTCTTTCGAGACATGACTGACTGGGCAGAAGATTATCCCGCAGTAGGTTGCCATTGCTTTCTGCACTTGACTGGTTGCCAACCAAGGCTATAGAACCCAATCTGTCCTGTTATTTAACCCATAACTGGAAGGAATAGACAGATTCCCAAGGGTATTTGCGCGCAAGTGAATGCAATGAATTCAACGAAATTCGAACTCGGCTCCCCGATTTCTCGTTCCGAGCCGATATCCACTGCGCCACAACGCACATCGTACAAGACCTAAAAGATGGTTACAGAATAAGAGGCACACTTTATGGAGATATATGTAAAAAGCATCCCCTTGGGAGTCGGTTCAACAAAACGACCGTTCATGAAAAGAAGCTGCTTGATTCTATATGAAAAAAAAACACAATTGATTTCGTGTTAGTTTTTGTTTTTGTTTTTTAACTGATCAATAACGAAACGCTTTTGTCTACTTTACATCGTTTAAAAATGATTCATCTCATTATGGAGGTAGCTTTTTGATTGAGCGAAATTGATATCGGGATATCTTGTAAGAGCAAAACTCACGAACAATGGCTTCCAGGAACAACTTCGAAATCAACGCTTTAATTGAGTTTGAGTTTTGTTTAACGGCATATCAACACCTCTGTGGGTTATTTAATGCCAAAAAGGTAGGGTTTTAAGATATTTTTTAATGTTCAGTTATAGTGAGAAGGTTGATTTTGTCAGATTTTGTTGAAAAAATTTTTTTATTATTTTTTTTTCTTCAAAAATATTTTATGGTAACAATATTTTTCCTTCAAAAATGTGTTGTTGGTAATATTTCTAATTCAAAAACATATATTTTTCTATAAAAGTCTATTTTTATACTCTCATAGAGTTTTGACGTCAGTTTGAAGGTAAAATTATTCGCCCATAGCTGGGACCCTGACAGGTGCTACCACCTCGAGTCAGGGTGGACCTGGGAACAACAGTAATTAAGAGGTGGCTCCAGGCTCCTCACAACCTCCCAATCAGAGGCCTTGGTTACAGTTTATTTTCATACCCAGGGCCCTCAACGCTTTATGGTGTATTTGTTTATATCTAGGGAGATAACTCATGTTTTCCCTCAAGGATTTACGCAAGGAATGAAGATGATATACCCCAGTGATTACAATAAAGGGTTCGGCTTGAAATTTCTAGCACCTGAAGAAGTCCGGAGCGTACAACGGTCGAAACGTCGTACAAATGGCAACAAAGATGAGGACAATAGTCAGAATAATGTAAATACTACTTTATAGTGTGTTCTTTAATCTATTAAATTCATGTTTAAATTTTATCCAAATGGTTGAGATGAGTCTTCATCCCAAATCCGTAATACTTGTTGTTCGAACTAATAGCTTTTTATGTTATTCACATTCGGACTAATATCCTCATCTTTATTGTTATTGTCACAATTGTCTTCAGTTGTCTGTCGATCCCAGAAACCCTCAGGGAATTTCGAGTTCAACATTTTATTTAACCTTCGTGAGTAAATTGTTTGCGTTTCCCTTGTCCATGTGTACGATTTGTTTTGTTTTGTTTTGTTTCGAGGTTTAACGACCTATCAATCCTTATTGGATCATTTAAGGTCATAACAAATGATTTTGGGTAAGGTTATATTATTTTTACAGAATTTTGGAAGATGTCTTGCTTTTTAAACTTTTCCATTGCTTTCAAGTTGCATTACTTTTTAAATTTTTCACCTGGTGAGGGTCGGATCTATTTTTGATCTTTGGATCTTAGATTATATTTTGTTGTATAATTTGATCTTTTTGAGGAAGGTTAAAATACTATTCGAGTTTATTTTTTCGAAAAGAACTTTCAGGTTGTTAACATTCTAGAGGGATTGCTGGATATATGTAAAGTCACTGCAGTCGAGTAGAACATGTTTTACTGTATAGGGTTCTTGACATGCAATGCATTTGGGAGGTTCTTCATTCTTTAGGAGATAAGAGTGGATTATGTCCCATTCGAATACGGGATATAACCACTTCTTTGCGTGATTTACTGGGTTCTGGTAGTTGTTTCTTTAGGATGGGTTTGATTTTAAATAATTTGTTTTGACAGTTGTTCCACGTTTCTTGCCATTTCTTTAAAATATAGTTCTTGATTAGGGGTTTATAGTCAGTGTATGGGACCTTTATGTTACTTGTGTCACGTTTTAGGGAGGTTTTTTTTTTTTTTTTGCAGCCACACTGGCTTTATCGTTTTCGTGAAATCCAGAGTGCCTGGGAATCCAACAGATAATGATAGTGTTGTTTTGTGAAATCACATGTAGTCTATATACAAGTTTGATGAGCAAAAGATTGTTTAATTTTTGGTTCTTTATTGCTTCAAGAACTGCTAAAAAAAAAATCCGAGAATATAATAACTTTGTTTGAGGTAAGTTTAGGGATGAGATCCAAGGCTAAGTCAATGGCAATAACTTCTGCACTAAATATTGATGAATTGTCAGGTAAACTTTTACAGATAGCAGCATATGTGTACGAATGTTTCCTCTGGTTCTTGTTCAGTAATTTTCAGCTACTGCTTGCCCTGTTTCCACACACCTATGCTATGAGGACATTAGCCTGAATGTAAATGATGATAATTTCTCAATCAGAAATACAAATATAAATTATTCTCATCTTTGCGCTGCTTATCATTAAGTCTCAATGCATTACTCGCTAATTTACATGGTCTTTTGATCAAAATTCTTCCTCCCTTAAAGCCGATATATTGGAGAAGAAAATTGTATTAGCCGAAAGAGTGATACACACAAGTATGAAACTGATAACTGTCTTCTTCTTCTTCTTCTTCTTCTTCTTCTTCTTCTTCTTCATCCACTTTCGACGATGCTTTGAATATTGCTGCCAATACTAGACTGGTTCTTCTGCTATATATTTAGAAATTCTTAATAAAATCCAAAGAAGAATCTGCAATGTTATTGGACCTGACCTGTCATCTCGGCCTCACTTTCCCGCCACCGTAATGTAGCTTCCATGTGTCTTTTTCTATAAATACTTTATACTTTGATAGTAATTGTTCTGATGAACTTTATGACTTTAAGTGCAATACTAGATTGGCGGCAAGGTCCCATCATTTTACAGTAGAAATGACTATATGTAACCGTAAGTCCCATACTAATAGTGTCCTCTCTCGAAATTCTCGCTGGTGGAACTCCCTTCCAACATTCTGCTTCTCGATCTACTTTTATAATAAAAAAATTTAAACGCAATGTCAGTCATAATCTTCTTAATTCCGGTTAATTTATTGTTCTCCCTTATTAATAATGCTTTATTTTGTCTTTTATGGTCAATTTGTTTTGGGTTTTTTATTGATTTTTGTGAGTCTTTTTTTTTTGTTTTTTGGTGTGTGTGTGTGTGTGTGTGTGTGTGTGTGTGTGTGTGTGTGTGTGTGGTAACTGCTTGCGTCTTAGAGTCTTTATTGCCTTGTTTGATGTGAAATGATTAAAACATTTATTTTGTTTTGTTTTATTTTTTTTCTTCAGCTTCCTCTGCCTAAACAGAAGTTACATGTCAGATTTCTCGAAAGGTATTTGTAGCAATTCAATTACTAAAACGAAAACGACTCATTCAAATGAAAGTAAACTTGTGTAGGCAAAAGAAAAGAAAATGAAAAGAAAAAAGACTTTAAAAAAAAATAATGATCTTTGCTACCAATGGTTAATTTTTTTTATTAGAAAGATATACGCTTTTTACTAACGTTAAACATACCTCAAGTTGTATATATCAAAGTCATAAACCTCTACATTCAAACATTGATAGTGAGATTGATGACCCCTCCCTACAAGGTAAATGGCCCAGTGGAAGGCGAGTAATAATTCGGTTCTTTGAGATTTCGGAGATGTCGGTCAGATTTGGCGTTCTTTGAGTTCCTGTAAGACATTATCCATTCTTTATTTGTATGCAGATCAGCTAAAAGCTTCTTCGTCGTTTTCTTGGGGCGATGACACGGTGGTCGCCGAGAAAGAATCCGGAGCTGAGGCAGATGGCGAGGTTGTAACGAGAAACTGTCTTCGTATCTTTTGCAATTTTTGCATAAATCTGGTAGATCTCCAACACCCACCCACCCCGCCGCCGCCGCCAACCATCCTTTTCTTTATCCCAATCAAGTAAGTAAAATAGGCTTACACATTGTGTGTGTGTGCGTTTGCGTGTACGTGTGCATGCGAGTGTGTAATGAGATTAACTTTTCAGGTGGTTGTTCGTCTTGTGAAGAATTATTTTTCTGTTTTTCTTCTTTTCTTCACCTGTGTTTTTTTTCTTTTCCTTCTTTCATTTTTTTATCTTTTCTTCAAAAGTTTTTCTTCATTTCTTTCTTTTTCATTTTCGTTTTTTCTTTAACTTTTCAAGTTTTGTATATTTTCTCCTTAGCGATAAAAATCATATTTTACTCTCATTGACGTAGAGTTCTTTATTTTGTTGTTGTTCTTGTTGATGATGATGATCTTCTCCTCCTCCTTCTTCTTCTTCTTATTCTTCTTCTGCTTTTTCTTCTTCCTTTTCTTCTTCTTCTTCTTCTGCTTCTACTTCTGCTTCTTCCTTTCTTCTTTTTCTTCTTCTTCTTCTTCTTCTGCTCCTTCTTCTTCTTTTTCTTCTTTTTCTAACTCATTTTCTTCTTCTTCTTCTACTTCTTCTTTCTCTGTTTCTTCTTCTTCTTCTTCTTTTCTTCTTCTTCTTCCTCTGCTTCTTCTTCTGCTTCTTTTTCTTCTTTTTCATCTTCTTCCTCTGCTGCTGCTTCTACTTCTGCTTCTTCCTTTTCTTCTTTTTCTTTTTCTTCTTCCCCTTTTTCCGCTATTTCTTTTATTATTATTATTATTATGCTTCTTCTTCTTCTTCTTCTTCTTCTTCTTCTTCTTCTGCTGTTTCCTCTTTCTTTCTTTTCTACTTCATCCTTTCCTTTGTTTTTTCTCTGTTCCATTTTTCTTTTAAATAATTAAACCCATTCTTTTTCATTTTTGTTTTCAAAATTCTATTCTTCTTCTTCTTCTTCTTCTTCTTCGTTTTAGCCTTTCTTTTACTTTGTTTTATCTTCATTCTGTCTGTCTTTATTATAGTCTTCATTTTCTTCATCTTTTATTCTTCTTCTCAGCATTAGTGTTTCTTTTCTTCTTTGTTTTATTCTTCATTTTTATCTCTAAATCCTTTTTCATTTACTTTACTTCTTGTTCATCGTCGTTTTCCTCTCTTTTTGTCTTTTTTTTTTCTTTGTCATTTTAATATTTTTTCTTATCTATAATTTTTTTCTTTTTCTTTTTCTTCTCGACTTTTTCCACTTGCTTTTTTCTTCTGCTTCTTTCCATCTATTCCTGTTTTTATCTCTTCATTTTTTTCTTATCTGTCTTCTCCGCCATTTTCTTTTTAAAGAAGGCTTTCTTCGAAATAAAAAGCTTCTTTTGTCTTTACGTCTTCATTTATTCAAAGAATTAAGAATCGCGCTTTATTTGTTCAAAAATCTTGCAATGATTGCTTCGTTTCCGCTGTTTAAGCCGTTCACTGACGACAATCTTCAAGATAGATGCCCATGCCGACGTCGTCTGCCTTCTCTTTTTATCCCATCTTTCAATCATTCTTTATCGAACGAGCGAGTGAAATAGAATCAACGTAACTTATAAGTTTAAAAATATTTTTCCTTTCACATCCACTACAACAATATGAAAGCAAAAAACATAATTCCCCACTTTTATTCTGCAAGACATCGGCTGAAATTCTGTCAAACGTTGCTACATATTTACGAATTATTGCCAAGAAATTGTCACAGTTTTATTAAGTAACTTGCAGACTTCATTTTAATCCTTTTTATTTGCTTTTCATTCTTCGTCGTTATTTCGCTTTTTGCTGAAATAAAACGTAGAATTTTTAAATAATAATATCGTAGAATTATAGCCACAAGTTTGTATCCCCTACTTTCTCGACACCTATTTTAATTGAGTTGATTTGACAGCACAAGTTGCATTTTTTATTAATAGGTTTTATTTTTATATTAGTCATTTCTTTTTTGTCGTTCTTTTCATTTGAACAATTTGAGAATCTCTAAAACTCAAATCAAACTCATAAGTGGCCGCATTTTCTTTGCTTTTCCTCGACAACTGCACCCAAATACTTTCACTCTCTGTGAGCCAATAACAGAAATCCGTTTCTCACTGGGTGGTCTATCAGACTGCATTTGTATCAAACCGGTCTCGTTGATTGTTCCACTGACATTCGATTGTCGGGTTTCATGCTAGACTGAGGCCATTGCGAACTGTCATCTGGTCTTGCATCTCTAGGTCAAAGGGGGATTCACTTTACAATTCCAATTCCGTCTCCGTTTTGTCGACAGTAATGATTTACATGTTATGGGTAGTAAGGAAGAATACGTGTCCTATATAAAGATGACCTCTCTTCCATTAAATATTAACAGTAAACTGGTAGAAACGACATTGTACTGTGACGTTACCAAACGAGAGCGTATCATCGTCACACAAATAGCGCCAATGAATGGTCTTCATAATTCGTATCATCATCATGATGTCTTCAACAGTTCCAGCGTGTTCTTGTGATGAAAAGCTTACGGCCATATGGCGTTGAAACAACGCTTTACATATGATCACTGATCAGCGTCTAGATAAAAGTACCAGGTGTTGTAACCTTGGATGTGTAGGTAGTGTAATAGATTATGACGGGGAATTGGAAATTAGAGTTAAGTAATGTTAAGCCTGGTCAGTACCTAGATGGGTGACCGCTTGGAAATACCAGGTGCTGTAAACTTGGATGTGTAGGTAGTGTAATAGATTATGACAGGGAATTGGAAATTAGAGTTAAGTAATGTTAAGCCTGGTCAGTACCTAGATGGGTGACCGCTTGGAAATACCAGGTGCTGTAAGCTTGGATGTGTAGGTAGTGTAATAGATTATGACGGGGAATTGGAAATTAGAGTTAAGTAATGTTAAGCCTGGTCAGTACCTAGATGGGTGACCGCTTGGAAATACCAGGTGCTGTAAGCTTGGATGTGTAGGTAGTGTAATAGATTATGACGGGGAATTGGAAATTAGAGTTAAGTAATGTTAAGCCTGGTCAGTACCAAGTTGGGTGACTGCATGGGAATACCAGGTGCTGTAACCTTGGATGTGTAGGTAGTGTAATAGATAAGGGCTTAGAATTAGAAATTCGAGTTGAGTAATGTTAAGCCTGGTCAGTATCTACACGGGTGACTACTTGGAAATACCAGGTGTTGTAAACCTGGATGTGCAGGTGGAGTAACGGCTTGGAATTGGAAAACAGAGAGCAGAGTTCCAATTCTAATTGAGATCGTTATATTCACATGCGCAAATACACTTGAGAAAAGTATGAATCCACCTCTTCTCCCTCCAGCTACGGGTTAAATAGTAAGAGTTGTATCAACAAATCAATATTATCTCCAAATAGTTCTTAGAGTCGAACAAATATTTTCTGTCTGGGAATAACATGCAAAAGTCTGAGAAACCGAATAAACAAATTCTTCAAAAAACTTGTTTATGAAAATAACAAAAAAAAACATTGAATAATATTCAGGTTTTCTATTTTATAAGAAATCACGATTGAAAGCAACAACAACAATATATCGATTGATTATCGAAGCTTATCAGTCAAGTAGTGATGGTTAATGAGCTTATCCTTCCACTTACCTAAGTTTTGCATTTCTATAAATATTGATATATTTAGAGAAACATCTTCGCTAATTCAATTTATGAATAATTCAACTTTGTAGATTTGTGTGATTGTGTCTGCTGATATTTTAATATTTTATTTGTGGATTGGGATTTAAAACATTGGAATATTGTTTTCATTTGAAAGCCAGCCATTGAGCAGTGGTTAACAGATTAAACTCGCAAGTCAATAGTTGTAATATCTTCATTATCGTGTCCTTGTACCAGACTAGAACAAAAGATTTTGCACTATGGCACCTGTCAAACATTACAGGGTGTCAGAAGTTAAATGTTGATAAATCGATTTAATGCTCGGAAAAGGTCGATATTTCTTAAGCTTAATTCAGTACGATACAAACTCAAATTGTTCTGAGAAAGAGTTTGATACGTCAATTTTCCAAGTTGGTTTTTCAATAAATCCCGGGCCTAACTAATAAAACAAAAACTTTTAGGCTAAAATCGACTTTATTCATCAACATAATCTCCTTCTATGGTAATACACTGATTCCAACGCTTCTCTAACAATTCGAAGCCTTTTTAGAACGATTTCAAAATACGCTTTATTTTCTAATATCACTTCTTCATTGGAGTCAAATCTCTTTCCCTGAAGCATTCGTTTGAGGTCTGCAAAGAACCAGTAGTCAATGGAGGCCAGATATGGAGAATGCCATCGTTGCGGTCGACTTGTAGCACGGTGCGTTGTCTTATTGAAAGATCACTTTTTCATCTTCATTTGTGGCCGTTTTTTGGCAATTTCTTCCTTCAAATGAACTAATAATGCTGTATAATATTCACTATTGATGGTTCTTCCTTTCTCAGGGTAATTGATGAACAAAATACCTTGGGCATCTCAAAAACCCAGCGTGCTGATGTTTGCGTCTTTGTTCGCTTTGGGCGGTTTTCACCTGCTGCTCTCAACTCAGCTGACTACCGATTTGACTGTGGAGTGAAGCGGTGAATTCATGCTTCATACATTGTCACATATTTAGGCAAAAACGCCTTTCTTGTTGCGTTGAAACAGTTGCAAACAACGCTCTGAATCGTCGACGCGTTGTTGTTTTTGACTGTGAGTAAACGCGGTGCCCTCTTTAAACACAGTTTTCTCATTGACAAATGTTCATGCAAAATGGTACATACAATGCCTTCTGATATGTTCAACTCTTCTGCTATCTCACACAACTTCAATTTACGATCAACTAAAACGAGTTTGTGGATTTATTTGGTGTTTTCCGAGACAACTGCCGATATTGGGTGACATGAGTGTTCAGCATCATTTGTGTCTGTACTACCGCGTTTAAAGTCAGCATACCACCGCTTAACCGTTGTTTCTGACGGAGCAGTGTCCGAATAACATTTATCAAGCTATTGCTTTGCTTGAACAGTATTTTTTCTCATCAGAAAGAATGCATTATCAACACACGAAATTCAGATCTTTCCATTGTTTTGAACATTTGCAACAATAGCTTCACTTAAATAACTGTAATTTGTAAACTAATAATCCGATTGGGCCCAAATTTTGTCACGTGTCATTTGAAAGTTAGTAGTTTATAAAAAAGTATATGGCTTCTTTATTAGTGGTGCTATCTATATGTCAGACCCGGGACTTATTGAGTGTATAGATATACCCAAGGCGATACAATTCATTATAGATAAAGTTCCACCGGGAACATTAAACAATTGTTGGTTATTTCTGTAGTTACCCTGGATCAGGTAAGGAGATCCCCAACCGCGCCAAATAGATGTTGTCGCAGTAACAATTGAATTTTTGCAAGATTTCTAACCTGACATCCAAGATGGATTACTTTACAAGCTTAAAGTGCTCCAGATACTTCCAGTGGATTCTTATTTTCTCCAGAGCCGGTTATTGCTTATACAGATTCTTTAATGGTTATGCGGTTCCAGTAACAAGGAAATTTTACTGATCTTTAGGATGAAGTCAGCGCAGTCTGTCCCTGCCGGAGTATGAACCCATTCGATGTGCCGTTAACCAATTCAAGTATGAAATTGACAAATTCAACAGCAAACTTTCTGACATCTTTTAAATGAAATGATTCCTTTTAATTATTCTGACTAGTATCCCCACACTTATTATTTAATCCCTATACTTTGACCGATTCATTCTCTGGCCTTCTTACTCTTGCCTTAAATCCTATCAATCATTGTACAAAAGCGTTGTATTTTTCAGAATTAGAAATTCAGAAAATTTCGTGAAATCATTTTACGATATTCTTATCAAGCACTACTTCAGAATAGCTTTTTTTAATCGTTTGGATAAGAGATGGGAACTGACATTGCATTTAAATTCCTAAAGGTTGTAGCCGTCAGGAAAGAAAGTATATTGAAGGGAGTTCCACAGGCGGAAAGTGCGATAAAAGAAGCTGATGGAGTAGAATTGTCGGCTGCATTTGGTACATCTAACTGTGAATGTGTGGGACCCAGTTGCCAGTCTGGATGCACGAGTAAACTCATCGAGCTGCCAGGTCGGGACCAATCACATTACTAATTCTCCTTTGGAGCCTGTCGAGAACACTGAGATGAACAGCAGGGACGCCTGACCATGTATGCCAGCAGTATTCTACGCATGGACGGATGGTTGATTTGTATATGTGCGAGATGGATTCAGGCAGAAAAAACTTCCTGGCCCGACACAGTGACGCAACCTTCCTAGCAGTGGATTTGGGTATTGACTCAATATAATGATGCAACTTGAATGTCACTCAATAGGTTTGTATGGTAGTTGGCGCAACATAATCTTTCTATCCCAGTTTTACATTAAAAATGATTAAATATCATACGTGCACAAAAAGTCAAGAAAATGTTAAGAACTTTTTGTCAAGCCAAAATGACAACTGTTCCAGTATTTCTGTTAAAATCCCCGGAAACGATTGCTTCGTTTGGTTTGGGGACTAAGAATAAGAGACACACTCACTTGTATATTCGCCACCAAGGACAACATAAATTGTGTTATCTTCGCATTTTTTCAAAGCTTAGGAGAAAATATTTTAGATACAAATAGTTAAAAACAGGAAATAGGCAATAATTAATGCACACACGCACACAAACACACACACACACACACACACACACATATATATATATATATATAATTTATATTTTATATATATATATATATATATATATATATATATAATAAATTATTTATTCTAAATTATATTTTAGAACATGTACAAGTTTTTCTATATATCCACTACAAATCATACATTAGTTTCGACAGTGAAACTACAATGTCTCATCAGGTCATGTTTTCTTCGTTCCCTATTCACTCGAATATATATATATATATATTGTGCCCTAAACACAATATATTCAGGGCACAGTGAAAACAATAATATCACTATTGGGGCCATCCTCTGCATCCCTGACTATCTCCGGTAAACCCTCGCCTATGTCGTGCCACCGGACCCAGATGGAATGGGAAGAAAGATTGAGGCTGACGACCATGCGCAACTCTCCCTCACTTAAATCCAATTAAAGCGCAAGTCATGACTTCTATTCACGAAGGACGAACATCATATATATATATATATATATATATATATATATATATATATATATATATATATCCGCAGACTGATCTGTTTCGCTGTATCACATCTCATCAATACGGCCAGACATCCGATTGTTTTTTTAACCCAGAATTGAAACCCGACCGAATTAGCGTCAGTCGGCGATTCAGAGGCTACTTTTAGTGGATACCCTTATTTTGTAGACGTTGGCTAGGGCCCTTCGTTTCCATCTCATCTGGCAGGCGTTTTCTGATCGGAATATATATTGTGTGTATTTTGGCAGCATTTTTTCATTAATGCAGGTTTCATTGAATAATATAGACAAGTTTTGTCTATTAATTTTGTGTAGGATCCGTTCATACCGTCTGATATACTTGATGGTGATGTCGTTGAAAGACAACAAAAAATCACGTGGCGGATGGCCGAAGACAGTGACAAAATAGTGGTGTTGTGGTCCCTGGTCTGATTACAGACATTTGAGTACGTTATTGGAAATATCGAAATTGATTGTATTCAAACCAGGTTTAAATTGTTTAATGCAGAGTGCTTCGAGGATTTTTAGTTTCTGCTTATTATTTTCTTGTTTGAGTATGTACATGTTATCAACAAGCGTTTTTCTCAGAAGTGTGCCTTGATAACCGTGTTGTTCTAAATGACGGAATATATTTGAATTTTTATTTAAGTGCAACGTCAGACGCCGTGAGAGCGAATTTGTGGTGTGGCCAATGTAGATATTATTGAGGTAATAATAATAATTTTTACTCTTTGATAATGGCTTATGTGAGCCGAAAGCTTAGACCCGATAAAAAATTCAACAAATACTGTGATTTTTTGTTGTCTTTTAACGACATCACCATCAAGTATATCAGACGGTATGAACGGATCCTACACAAAATTAATAGACAAAACTTGTCTATATTATTCAATGAAACCTGAATTAATATATATATATATATATATATATATATATATATATATAAATGAACAAGGCCAAATTAGAAGTAAGATTTTGTTATACAAATCTTTCAATTGGAGATAACCTCATTACTTATAAACATTACATTCAAATTCTAGATTTTACCTGGAATCGAACCCCTGACATCACTGCAGAATATGTAACTACTTCAGCCACAAGGCAAACTATAAAATATATATTATACTTGGTATGATACAAACATGCAGGAAAAATTTGTTTCCCTGTCTATTAATCAAATATAGAAGTCACTTAGTGTGGTTCTTGATCGTTGGTATTGATATTTTATTAATTTAGATTGTTTGACACATGGCTATATGTGTGAGGCACCTTGTTAGGATCAATCAGTGCATCGATACATTTGTGTTCAATTAGGGTCAATGTGTGGATGTTCAATACAAACAACAAAATACAGACATTCAACACATTTGGATGGAGTTTAACACAAGATTAAACATATGCATCGGTTTTGAGATAGGCAAATCTTTGGCTGGGTGATAATTTTTCAAACCATGCAACAAAACTGCTTAGAAAAGGAACGGTGTGACAGGACTGTACAGTGTTTAAAGGGTTTCTGTTTTAGCTTATATTTTTATTGTTCTTTTCTAACTTTACCTCTAAATAACAAATGGTGATCTAAGAAATCAAGGAAAGAAGGCTTGTCGTAAGCACAATAAGCATTGAACAATATCAACTGACAGACTGAATATGCTTCATGCAGTTTTGCCAGAGGACAGCGGATGCGAAAAAATCCACATGACTTTATGGATTCTTGCAATCAGCTTGACATATTAATGGCAGGGGAATGTGACATCCATGGTGAGATTTGATATGAGAAGAGTAATATATGAAAAGGCCTGAGGGCGTCTATATGTCGTTGGAGAAATTGGAACAATGTCATGAAGTTGTTAAATGACTGAAAAGCAGTGAGAACCTCCCAATTCTGTTGGCATTCATTCTGTGATCATCTGCAAAAACAAGAAGTCCACTCGATAAGTGGTTCACAATAATGTATTACGCTGTCGATTTTCATCGACAGGGAGAGGTGAGAAAAAATGAGTACACGATAGATAGATAGATAGATAGATAGATAGATAGATAGATAGATAGATAGATAGATAGATAGATTTGAAGAGAATTAGATAGATAGATAGATAGATAGATAGATAGATAGATAGATAGATAGATTTGAAGAGAATGATACAGATAGATAGATAGATAGATAGATAGATAGATAGATAGATAGATAGATAGATAGATAGATAGATTTGAAGAGAATGAGATAGATAGATAGATAGATAGATAGATAGATAGATAGATAGATTTGAAGAGAATGAGATAGATAGATAGATAGATAGATAGATAGATAGATAGATAGATAGATTTAGAATGAGATAGATGATAGATAGATAGATAGATAGATAGATAGATAGATAGATAGATAGATAGATAGATAGATTTGAAGAGAATGAGAGAGAGAGAGAGAGATAGATAGATAGATAGATAGATAGATAGATATGAATAGAATGAGATGGAAATATGAACATACATACATTCATATATATGAATAAACTGAGAAAGAAAGAAAGAAAGAAAGAAAGAAAGACACAGTCTTGCATAGAATTATTTGGATACTTGAAAATTATCAATGTAATATATTTCCGATGTTTACATTTATTTTAATTTAAACAGGTGATATAACAGGTTCATATTCAAAATAATACTTTATACAATTGCTTACCCAATATAAGGCCCAAGAGCCATTTAAGGTGATGATACGCAATGAGGTTGTTGAAAGTGCGTAAAAGGAGGAAGTCATATAAGGAGGCTATGTAGGATAAATAACGGTTGCTGATGGTTTGAAGAGGTTAAGATTGTAATGATCGGTAAAGCATCCTCTATGAAATCAGGGTTTACAGGGTTCACATTAAAACACTGGTTTTTGAACAATCACCGAAGGTAAGCAACGTCGATCCTGTTCAGTTCCGAGATGGGTGACCACTTAAGAATACCAGGTGATGTAAGCTTGGATGTACGGGTGGATAACGGGTGGAAATCGACAAGCTTATTTTCTGTTTCAGTATGGCTCGTTATTTTCACTTATGCACAGGTACCCTTGGGAAAGGCATGAATCCACCTCTCCCTCCTCAGTTATGAGTATTAGTAGAACTTATATGAATAAATCATTATTATCTCTAAAAACCTCTTAAGTTCTAAAACTATTTTCTGGCTTTAAATAACCTGCAAAAGTAACTGTTCTGGGCAATAATGTTTCTGAACGGAATTTCGTTCTTAGCAATTGAATGAAGATGAATCTGTAACGTGGCACATGGAAAACCTTAGCTGTCAAGGCCTGAACTAGTGGAACACTACGTCGCCTGAACATTTGCCATGGAAATAGCGATAGAGTAGCAAGAATTGTGTAATGTTTCGTCTGTGGGAAAGTGTTCGTAGGGTGAAAAATGATTCATCACCCGCATGGCTGCGTAAATGCTTTTGAACTCTTCCAAGGCTGGAAAGTGAGGACTGCGCAGCGCCAGCCTAACTGTGGCAGTTGTACGCCATTTTTAATCTGATCTGACTCTTGTAAATATCCATTTTCCCATCATAATAAACAATGGTTTGTATACACGAGTTCTTTCTATTTTATTTGTGCTCGTGGTATGTTGGTTGTTTTTTTGTTTTGTTTTTTGTTTTTTGTTTTTATGGCATATCAACACCTCGGTGGGTCATTTATTGCCAACTAAATTTTTATTTATTGCTGGTAATACCTTTTTCTTTCAACAATTTATTGTTGTTTTTATAAGTTTTGTGTCTAGTAATACTTTTTCTTTTCAAGTATCAAGATTAATTGGGATTTGTTTTTAAGAGCAGGGTCCCCAAGTCTTACCCTTGTTATTTAACCCATTAACTGGACGGATTAATACCTTTCCCAAGGGTACCAGTGCTTAAGTGAATGCAGGGTATTCAAATGGAATTCGAACTCGGCTCACCGATTTCTCTTTCCGAGCCGATATCCACTGCACCACAACGCACATCCATCATTAAACGCTTACAGCACCTGGTATTCCCAAGCGGTCACCCATCTAAGCACTGACCAGGCTCAACGGTCCTTAATTTCGGTGATCGAGCGAGAACCGGTGTATTCAACGTGATAGGCCGTAAGTCTCGTGGTATGTAAGTCGATACTAAAACTTCTCGCCATTGACCTATACCTCCTTTTTGGCTTTCTTAACGGATGAATAACTGAAATATATAACCTTGAACGGTGAAAATAATTGACAGGTACATCCGGCCGTAGGTAAGGTCAGCAAAAGTGACAACCGGCTTGAAAAGCGATGGCCCGGCAAGGATGAGGTTGACAGATACATCCGACCGTAGATAGAAGTCAACAAAGGACAATGGTGGTTGACAGATATATCCGGCCGTAGTAGTTTAAGACAGGGGTTTTCAAACTGTGGTCCGCGGACCACAGGGGGTCCGCAAGGATAAGATAGGGGGTCCGTGGATTAACTCATCACGTGAAATTCAAAGTAATTTGAATTTAATTTTGTTAAATTTTATATCAATGTGCAGTATTAATTTATTTTATTTGAACACTTATGTCTAAAGTAAGCTTAAAACCAGTTTTTACTACGCTAATGCAAAACTATAAGCTAGTTTTAGTAAAAAAAATTATGTATAAATTTCATAAGCGTTTATAGTGGAAATATAAAGGGGTCCGTAAGTCAAAACGTTTGAAAAACCCTGGTTTAAGACTATATAAAAGTCTAGAAGTTTTTGGCTGAAGATTCAGACTGGCTAATGACTCCCGGCAGCTTCTTCGTATGTGCGACTCTCTCCGGCTGCCCTTCTTCTCCACACAAGCGTCACTGACGAAGAATAAAAATATAAGATTATCTTTATATGTACGTGTTTCTCGTTGTTTAGATCCAGCGGCAGTATATAACATAACAACATGCACCAAAGGACATATGATGTAGAAATCTTTCTTAGAATTCTTCAAAAAATGCACCAATTAACACCGTCGATTCTTGCGAAACGTTTATGAAGACTAACATATATTTTTTTTATGTATGTTTTCAGGATATGCATTTTCTTGGATAATTTTTCACTCTCTATTGAAATGCATCAGCTGGAAAAATTTAAAGTAAATTGAAGTATCAAAAATACAATAATAAATATTTTACAAGTCACCAAATTTTACCGAATCACTGAAGAGAGAAAAACGAAAAAGTGATAAAAATATAAACAAACTGAAATCGATTCTGAAATAAATGCTTGTAACTTTCCCCATATTTGTCGAAAAGTTAAAAAAAAACTTCGATACTCCGATAAAACAGTATGTGCTTGCTTTGAGAACTAACCTCCAGAAGATCTCGAACACCAACATTAATTTGATGATGCCATATCGAGTGAACTTTCAAATTGATAGTCCAACTTCTTGTAATACTTAATCTCAAGAGGAAAAATTCGAACTAAAAATGAGGATTTTTTTCTACAAAAATATGATTTTATTTGATTTTTTTCCACGGGAGTTTCTTTTCAAGAAACCTAAAAGTTTTGACCAGTCAAGTGTTACGGAAAACAACAAAAGATCGGACGAGTTCATTTAAAACGTAATGAAGCTGGGTTTTAAAGGACATTTTTTTTTATTGTTTGCGGGTCTGAGTAGATATCTTGACCAGACTCACATTTCTGAGATTCATTCTATATATGAGAATTGGTATTTTGTAGCCGTAGATGTTGCGATAACAGGTGAAATGTATTCATTCTGTTAACAGAATAAAAGTGTCCGTACATCCGGGTTATTTCCCCGAGAATTTTGTACAAAAGATGAGAAGTACCAAAAACTTAAATCGTTTTCTGAAGATTAAATATAAAACAATAAAACATGAACACCACACAATTTGGGTTTTTGGTGGAATGTGTCGTGAGACTAACGAATGCTTCTTGTATGCAATACCAGACCTGAGAGCAGCAACACTGACGCCTATAATCAAGCAGTCGGTTCAGCCTGGATCCAAAGTAATCACAGATGAGTGGAGGGGATACAATCAAGTGAGGAATGATTTTGCCCATCTCACAGTGAATCACATCTTGGATTTTATTGATCCACAAACTGATGCCCAAACGTAACGCATCGAACGAATGTGGAGGGGCGCCAATTTCAGGAATAAACGACAGAACGACACTCACCAAACAATGCTGGACTCCTACCTCTGTGAGTTTATGTGGCGGCAGAGGCTACAAGGTACTGTTCTCTTTCTTCGAATTCTTTCCGATATCGCTCAGTTTTGACCTCCCAAATGACCGTTTTCGCTAAATGGACACTTGTTACGTGTTGTATTTTTACGTTTAATAAAATTGGCGGGAAGATATCCCGGAAGTACCAAAGAGTCATATATACTTGACTTTTTATTTATTTGTTTATGTTTTTGATCGGCCTATTCTCCTATCTCTGACTGGATTTTTGAAATGAGAAGTTATCTTTACTACTGACATTGCCTTTATTTTCATTGATGTTATCACAAAGTTTCGGCCGCTATACTCTTCGGTCTTCACTGTGTGTATGATGATCCGGGTAACCTGAGAACTCAACCCTTTATTTAATCGGCAGGGCTAGATCTTTCTAGTTCTGTTAAAACATAACTAGGGGAGATAACTCGTCTAGTTTTTATTTAGTAGTGCTCAGTTATTGCTCGCTTCGTTTTCACTGGAGTCTAAGTACACACTGCCCAATCCAGGAATTGAACTTACGCTTAATATATTGCCGAATTCTTTCTTTCTGTTTTTTTGTTTCTTTTTTCTAGTTCCTTCCGTTTGCATTTCTATTTGAATCTTTATACTTTTTTCTTCTTTTTACTGACCGCCTGCAGTCACTCTCTCACCGGCGCGACGTGGCTTCCCTGTGTCTCTTCTATAAATACTTCCATGGCTTCTGCTCCGATGAACTTAGATCACTGGTGCCTCCTAGGTTCGAATTTGCACGAGATACTAGATTAGCAACTAGATCCCACCCTTTTACAGTGAAACCGATAAAATGCAACTGCAACTTCTACTCCAACAGTTTCTTTTCTCGTACTTCCCGACTGTGGAATTCCCTTCCACATGACTGCTTCCCAGACGGCTACAATCTCCAGGAGTTTAAATGTAAGGTCAATAGACACCTCCTAACACAATAACTCGCTTCCATTCTTTCAAACACTCTTCCCATCCTCACAACTATCTATCACCCTCCTTCTGACATTTCCTATATCTAACCACTCTTTCTATTTACCTTCACCTATGTAGTCCCAAGCGCAATAGTGGCAATGGAATGCCTTGCTTGGGGTGAAATGATTAAAAAAAAAAAAAAGCAATGATCCTGACATTCTCTCTCTCTCTTTCTCTTTCTCTCTCTCTCTCTCTCTCTCTGTTCGTGTTTATCTCCTTCCTCTTATCTTCCTTCTTCTCCTCCCTATTTGTTTCTCTATGTCTTCCACCCTTTCAACAGCTGACTTCATTAGAATAATACCATATCACATTTATCAAAGTTTTATCTTGATTTATACGTGAAACTAAACAATGTCAAGATATAAGTCTATTTGTCATTTGCTATATAAGGAACTAGAAATTATTATTTCATTTGGCTAACAGAATTTGGAACAAAGATGATAATTTCTGACAATGTCAAGAACTAAATAAGGAAACGAAATGAATGAAAAAAGATTGGTTCGTACAAAGATGACAAATATTTATGGTTTTTAAAGTTGATTTTTGTTTTATCTAAACTTATTTATAAATGGAATTTTGTCTGTGTGTGTGTGTGTGTGTGTGTGTGTGTGTGTGTGTGTGTCCGTTACCTATAGACTCTGAAACGGCTGAACCGATTTTCTTGAAAATTTACAAAGTTGTACTATAAGCGTCTGCGAGTGTTCTTAGCTAGATTTTGTGTCGAGGTACCCCCGATAAATATCGAAAATCGATAATCGAAAAAATCGGGTTATAGAAGGAGTGGTCCGATTTTAATCAAATTTAATACACTCATAGACAAAGACATAAGAAACGATATTCAGAAGTTTCAAGGTTGCAGTTCTTATAATAGTGCAGAAAATCGATAATATATATATATATATAAGGCATTACGTTTGTGTGTGTCTATCTGCCTGTATATCTGTATTTTTTTCAGTCCTTTTATTTTAAGTTTTGCTTCGGGTTTGGCTCTAAGTAGGTATAATTGTAGTTCTTAGTGTCAGCCATGATACCATTTACTCAGAGGACTTATTTAGCCTTCAAAATTCAGTTTACGACAAAAAAAAACTTATTTGATATAAATACCAGGAAATCGAAATTTGACTTACATCCATTCATTTTTCTTTCAGTCTACGGTTACGCTTTAACTGGAAAGAACTATTGCTTTTTAGTCTTTCGTGCCAACGTCCAAAGAGTCTGAGCTCCAGGACCATGGGTTAGTTTTAAAGCTTTCATTACACCCGAGCTACGCCGGTCTATACTGTTAGTATTCTTTAAAAAGATTAAGCACTTGTTGGCTAATATGTTCGTATATAAGGATCTAATATTTAAACCATCCATGACTTTATTATTTATGTTGATGTTTTTCAATTTGTTGATGAAATCATTTCACTCTCCACAACAATGTTGTTCACACAGAGCAATAGACTTTACAAAATTCGACTAATCAACGGTCTTTTTCTTCCTTTTTAGAAATACTTCAGGTGAAGAGGCTCATCCCTTGTTTCCTGTTTAGGATGTGGTTTCCGGTTTTTCTCTTTTCCAATCTTTTCACTCTTTTTATTTATTTTTTTTTTCAATTGGAGTAGATAGACTAAACTATCGCCCGGTTCATACTCCACCCACGTCTATTGAACAGGTGAAGAGGCTCATCCCTTGTTTCCTTTTTAGGATGTGCTTTCCGGCTTTTCTCTGTTCCAATCTTTTCACTCTTACGTAGCCCCCTGCGCATCAGTAGCGTTTTCGCCTTGCTTGGGGTGATATGATTACAAAAAAAATACGGTTCATTTCAAAGTATCTTCTCCCAAAACGCTGAATAATTTCGCGATATAAATATATATATATATATATAGCCTACATATATTAGTACTACATATATATATATAGCCTTACATATATTTATAACAATATATAGCCAAGCAACACTAAATTACTAGATTTCATAAATGAACAAAACAAAAAAATCGAATGTGATACTGAATTCATATTTTATAAAGAAACACTTGACCATTTTTTGTTAATTCAAACTGATATCGGTTAAAAATTAAATATCTACCGTAAATTAATAAATTAAATCGACCTCATCAATTTTTACTCACATCACCACAATCTATATATATAAAAGGAAATCTGTGAGTCTGTGTGTGACTGTTCCCTATGCACACCTACATTTTTTAAGCTACGCCATTCAAAATTTCTACGGACACATATCTACAGGGAAGTCAGGTCGACACATGCTTTTTGAGTTTAAGTTCAGCAATTTTCCCTTTCTCACTTTTTGGCCAATGGAGCCGATTGTTTACATTTGCTCCGTAAAACATCTAAGATCTAAGATAGTTGCTTAATTGCGTCACAGAAATCAAATCACACGTGTCAAAAGCGACTAAAATATTTTTCATTAAAAAAAAACAAAAATGAGCCTGTATATTTAATTTTTATTTCGACGTTTTAAAAATTCATTTGGTCACTAAAAAAAATGTGAATATTTTTCCTCGTAATTTTGAAACAAAAGAAATATTTTAAAAAAGTGTTTTTTCAAACAAAAACAAAACATGTAAAAAAAAAAGTACCAATGGTTAATTTAATTATTTAAGTCTTCATACTTCAGAAAATAAAATTTTTAAAAAAATAAAGCGTTTTTTTTTTTCGTTAAATATTTCATGCAGGAAATCAACTGTCTATAATTCGTGTAGCAATAATGTAACTTTTTCCTCTCAAATTAAATTTCCTTTCCAAATTTCAATAAATGATTTCCATCTACTCCTCTCATTGGCATCTTCTCCTACTACTAAAATGTTTTGAGTTGCACGGGCAACGCCGGGCTATGATGCTAGTAATATATAATCCAGAGTAATAATACTTTTTTTACTTAAGAGGCCTTAAAAGTTGCAGCTTCAATATCTTCCTGATGAATAGATTTAAAATAATTTCAAAATCCTCACTAGCCCTACTTGTTTTATATATAATGCCAAAAGGGAAATGTGTATAATCTACAAAATCAAAAAAAGAATCTTCTTCTTTTGACGCACCATGTCTTTTCAGTCCCTCCACATTTTTTGTCTTTTGTTGCTCTTAATATATTCTTGCCTTGCTATTTCTCCCCATGTGCGTTGTGGTGCAGTGAATATTGACAAGAAACGAGAGGTGAGGGTGCCGAGTTCGAATTCCGGTTGAATTCCTTGCATTCACTTCCGCACATATACCCCCTTGGTAAACGTATTAATAGGTTTCTTCCCTCCAGTTATGGGTTAGATAATAGGACAGCTTGGGTTCTATAGCCTTGGCTGGCAACCGGTCTACCGTAGAAAGCGACCTACTGCGGGATAATCTTCTGCCCAGTGAGTCATGTCTCGAAAGAAGCATGATTGCCCAAAGCGTGTGTCACGTATGGCACTTAACTGACTGACTGATTTTCCCCAACCCTGATCTGCCATCTACTTGCTTAAGTCTATCAAGTATGTCACACGCTGTTTTCCATTGCCCCCCTTTCACTCTGTCCTGCCCTATGAGTATGAGATTGGAATACTTCCTTGGCCATCACAACACGCTTACGGATCTCAGTGTCGCGCTATCCGTCCTCTGTTAGAGAATTTCCCAGGTATTTAAATTTCTGTACCTGCATGATTTTAATATCCCCGAAATCTTATTGGCATTTTGGGCCCCTTTTTTGCTGATGACCATGCATTTAGTTTATTATTATTATTATTATTATTATTATTATTATTATTATTATTATTATTTATGCTTAGTCCATTCATCTCACTCTCCTTCGCTACCATCTGTAGGAGTTTTTGTAGTTTCCTTTTTGTGTTTGCTATCAGCATCGTGTCATCTGCATATCTTATATTGTTCAGATTGTGGACGTTAATGATGAATCCTGGCAGGATTTTTAATTCTCTCAAAATTGCGTCGCTGTATATGTTGAATAAATCTGGTGAGACGATACATCTATGTTTTACGCCCCTTTTTATTCGTCTAGACTTGTTGTAAAGTTGCTAAGCAGCTCTAACAGATCTTTGTGGCGTCATTTGTCGAACATCTTTGTGTAGTCTATAAAATAATAAAAATATACAAACTTAAAAACAAACACGTCATATGAGCAAAAAAGTATCCATAACTAATTAGGATTTAGCTAATTTTAATAAAAAATTATCACAAACACTTTAAAATATTGAAATATTTCAAGGTAAAACAGAGCTAAGTTTAAATAAAAAAAGGAATTTTACCAAATCGAAGTTCAAAATTAGCCACTAAAATACTTCGTAAAACATTTAAAAAATTAAAGAAAATAATATATGAACATAAAAGTAAGTCAATATTAAACAACTTACTCAATGAAATTTAATGCCATCAAAACCTTAGCGATCACAATTTTGACCTAGAAAAATGTGCTTTGATAAATAATGACAATAATTTACTTTTCTGACGACATCGATTCATCAAAATATGTCAAAATAAAATATAGATTTAAGATATTCAATCAGGTAAAAGTGGTCAGTATGTCAGGTGGAACATGTATATATATATATATGAAATTATTTGTTTGAACATTATTTTAATCGATACTCGTATTTGAATAGAGATTCTGTTTTTAATCAAACAGTATATTTATTTCTACCAGCCTGATTATTTACGATAAATTTTCTTACGAAAATGTATGTCATTCGGCAGGATTCGAACCTGTGACCAATATCAACATAGGGGAAGCCACCACAAATGATACTATAGTCTAAACGATACCCGTATTTGAGTAGATATTCTGTTTTTGATCAAACAGTATATTTATTTCGACTATGGTATCATTAGTGGTCGAGTGGTCTAAGACGTGCCGGATCAATTAGTGGCTTCCCCTATGTTGATAGTAGTCGCAGATTCGAATCTTGTCGAATGACACACATTTTCGTAACAAAATTTATCGTAAATAATCAGGCCGGTAGAAATAAATATAGCTTGATTAAAAACAGAATATCTACTCAAGTACGAGTATCGATTAAAAATAATGTTCAAACAAATAATTTCAATATGTCGGTTGTTAAAACATTTCGTTAATCTTTGGGATTTTCCGTTATATATATATATATTCAAGTTAAGATAGCATACGTTAGGTTTTATTTTGCGGTCTCCAAGGAAAACTCTGCGAACAAATATTGTGTTGATATTTGCTACCTGAATCCATTAGTCTATCCGAAACCATTTTAATCGTAGTAGAATGCACAGGGTGATTTGGGGGTGGTTGACTGAGAATATCTTTTACGATGCCGAAAATAGTCCTTGGGCCCGTATTTTAAGTGTTCTGATTTTTGTCACATTATTTTTCTCAGTTAATAATTACATTTTGTCGCATTAAGAGTTTTCCGACTCCATTTTTATCTAACGAACCGCCACTTTTTCACTTGATCTTTTCTACATCGATCGATAAACATTTTGCTTGTTTGCTTGACCGATCTTTAACTTCGATTCCACCGAAAGACAAACAAAAATAAATAACAAGGAATAAGAAAAGTTCTTAGCACTCTTCAGCATGACATAATTCCAGTCAAAGGGAATCGGTAAACATTCTTTGATTCTGATTATCATTTCGTAGCTTTGCATTAACGTATTTAAGTTTCCACAAATCTACAAGTACTAGGTGAATCATCTTGCTCTCGAAGAAGTCAACTGTCTCATCTGAGATCGCTATTTTCTATTGAAATATCAACATCCAAGTAACTCTTGCTCGTTGAAAGACTGGCGCAACACTATCTTTCTACCTCTGTTGCACAGTGTCTATGCTCATACTTTTTCAGAGGTTCTTGTCAAAGCAGCTATCTTGTCTATTATATCTAATCTAATTTCAACAAAACTGGGAATAATCATGTACTGAAAAATGGCCGTTGGAAAATGCCCGTTGGAAAATGCCCGTTGGAAAATGGCCCTAGGAAAATGTCTGTAGGAAGTAAAACGCAGCGACACAAAGCACAGTGTATGAATAGCTTTGAATTGTTCTCTAAAAATGCAGCACTTGACAAGTATATACATTTACGATTGTCTTTTGACAAGGTTGATAATGAGCATAACCTACATTTACTGCTATCATTAGCTGATCGGATCGGAATGGGAAAACGGTTAGTAATACCACATTTATAAAGGCGGAATAACTCTGGTTGGGTGCTCCTGCAGCTCATCTCTAGGTTCTGGGCAAAATCAAAAAAATGATCTGCAGTATAATCGGTCCTGACTTGGCATCTCGACTTCAGTTACTTTCTTATCAACGTCCCGTGGTTTCCTCTGTCTTTTCTACAAATGTTTTATTGGCAACTGCTCTGATGAGCTTTTTCTCTAGTTCTCTGTTTATGTGAATTTAAGAGTGTTACTAGATTGGCATTTAGGTCTCACTCTTTTACCGTTTAAATAGTTAAATGTAACCGCCGCTTCTACTACAATAGTTTCTTTTTTCGCACTTCCCGCCTGTGGAACTTCTTTCCGTTTACTTGTTTCCCTTATAGCTACAATCTTCAAACAACTAAATGCGACGTAAATTGCTATCTTCTATATTCTTGAATCCTATTCATCTTTTATTCTTTCTGCCATACCTCCTGTACCAAGTCGTTTCTCTCACTGAAACCCTCTAAACATTAGTGGCAATTCCACCTTGCTTGTGGTTAAATGACTAAAAAATTATGACAAATGTTAAATTTGTTCCCCGAGGTCATAATCATTATATAACATAATATCTACTTAAATATGAGTATCGATCAAAAATAATGTTCAAACAAATCATTTCATATATATATATATATATATATATATATATATATATATATATATATATATATTTCACTTCTGTCATGCGCAGGGCTTTAGATTTTTTTTTTATGTCTTAGTGTAAGATACTCAATAATAGGTACATCGATATATATGTTGCCATCATTTGAGATGGCGGATTGATATAAATATTTTGCCGTCATTTTTGACAGATGCAGATAAAAATGCCTGTGTTACCTGCTAATCTTTCACAGAATGACAATGAACATCGAATTGTTTCATCATTTGAGTGATTGATAAAGTACAAATGACTGTTATTAAATTATTTTATTCCAAGATTTGGGGAAAAAAATGTATATCAACAACTCAACCAAACGGCTACTCCGAGAAAGTCTTGATGAGTTGTCGGCAGAATAAGGTAAGTTTCGTCTTTGACGAGCACTTAGAATGAGGTAATAACGGATTTCTATTGATGACAGTAAAGGAGGAATTAGAATCAACACAAATAAAAAGCTGATATTGTCAACAGAAATGTTCATTCAACAAATTAATTATTAGAAGCATTTTTTTTATTCAAATTTTTAAATTCTATCAACAAAAGAATTGGTTTTATTGCGGGCTTCTTTCATTGTTAATGATGATTACGTTCTTGACAACTAAATTTAGCTTAGGCATTTCAATGAGATTTATTCCAGTTTAAAATGAGACTTAATTTTCTAAACAAACTTTTCTCTCACTTTCACTTTACCTACATAGGTATCTATCTATCTATCTATCTATCTATCTATATATATATATATATATATATATATATATATATATATATATACCTATCTTAGTTTGTTAACATCTATCAATATACACATATATAAATATATACCTATCTTATTTTGTTAACATCTATCAATATACATATATATATATCTACCTATCTTAGTTTGTTAACATCTATCAATATACATATATATATATATCTACCTATCTTAGTTTGTTAACATCTATCAATATACATGTATATATATCTACCTATCTTAGTTTCTTAACATCTATCAATATACATGTATATATATCTACCTATCTTACTTTGTTAACATCTATCAATATATATATATATATATATATATATATATATATATATATACCTATCTTAGTTTGTTAACATCTATCAATATACATATATATATATATACCTATCTTAGTTTGTTAACATCTATCAATATACATATATATATATATCTACCTATCTTAGTATGTTAACATCTATCAATATACATGTATATATATATATCTACCTATCTTAGTTTGTTAACATCTATCCATATACACATATATATATATATATATATCTACCTATCTTAGTATGTTAACATCTATCAATATACATGTATATATATATATATATCTACCTATCTTAGTTTGTTAACATCTATCAATATACATATATATATATATATCTACCTATCTTAGTTTGTTAACATCTATCATATATATATATATATATATATATATATATATATATATATATATATATATGCTTCACAATATCAGAGCTCATTAGTATGGTTATCCAGGATTGAAACCCGACCGAATTGACGTCAGTCGGCGATTCTATCTCTGAGTTATGTAGCTGAGAGTGTTCTAATTCATTACTGAATGAACGATGCGTAGATGCTAGAGTAGCTACTGTTTTTTCAAAGCCTACCATTCTTCCAGAGTGCTCATATAATTTACTATTTCCATTAATCAAAATACTTCGTAATGTATTTTTCAAAGATAGATTTTATTTACACTATTTACATTGTTTGGACTGTTGATCTCATCTTTATTGTCATATTCACAACGTTTTGGCCGTCTTATGCTCCGACCTTATTCAAGTCATTAGAATTTCGAACTTAACCTTTTACTTTGCTAACCTGGGTATGTTCTTCTAGTTCCATAAGTCATGCTGCTTCAAGATGGAGTCACTGTCTTTTTTCTAAAATAGCCGACTATCACCATTTTAGACGTCTTTCATCAAAATGTAAATTTCTTTATTAGAAAAATCTTTAAAAACTAAAATGTAGTTGTCTAAAACTTTATCTGAAGAATATTAGCTTATTTAATGTATAATTAATCTGATTTGAAACAAGTATCAATTATTTAAAGATAAAGCAGAAAAACGGATTTTCAAACAAATAGTAGTAGTGATTTACGCACTTGTCAAGCACTGATGAGCTATTTACATCTTCATTGCTGTATGCGGAGACTTTATCCATTAAAACATAATTTTTTTAAAAAATCAAGATTGTACGCATTTTTATATAATTTTGAAGCCAACCTCTTGACCCAGGACAGCCCTACTTTCTCAAAGCACTTATTATAGGCCTCCGTGTTGAGTCTGAGGCATGGCAAAGGACACGTTCCAGATGCTGAGTAAAGTACTAACACACAATTTCACTAGAAACAAAGAAAAGAGTGCTGGATTGCTATGTGATGTCAGTTCTTCAATACGGCAGTGAATGCTGGACAATATCATCGAAAATGAGGACAAAACTGGAAGCAGCGGAAATGTGGTTCTACAGAAGGATGCTGCGGATATCGTGGACCGAGCATGCAAGCAACGATGAGGTGTTGGAAAGAATGGCAACGAAAAGGAAATTGATGCTGAGCATTAGGAAGAGACAACTGAAGTTCCTGGGACATGCAATGAGGAAAGAGAGCCTGGAGAACCTGATACTGACTGGACAGATAGAAGGAAGGCGAGACAGAGGAAGGCAGCGGATAACATATTTGCAGGGCCTGATCAGGTGGATGACGGAACGGGGGTTGCCAGGAGTAACAGGAGCAAACATACTGGGAGCCACAAGGGATAGGGAGACGTGGAGAACCATGATCGCCTACGTCCTGAAGGGACAGGGCACATAGAAGAAGAAGAAGTTTTAACTTCGTAAAAGTCTGAATGCAAGAGAAATTTCTAAACGTCAAAAAACTAAACAATTGACGGCAAACGTTCAATTATGGATGACAGAGACATGAAAGTAGATTTAAAGGCAGAAAAAATAGATTAATAATACATGAAAATGACTTACGTTTTTAAAAACAAAAAAAATTCAAGCAGTTTAACCTGACACAGAAAGGGATGGAGGGAGATTTATATAGAATTTAATAAAAGTTCATTTTTTTATTTTAATGTAAAGGAAAATATACAAAAATACAAAATGCCGGCACCCTCTCTATCGCAGCCTATATATATATATATATATATATATATATATATACATATACATATATAGATATATATATATATATATTGTCATCCGCAGACAGATCTGTTTCGCCGTATCACAGCTCATCAGTACGGTTAGACTCCGATTGCTTTTTTACCCAGGATTGAAACCCGACGAAATGGCGTCAGTCGGCGACTCTACCCCTGGGCTATGGGCGTTCGGTGGAAGTAGGTAGACTTTTTAGAACATATTATACGTGCCCAATAGCTAGAGTGCTCTAATTCATTTCACTGAATGAGCAATGCGTACATGCCAGCGTAGCTACTGTTTATCAAAGTCTACTATTTTTCCAGAGTGCTCAATCAGGGTGTAAGAGCGTAAATATTGTCATCCGCAGACAGATCTGTTTCGCCGTATATATATATATATATATATATATATTATCCTACGTCTATAGCGCGACTCGGAGAGTTTTATGCACTACGCAATTATCACATGCTTATTAAAAACTGCATATATATATATATATATATATATATATATATATATATATATATATATATATATATATAAGGAGAAGGAAATAAAACATCCTTTCTTATTCATTCCCTTCATTTTCTTTATGTGTTCCATGGTGCATTTTTCATACAATTAACTTTCGCTTGTTGTTTGCAATAAAAGAAAAAAAAAAAAGTTTGTACCAATGGATAAATGGAAAATCTCTTTTATCTTCCAAAGAAGTTTTGATTATAAAATCGAATCTACCATTACTAAAAATATGCCGACACATTCATTTTTCCAGAACTTTTGTGAAAATACTCGTCATATATGATACGATCGTCATTTCAACTGAAAGCCGAAGAAAGAAAATGGCGGTCGGGATTATTGGAACTTAAACACTTAACCATCGCGGCAAATGATTTGGAAAATGACTTTGAATTGTGAACGCTCTTTTGCCCATTTCTACATGGAAGCAACGAATGCCAACGAAGATGAATTGCAAGAATCCAACAAAAAGCTTCGAATTTACCTCGTTATTTACTCTCATTTTTTATTATTACGATATAGATATATATATATATATATACGATATAGATATATATATCAGTCAGTCAGTTAAGATGATTTTATCTTGTGTTGATATAAAACTTTGCTAGGCAACGATAACAGTTGCCAACGCAGTTGGTAAATTTGTAATGCGGTTCTATGACAAACTGCGTTTTACGAACTGCGTTTGCTATTTTTGGTAACTGTTATCGTCCTTGTAACCTCTCTGAAGATGGTTCATGTTAGCCGAAAGCTTAGACCAACTTAAGATAATTCGTCGCTGATGGTGGATGTTTATATGTTAACGTCCTTGTAACCTCTCTGAAGATGGCTCATATAAGCCGAAAGCTTAGAACCAACTAAATAAAAAGTTATCCAAATTTTGGAAAATATTTTCTTTATTTTCACCTGAAATTAAAGCCAAAGTACGATGTTTAGAACGGATCATGATTAAACCTAATAGATATTCATTGTCTCTTATATTTTACAGTATATGTTTAGAAAAAATATACATATATATATATATAACGAAGATTAACGAAACTTGATTATAAACAACCGACATTTTGAAATGATTTGTTTGAACATTATTTTTGATCGATACTCGTATTTAAGTAGATATTCTGTGTTTAATTAAACAGTATTATATATTTATATCTACCGGCCTGATCATTTACGATAATCATGTTACGGAAATTAACGAAGATTAACGAAACTTCATTATAAACAACCGACATTTTGAAATGATTTGTTTGAACATTATTTTTGATCGAAACTCATATTTAAGTAGATATTCTGTATTTTTTTTAATTAAACAGTATTATATATTTATTTCTACGGCCTGATTATTTAGGATAAATTTTTATTACGAAAATGTGTGTCGAACCTGCGACCCCTATATAGATAGGGGTCGCAGGTTCGAATCCTGCCGAATGACACACATTTTCGTAATAAAAATTTATCGTAAATAATCAGGCCGGAAGAAATAAATATATAATACTGTTTAATTAAAAAAAAAACAGAATATCTTCTTAAATATGAGCATCGATCAAAAATAATGTTCAAACAAATCATTATATATATATATATATATATATATATATATATATATATATATTTCACTTCTGTCATGCGCAGGGCTTTAGATTTTTTTCTTATGTCTTAGTGTAAGATACTCAATAATAGGCACATCGATATATATGTTGCCATCATTTGAGATGGCGTATTGATATAAATATTTTGCCGTCATTTTTGACACATGCAGATAAAAATGCCTGTGTTACCTGCTAATCTTTCACAGAATGACAATGAACATCGAATTGTTTCATCATTTGAGTGATTCATTAAGAAGAAAATAGTGACTGTTTCATCATAATAATGCACCTACCTATTCTTGTGCAGTTTTTTTACAAATATTTAATCACTGTTATAGAAATGGGGAGAATATGTGAAAAGAGGAAGGCAGAGATTCAGATTTGACTTCAGGAAATATCTGGCTTTTTCGAAACTGTTGAATGAGTTGCAATTTTAGACCATGAAGGAGATTAAGGAGAGCGCAACAACCACGCTGATAGGCGATTTCCGAAAAGGATTTGAAGACTATTTCAATTTAAGATAATAATGTTTGAAGCAGTAAGAAGAATATTTTTGAAAAGAACTAGGGTGCCTATGTCAGAGCTAAGGTGACTTTTCTTTAATGTTAAGTGACAGGACACTTTTCAGACTCACCACCTATGCGTGTACGTGCTGGTTTCTGCGTTACTATGTTAAAGGTTTCTTTTTTTTAAGAGGGGGTTGTGTGTGTGTGTGTGTGTGTGTGTGTGTGTGTGTACGCGCGTAATTAATTGGATATTTCTTCTTACCTATCATGTATACAGTCAAAGATTTAACTGATAATGAATGGTTTTACCATACACGCTCACACTGAATCTTGCATTTTTCCTCTCGCCTTTGTACGTCCCTTCAACACTCTCTCTCTCTCTCTCTCTCTCTCTCTCTCTCTCTCTCTCTCTTTCTCTTCCTAAACTTTTTTTAGTTATTTTCTCCCTCTCACGAGTTCTTGTTCGCTTTTAATCTTTCCCCTATTTTAATTATACCCCCATTCTCTATCGCTCTCTCTCTCTCTCTCTCTCTCTCTCCCAATTCTCTCATCATCTTTCTTCATCTCATTACCTCAGCCAGGCTCTCTCTCTTTATGCGCCCACGCATATACATCTCTCTCTCTCTCTCTCTCTCTCTCTCTCTCTCTCTCTCTCTCTCTACTCTTCTATGTATATGCGTGGGCGTATAATTGTTTCTCCAAGCTAAAAATAATTAGAACTACCATCTGGTTTCACTACTAATTACAGATCCACATTTTTATTATTTCTAACAACAGGAAGTGAACTCTG
>JBBBDQ010029493.1:0-212500 GCA_037127315.1 Ascarosepion bandense
AATTTTTATTAATTTATCTGAAAGATAAATTAATTTTCTGAAACTTTGAAATTTTCAAAATTTACGTAATAAATCTATTGCATTTTCGAGATTTTCAGACTCCCAGAAAATATTGAAGACCCTAAAATTTTTTTTAATATCTAAGTGTTTTCTATTCATAGCAAGTAGTTTCAACATGTTTCACTTATTTTCATTAATTTATCCTAAGGATGAATTAATTTTCTGAGAACTCTGAAAATTTCAAAATATACCTCAAAAAGTATCACTTTTTCGCTGATTTCGCATAGTTTTTCAACGTAATTTTCAAAGTTTTTAAACTTCTGTAAAGTATCGAAACCTCCAAAATTTTTAAAAAATCTAAGCGTTTCCTATTGTTACCTAATGTTATCAACATGATATAACAATTTTTATTAATTTATCTGAAAGATAAATTAATTTTCTGAAACTTTGAAATTTTCAAAATTTACGTAATAAATCTATTGCATTTTCGAGATTTTCAAACTCCCAGAAAATATTGAAGACCCTAAAATTTTTTTAAAATTTTTTAATATCTAAGTGTTTTCTTTTCATTCATAGCAAGTAGTTTCAACATGTTTCACCTATTTTCATTAATTTATCCTAAGGATGAATTAATTTTCTGAGACTCTGAAAATTTCAAAATATACCTCAAATAGTATCACTTTTTAGCTGATTTCGCATAGTTTTTCAACGTAATTTTCAAAGTTTTTAAACTTCTGTAAAGTATCGAAACCTCAAAAATTTTTTAAAAATCTAAGCGTTTCCTATTGTTACCTAATGTTATCAACATGATATAACAATTTTTATTAATTTATCTGAAAGATAAATTAATTTTCTGAAACTTTGAAATTTTCAAAATTTACGTAATAAATCTATTGCACTTTCGAGATTTTCAAACTCCCAGAAAATATTGAAGACCCTAAAATTTTTTAATATCTAATTGTTTTCTATTCATACCAAGTGGTTTCAACATGTTTCACCTATTTTCATTAATTTATCCTAAGGATAAATTAATTTTCTGAGACTCTGAAAATTTCAAAATATACCTAAAAAAGTATCACTTTTTAGCTGATTTTCGCATAGTTTTTCAACGTAATTTTCAAAGTTTTTAAACTTCTGCTAAAGTATCGAAACCTCCAAAATTTTCTTAAAATCTAAACGTTTCCTATTGTTACCTAATGTTATCAACATGATATAACAATTTTTATTAATTTATCTGAAAGATAAATTGATTTTCTGAAACTTTGAAATTTTCAAAATTTACGTAATAAATCTATTGCATTTTTCGAGATTTTCAAACTCCCAGAAAATATTGAAGACCCCTAAAATTTTTTTTAATATCTAAGTGTTTTCTATTCATAGCAAGTGGTTTCAACATGTTTCACCTATTTTCATTAATCTATCCTAAGGATGAATTAATTTTCTGAGACTCTGAAAATTTCAAAATATACCTCAAAAAGTATACTTTTTAGCTGATTTCGCATAGTTTTTCAACGTAATTTTCAAAGTTTTTAAACTTCTGTAAAGTATCGAAACCTCCAAAATTTTTTAAAAATCTAAGCGTTTCCTATTGTTACCTAATGTTATCAACATGATATAACAATTTTTATTAATTTATCTGAAAGATAAATTAATTTTCTGAAACTTTGAAATTTTCAAAATTTACGTAATAAATCTATTGCATTTTCGAGATTTTCAAACCCCAGAAAATATTGAAGACCCTAAAATTTTTTTTTAATATCTAAGTGTTTTCTATTCATAGCAAGTGGTTTCAACATGTTTCACCTATTTTCATTAATTTACTCTAAGGATGAATTAATTTTCTGAGACTCTGAAAATTTCAAAATATACCTCAAAAAGTATCACTTTTTAGCTGATTTCGCATAGTTTTTCAACGTAATTTTCAAAGCTTTTAAACTTGCTGTATAGTATCGAAACCTCCAAAATTTTTTTAAAATCTAAGCGTTTCCTATTGTTACCTAATGTTATCAACATGATATAACAATTTTTATTAATTTATCTGAAAGATAAATTAATTTTCTGAAACTTTGAAATTTTCAAAATTTACGTAATAAATCTATTGCATTTTCGAGATTTTCAAACTCCCAGAAAATATTGAAGACCCTAAAATTTTTTTAATATCTAAGTGTTTTCTATTCATAGCAAGTAGTTTCAACATGTTTCACCTATTTTCATTAATTTATCCTAAGGATGAATTAATTTTCTGAGAACTCTGAAAATTTCAAAATATACCTCAAAAAGTATCACTTTTTCGCTGATTTCGCATAGTTTTTCAACGTAATTTTCAAAGTTTTTAAACTTCTGTAAAGTATCGAAACCTCCAAAATTTTTTAAAAATCTAAGCGTTTCCTATTGTTACCTAATGTTATCAACATGATATAACAATTTTTATTAATTTATCTGAAAGATAAATTAATTTTCTGAAACTTTGTAAATTTTCAAAATTTACGTAATAAATCTATTGCATTTTCGAGATTTTCAAACTCCCAGAAAATATTGAAGACCCTAAAATTTTTTTAATATCTAAGTGTTTTCTATTCATAGCAAGTAGTTTCAACATGTTTCACCTATTTTCATTAATTTATCCTAAGGATGAATTAATTTTCTGAGACTCTGAAAATTTCAAAATATACCTCAAATAGTATCACTTTTTAGCTGATTTCGCATAGTTTTTCAACGTAATTTTCAAAGTTTTTAAACTTCTGTAAAGTATCGAAACCTCCAAAATTTTTTAAAAATCTAAGCGTTTCCTATTGTTACCTAATGTTATCAACATGATATAACAATTTTTATTAATTTATCTGAAAGATAAATTAATTTTCTGAAACTTTGAAATTTTCAAAATTTACGTAATAAATCTATTGCACTTTCGAGATTTTCAAACTCCCAGAAAATATTGAAGACCCTAAAATTTTTTTAATATCTAATTGTTTTCTATTCATACCAAGTGGTTTCAACATGTTTCACCTATTTTCATTAATTTATCCTAAGGATAAATTAATTTTCTGAGACTCTGAAAATTTCAAAATATACCTAAAAAAGTATCACTTTTTAGCTGATTTCGCATAGTTGTTCAACGTAATTTTCAAAGTTTTTAAACTTCTGTAAAGTATCGAAACCTCCAAAATTTTCTTAAAATCTAAACGTTTCCTATTGTTACCTAATGTTATCAACATGATATAACAATTTTTATTAATTTATCTGAAAGATAAATTGATTTTCTGAAACTTTGAAATTTTTCAAAATTTACGTAATAAATCTATTGCATTTTCGAGATTTTCAAACTCCCAGAAAATATTGAAGACCCTAAAATTTTTTTAATATCTAAGTGTTTTCTATTCATAGCGTGGTTTCAACATGTTTCACCTATTTTCATTAATCTATCCTAAGGATGAATTAATTTTCTGAGACTCTGAAAATTTCAAAATATACCTCAAAAAGTATCACTTTTTAGCTGATTTCGCATAGTTTTTCAACGTAATTTTCAAAGTTTTTAAACTTCTGTAAAGTATCTAAACCTCAAACATTTTTTTTTAAAATCTCAGCGTTTCCTATTGTTACCTAATGTTATCAACATGATATAACAATTTTTATTAATTTATCTGAAAGATAAATTAATTTTCTGAAACTTTGAAATTTTCAAAATTTACGTAATAAATCTATTGCATTTTTCGAGATTTTCAAACTCCCAGAAAATATTGAAGACCCTAAAATTTTTTTAATATCTAAGTGTTTTCTATTCATAGCAAGTGGTTTCAACATGTTTCACCTATTTTCATTAATTTATCCTAAGGATGAATTAATTTTCTGAGACTCTGAAAATTTCAAAATATACCTAAAAAAGTATCACTTTTTTAGCTGATTTCACATAGTTTTTCAACGTAATTTTCAAAGTTTTTAAACTTCTGTAAAGTATCTAAACCTCAAACATTTTTTAAAATCTCAGCGTTTCCTATTGTTACCTAATGTTATCAACATGATATAACAATTTTTATTAATTTATCTGAAAGATAAATTAATTTTCTGAAACTTTGAAATTTTCAAAATTTACGTAATAAATCTATTGCACTTTCGAGATTTTCAAACTCCCAGAAAATATTGAAGACCCTAAAATTTTTTTAATATCTAAGTGTTTTCTATTCATACCAAGTGGTTTCAACATGTTTCACCTATTTTCATTAATTTATCCTAAGGATGAATTAATTTTCTGAGACTCTGAAAATTTCAAAATATACCTCAAAAAGTATCACTTTTTAGCTGATTTCGCATAGTTTTTCAACGTAATTTTCAAAGTTTTTAAACTTCTGTAAAGTATCGAAACCTCCAAAATTTTTTTAAAATCTATAGATTTCCTATTGTTACCTAATGTTATCAACATGATATAACAATTTTTATTAATTTATCTGAAAGATAAATTAATTTTCTGAAACTTTGAAATTTTCAAAATTTACGTAATAAATCTATTGCATTTTCGAGATTTTCAAACTCCCAGAAAATATTGAAGACCCTAAAATTTTTTTTAATATCTAAGTGTTTTCTATTCATAGCAAGTGGTTTCAACATGTTTCACCTATTTTCATTAATTTATCCTAAGGATGAATAAATTTTCTGAGACTCTGAAAATTTCAAAATATACCTAAAAAAGTATCACTTTTTAGCTGATTTCGCATAGTTTTTCAACGTAATTTTCAAAGTTTTTAAACTTCTGTAAAGTATCGAAACCTCAAAAAATTTTTTAAAATCTAAGCGTTTCCTATTGTTACCTAATGTTATCAACATGATATAACAATTTTTATTAATTTATCTGAAAGATAAATTAATTTTCTGAAACTTTGAAATTTTCAAAATTTACGTAATAAATCTATTGCATTTTCGAGATTTTCAAACTCCCAGAAAATATTGAAGACCCTAAAACTTTTTTAATATCTAAGTGTTTTCTATTCGTAGCAAGTAGTTTCAACATGTTTCACCTATTTTCATTAATTTATCCTAAGGATGAATTAATTTTCTGAGACTCTGAAAATTTCAAAATATACCTCAAAAAGTATCACTTTTTAGCTGATTTCGCATAGTTTTTCAACGTAATTTTCAAAGTTTTTAAACTTCTGTAAAGTATCGAAACCTCCAAAATTTTTTAAAAATCTAAGCGTTTCCTATTGTTACCTAATGTTATCAACATGATATAACAATTTTTATTAATTTATCTGAAAGATAAATTAATTTTCTGAAACTTTGAAATTTTCAAAATTTACGTAATAAATCTATTGCATTTTCGAGATTTTCAAACCCCAGAAAATATTGAAGACCCTAAAATTTTTTTAATATCTAAGTGTTTTCTATTCATAGCAAGTGGTTTCAACATGTTTCACCTATTTTCATTAATTTACTCTAAGGATGAATTAATTTTCTGAGACTCTGAAAATTTCAAAATATACCTCAAAAAGTATCACTTTTTAGCTGATTTCGCATAGTTTTTCAACGTAATTTTCAAAGCTTTTAAACTTCTGTATAGTATCGAAACCTCAAAATTTTTTTTAAAATCTAAGCGTTTCCTATTGTTACCTAATGTTATCAACATGATATAACAATTTTTATTAATTTATCTGAAAGATAAATTAATTTTCTGAAACTTTGAAATTTTCAAAATTTACGTAATAAATCTATTGCATTTTTCGAGATTTTCAGACTCCCAGAAAATATTGAAAACCCTAAAATTTTTTTAATATCTAAGTGTTTTCTATTCATAGCAAGTAGTTTCAACATGTTTCACTTATTTTCATTAATTTATCCTAAGGATGAATTAATTTTCTGAGACTCTGAAAATTTCAAAATATACCTCAAAAAGTATCACTTTTTCGCTGATTTCACTTATAGTTTTTCAACGTAATTTTCAAAGTTTTTAAACTTCTGTAAAGTATCGAAACCTCCAAAATTTTTTTAAAAATCTAAGCGTTTCCTATTGTTACCTAATGTTATCAACATGATATAACAATTTTTATTAATTTATCTGAAAGATAAATTAATTTTCTGAAACTTTGAAATTTTCAAAATTTACGTAATAAATCTATTGCATTTTCGAGATTTTCAAACTCCCAGAAAATATTGAAGACCCTAAAATTTTTTTAATATCTAAGTGTTTTCTATTCATAGCAAGTAGTTTCAACATGTTTCACCTATTTTCATTAATTTATCCTAAGGATGAATTAATTTTCTGAGACTCTGAAAATTTCAAAATATACCTCAAATAGTATCACTTTTTAGCTGATTTCGCATAGTTTTTCAACGTAATTTTCAAAGTTTTTAAACTTCTGTAAAGTATCGAAACCTCAAAAATTTTTTAAAAATCTAAGCGTTTCCTATTGTTACCTAATGTTATCAACATGATATAACAATTTTATTAATTTATCTGAAAGATAAATTAATTTTCTGAAACTTTGAAATTTTCAAAATTTACGTAATAAATCTATTGCACTTTCGAGATTTTCAAACTCCCAGAAAATATTGAAGACCCTAAAATTTTTTTAATATCTAATTGTTTTCTATTCATACCAAGTGGTTTCAACATGTTTCACCTATTTTCATTAATTTATCCTAAGGATAAATTAATTTTCTGAGACTCTGAAAATTTCAAAATATACCTAAAAAGTATCACTTTTTAGCTGATTTCGCATAGTTTTTCAACGTAATTTTCAAAGTTTTTAAACTTCTGTAAAGTATCGAAACCTCCAAAATTTTCTTAAAATCTAAACGTTTCCTATTGTTACCTAATGTTATCAACATGATATAACAATTTTTATTAATTTATCTGAAAGATAAATTGATTTTCTGAAACTTTGAAATTTTCAAAATTTACGTAATAAATCTATTGCATTTTCGAGATTTTCAAACTCCCAGAAAATATTGAAGACCCTAAAATTTTTTTAATATCTAAGTGTTTTCTATTCATAGCAAGTGGTTTCAACATGTTTCACCTATTTTCATTAATCTATCCTAAGGATGAATTAATTTTCTGAGACTCTGAAAATTTCAAAATATACCTCAAAAAAGTATCACTTTTTAGCTGATTTCGCATAGTTTTTCAACGTAATTTTCAAAGTTTTTAAACTTCTGTAAAGTATCGAAACCTCCAAAATTTTTTAAAAATCTAAGCGTTTCCTATTGTTACCTAATGTTATCAACATGATATAACAATTTTTATTAATTTATCTGAAAGATAAATTAATTTTCTGAAACTTTGAAATTTTCAAAATTTACGTAATAAATCTATTGCATTTTCGAGATTTTCAAACCCCCAGAAAATATTGAAGACCCTAAAATTTTTTTTAATATCTAAGTGTTTTCTATTCATAGCAAGTGGTTTCAACATGTTTCACCTATTTTCATTAATTTACTCTAAGGATGAATTAATTTTCTGAGACTCTGAAAATTTCAAAATATACCTCAAAAAGTATCACTTTTTAGCTGATTTCGCATAGTTTTTCAACGTAATTTTCAAAGCTTTTAAACTTCTGTATAGTATCGAAACCTCCAAAATTTTTTTAAAATCTAAGCGTTTCCTATTGTTACCTAATGTTATCAACATGATATAACAATTTTTATTAATTTATCTGAAAGATAAATTAATTTTCTGAAACTTTGAAATTTTCAAAATTTACGTAATAAATCTATTGCATTTTCGAGATTTTCAAACTCCCAGAAAATATTGAAGACCCTAAAATTTTTTTTAATATCTAAGTGTTTTCTATTCATAGCAAGTAGTTTCAACATGTTTCACCTATTTTCATTAATTTATCCTAAGGATGAATTAATTTTCTGAGACTCTGAAAATTTCAAAATATACCTCAAAAAGTATCACTTTTTCGCTGATTTCGCATAGTTTTTCAACGTAATTTTCAAAAGTTTTTAAACTTCTGTAAAGTATCGAAACCTCCAAAATTTTTTAAAAATCTAAGCGTTTCCTATTGTTACCTAATGTTATCAACATGATATAACAATTTTTATTAATTTATCTGAAAGATAAATTAATTTTCTGAAACTTTGAAATTTTCAAAATTTACGTAATAAATCTATTGCATTTTCGAGATTTTCAAACTCCCAGAAAATATTGAAGACCCTAAAATTTTTTTAATATCTAAGTGTTTTCTATTCATAGCAAGTAGTTTCAACATGTTTCACCTATTTTCATTAATTTATCCTAAGGATGAATTAATTTTCTGAGACTCTGAAAATTTCAAAATATACCTCAAATAGTATCACTTTTTAGGCTGATTTCGCATAGTTTTTCAACGTAATTTTCAAAGTTTTTAAACTTCTGTAAAGTATCGAAACCTCCAAAATTTTTTAAAAATCTAAGCGTTTCCTATTGTTACCTAATGTTATCAACATGATATAACAATTTTTATTAATTTATCTGAAAGATAAATTGATTTTCTGAAACTTTGAAATTTTCAAAATTTACGTAATAAATCTATTGCATTTTCGAGATTTTCAAACTCCCAGAAAATATTGAAGACCCTAAAATTTTTTTAATATCTAAGTGTTTTCTATTCATAGCAAGTGGTTTCAACATGTTTCACCTATTTTCATTAATCTATCCTAAGATGAATTAATTTTCTGAGACTCTGAAAATTTCAAAATATACCTCAAAAAGTATCACTTTTTAGCTGATTTCGCATAGTTTTTCAACGTAATTTTCAAAGTTTTTAAACTTCTGTAAAGTATCTAAACCTCAAACATTTTTTAAAATCTCAGCGTTTCCTATTGTTACCTAATGTTATCAACATGATATAACAATTTTTATTAATTTATCTGAAAGATAAATTAATTTTCTGAAACTTTGAAATTTTCAAAATTTACGTAATAAATCTATTGCATTTTCGAGATTTTCAAACTCCCAGAAAATATTGAAGACCCTAAAATTTTTTTAATATCTAAGTGTTTTCTATTCATAGCAAGTGGTTTCAACATGTTTCACCTATTTTCATTAATTTATCCTAAGGATGAATTAATTTTCTGAGACTCTGAAAATTTCAAAATATACCTAAAAAAGTATCACTTTTTAGCTGATTTCGCATAGTTTTTCAACGTAATTTTCAAAGTTTTTAAACTTCTGTAAAGTATCTAAACCTCAAACATTTTTTTAAAATCTCAGCGTTTCCTATTGTTACCTAATGTTATCAACATGATATAACAATTTTTATTAATTTATCTGAAAGATAAATTAATTTTCTGAAACTTTGAAATTTTCAAAATTTACGTAATAAATCTATTGCACTTTCGAGATTTTCAAACTCCCAGAAAATATTGAAGACCCTAAAATTTTTTTAATATCTAAGTGTTTTCTATTCATACCAAGTGGTTTCAACATGTTTCACCTATTTTCATTAATTTATCCTAAGGATGAATTAATTTTCTGAGACTCTGAAAATTTCAAAATATACCTCAAAAAGTATCACTTTTTAGCTGATTTCGCATAGTTTTTCAACGTAATTTTCAAAGTTTTTAAACTTCTGTAAAGTATCGAAACCTCCAAAATTTTTTTAAAATCTATGCGTTTCCTATTGTTACCTAATGTTATCAACATGATATAACAATTTTTATTAATTTATCTGAAAGATAAATTAATTTTCTGAAACTTTGAAATTTTCAAAATTTACGTAATAAATCTATTGCATTTTCGAGATTTTCAAACTCCCAGAAAATATTGAAGACACTAAAATTTTTTTAATATCTAAGTGTTTTCTATTCATAGCAAGTGGTTTCAACATGTTTCACCTATTTTCATTAATTTATCCTAAGGATGAATAAATTTTCTGAGACTCTGAAAATTTCAAAATATACCTCAAAAAGTATCACTTTTTAGCTGATTTCGCATAGTTTTTCAACGTAATTTTCAAAGTTTTTAAACTTCTGTAAAGTATCGAAACCTCAAAAATTTTTTTAAAATCTAAGCGTTTCCTATTGTTACCTAATGTTATCAACATGATATAACAATTTTTATTAATTTATCTGAAAGATAAATTAATTTTCTGAAACTTTGAAATTTTCAAAATTTACGTAATAAATCTATTGCATTTTCGAGATTTTCAAACTCCCAGAAAATATTGAAGACCCTAAAACTTTTTTAATATCTAAGTGTTTTCTATTCGTAGCAAGTAGTTTCAACATGTTTCACCTATTTTCATTAATTTATCCTAAGGATGAATTAATTTTCTGAGACTCGAAAATTTCAAAATATCCTCAAAAAGTATCACTTTTTAGCTGATTTCGCATAGTTTTTCAACGTAATTTTCAAAGTTTTTAAACTTCTGTAAAGTATCGAAACCTCCAAAATTTTTTAAAAATCTAAGCGTTTCCTATTGTTACCTAATGTTATCAACATGATATAACAATTTTTATTAATTTATCTGAAAGATAAATTAATTTTCTGAAACTTTGAAATTTTCAAAATTTACGTAATAAATCTATTGCATTTTCGAGATTTTCAAACTCCCAGAAAATATTGAAGACCCTAAAATTTTTTTTAATATCTAAGTGTTTTCTATTCATAGCAAGTAGTTTCAACATGTTTCACCTATTTTCATTAATTTATCCTAAGGATGAATTAATTTTCTGAGACTCTGAAAATTTCAAAATATACCTCAAAAAGTATCACTTTTTCGCTGATTTCGCATAGTTTTTCAACGTAATTTTCAAAGTTTTTAAACTTCTGTAAAGTATCGAAACCTCCAAAATTTTTTAAAAATCTAAGCGTTTCCTATTGTTACCTAATGTTATCAACATGATATAACAATTTTTATTAATTTATCTGAAAGATAAATTAATTTTCTGAAACTTTGAAATTTTCAAAATTTACGTAATAAATCTATTGCACTTTCGAGATTTTCAAACTCCCAGAAAATATTGAAGACCCTAAAATTTTTTTAATATCTAATTGTTTTCTATTCATACCAAATGGTTTCAACATGTTTCACCTATTTTCATTAATTTATCCTAAGGATGAATTAATTTTCTGAGACTCTGAAAATTTCAAAATATACCTCAAAAAGTATCACTTTTTAGCTGATTTCGCATAGTTTTTCAACGTAATTTTCAAAGTTTTTAAACTTCTGTAAAGTATCGAAACCTCCAAAATTTTTTAAAAATCTAAGCGTTTCCTATTGTTACCTAATGTTATGAACATGATATAACAATTTTTATTAATTTATCTGAAAGATAAATTAATTTTCTGAAACTTTGAAATTTTCAAAATTTACGTAATAAATCTATTGCACTTTCGAGATTTTCAAACTCCCAGAAAATATTGAAGACCCTAAAATTTTTTTAATATCTAATTGTTTTCTATTCATACCAAGTGGTTTCAACATGTTTCACCTATTTTCATTAATTTATCCTAAGGATAAATTAATTTTCTGAGACTCTGAAAATTTCAAAATATACCTAAAAAAGTATCACTTTTTAGCTGATTTCGCATAGTTTTTCAACGTAATTTTCAAAGTTTTTAAACTTCTGTAAAATATCGAAACCTCCAAAATTTTCTTAAAATCTAAACGTTTCCTATTGTTACCTAATGTTATCAACATGATATAACAATTTTTATTAATTTATCTGAAAGATAAATTGATTTTCTGAAACTTTGAAATTTTCAAAATTTACGTAATAAATCTATTGCATTTTCGAGATTTTCAAACTCCCAGAAAATATTGAAGACCCTAAACTTTTTTTAATATCTAAGTGTTTTCTATTCATAGCAAGTAGTTTCAACATGTTTCACCTATTTTCATTAATTTATCCTAAGGATGAATTAATTTTCTGAGACTCTGAAAATTTCAAAATATACCTCAAAAAGTATCACTTTTTCGCTGATTTCGCATAGTTTTTCAACGTAATTTTCAAAGTTTTTAAACTTCTGTAAAGTATCGAAACCTCCAAAATTTTTTAAAAATCTAAGCGTTTCCTATTGTTACCTAATGTTATCAACATGATATAACAATTTTTATTAATTTATCTGAAAGATAAATTAATTTTTCTGAAACTTTGAAATTTTCAAAATTTACGTAATAAATCTATTGCACTTTCGAGATTTTCAAACTCCCAGAAAATATTGAAGACCCTAAAATTTTTTTAATATCTAATTGTTTTCTATTCATACCAAATGGTTTCAACATGTTTCACCTATTTTCATTAATTTATCCTAAGGATGAATTAATTTTCTGAGACTCTGAAAATTTCAAAATATACCTCAAAAAGTATCACTTTTTAGCTGATTTCGCATAGTTTTTCAACGTAATTTTCAAAGTTTTTAAACTTCTGTAAAGTATCGAAACCTCCAAAATTTTTTAAAAATCTAAGCGTTTCCTATTGTTACCTAATGTTATGAACATGATATAACAATTTTTATTAATTTATCTGAAAGATAAATTAATTTTCTGAAACTTTGAAATTTTCAAAATTTACGTAATAAATCTATTGCACTTTCGAGATTTTCAAACTCCCAGAAAATATTGAAGACCCTAAAATTTTTTTAATATCTAATTGTTTTCTATTCATACCAAGTGGTTTCAACATGTTTCACCTATTTTCATTAATTTATCCTAAGGATAAATTAATTTTCTGACTCTGAAAATTTCAAAATATACCTAAAAAAGTATCACTTTTTAGCTGATTTCGCATAGTTTTTCAACGTAATTTTCAAAGTTTTTAAACTTCTGTAAAATATCGAAACCTCCAAAATTTTCTTAAAATCTAAACGTTTCCTATTGTTACCTAATGTTATCAACATGATATAACAATTTTTATTAATTTATCTGAAAGATAAATTGATTTTCTGAAACTTTGAAATTTTTCAAAATTTACGTAATAAATCTATTGCATTTTCGAGATTTTCAAACTCCCAGAAAATATTGAAGACCCTAAAATTTTTTTAATATCTAAGTGTTTTCTATTCATAGCAAGTGGTTTCAACATGTTTCACCTATTTTCCTTAATCTATCCTAAGGATGAATTAATTTTCTGAGACTCTGAAAATTTCAAAATATACCTCAAAAAGTATCACTTTTTAGCTGATTTCGCATAGTTTTTCAACGTAATTTTCAAAGTTTTTAAACTTCTGTAAAGTATCTAAACCTCAAACATTTTTTTAAAATCTCAGCGTTTCCTATTGTTACCTAATGTTATCAACATGATATAACAATTTTTATTAATTTATCTGAAAGATAAATGAATTTTCTGAAACTTTGAAATTTTCAAAATTTACGTAATAAATCTATTGCACTTTCGAGATTTTTCAAACTCCCAGAAAATATTGAAGATCCTAAAATTTTTTTAATATCTAAGTGTTTTCTATTCATACCAAGTGGTTTCAACATGTTTCACCTATTTTCATTAATTTATCCTAAGGATGAATTAATTTTCTGAGACTCTGAAAATTTCAATATATACCTCAAAAAGTATCACTTTTTAGCTGATTTCGCATAGTTTTTCAACGTAATTTTCAAAGTTTTTAAACTTCTGTAAAGTATCGAAACCTCCAAAATTTTTTTAAAATCTATGCGTTTCCTATTGTTACCTAATGTTATCAACATGATATAACAATTTTTATTAATTTATCTGAAAGATAAATTAATTTTCTGAAACTTTGAAATTTTCAAAATTTACGTAATAAATCTATTGCATTTTCGAGATTTTCAAACTCCCAGAAAATATTGAAGACCCTAAAATTTTTTTAATATCTAAGTGTTTTCTATTCATAGCAAGTGGTTTCAACATGTTTCACCTATTTTCATTAATTTATCCTAAGGATGAATAAATTTTCTGAGACTCTGGATATTTCAAAATATACCTCAAAAAGTATCACTTTTTAGCTGATTTCGCATAGTTTTTCAACGTAATTTTCAAAGTTTTTAAACTTCTGTAAAGTATCGAAACCTCAAACATTTTTTTAAAATCTAAGCGTTTCCTATTGTTACCTAATGTTATCAACATGATATAACAATTTTTATTAATTTATCTGAAAGATAAATTAATTTTCTGAAACTTTGAAATTTAAAAAATTTACGTAATAAATCTATTGCATTTTCGAGATTTTCAAACTCCCAGAAAATATTGAAGACCCTAAAATTTTTTTAATATCTATGTGTTTTCTATTCATAGCAAGTGGTTTCAACATGTTTCACCTATTTTCATTAATTTATCCTAAGGATGAATTAATTTTCTGAGACTCTGAAAATTTCAAAATATACCTCAAAAAGTATCACTTTTTAGCTGATTTCGCATAGTTTTTCAACGTAATTTTCAAAGTTTTAAACTCCTGTAAAGTATCGAAATCTCCAAAATTTTTTTAAAATCTAAGCGTTTCCTATTGTTACCTAATGTTATCAACATGATATAACAATTTTTATTAATTTATCTGAAAGATAAATTAATTTTCTGAAACTTTGAAATTTTCAAAATTTACGTAATAAATCTATTGCATTTTCGAGATTTTCAAACTCCCAGAAAATATTGAAGACCCTAAAATTTTTTTAATATCTAAGTGTTTTCTATTCGTAGCAAGTGGTTTCAACATGTTTCACCTATTTTCATTAATCTATCCTAAGGATGAATTAATTTTCTGAGACTCTGAAAATTTCAAAATATACCTCAAAAAGTATCACTTTTTAGCTGATTTCGCATAGTTTTTCAACGTAATTTTCAAAGTTTTTAAACTTCTGTAAAGTATCTAAACCTCAAACATTTTTTTAAAATCTCAGCGTTTCCTATTGTTACCTAATGTTATCAACATGATATAACAATTTTTATTAATTTATCTGAAAGATAAATTAATTTTCTGAAACTTTGAAATTTTCAAAATTTACGTAATAAATCTATTGCATTTTCGAGATTTTCAAACTCCCAGAAAATATTGAAGACCCTAAAATTTTTTTAATATCTAAGTGTTTTCTATTCGTAGCAAGTGGTTTCAACATGTTTCACCTATTTTCATTAATTTATCCTAAGGATGAATAAATTTTCTGAGACTCTGGATATTTCAAAATATACCTCAAAAAGTATCACTTTTTAGCTGATTTCGCATAGTTTTTCAACGTAATTTTCAAAGTTTTTAAACTTCTGTAAAGTATCGAAACCTCAAAAATTTTTTTAAAATCTAAGCGTTTCCTATTGTTACCTAATGTTATCAACATGATATAACAATTTTTATTAATTTATCTGAAAGATAAATTAATTTTCTGAAACTTTGAAATTTAAAAAATTTACGTAATAAATCTATTGCATTTTCGAGATTTTCAAACTCCCAGAAAATATTGAAGACCCTAAAATTTTTTTAATATCTATGTGTTTTCTATTCATAGCAAGTGGTTTCAACATGTTTCACCTATTTTCATTAATTTATCCTAAGGATGAATTAATTTTCTGAGACTCTGAAAATTTCAAAATATACCTCAAAAAGTATCACTTTTTAGCTGATTTCGCATAGTTTTTCAACGTAATTTTCAAAGTTTTAAACTCCTGTAAAGTATCGAAATCTCCAAAATTTTTTTAAAATCTAAGCGTTTCCTATTGTTACCTAATGTTATCAACATGATATAACAATTTTTATTAATTTATCTGAAAGATAAATTAATTTTCTGAAACTTTGAAATTTTCAAAATTTACGTAATAAATCTATTGCATTTTCGAGATTTTCAAACTCCCAGAAAATATTGAAGACCCTAAAATTTTTTTAATATCTAAGTGTTTTCTATTCGTAGCAAGTGGTTTCAACATGTTTCACCTATTTTCATTAATCTATCCTAAGGATGAATTAATTTTCTGAGACTCTGAAAATTTCAAAATATACCTCAAAAAGTATCACTTTTTAGCTGATTTCGCATAGTTTTTCAACGTAATTTTCAAAGTTTTTAAACTTCTGTAAAGTATCTAAACCTCAAACATTTTTTTAAAATCTCAGCGTTTCCTATTGTTACCTAATGTTATCAACATGATATAACAATTTTTATTAATTTATCTGAAAGATAAATTAATTTTCTGAAACTTTGAAATTTTCAAAATTTACGTAATAAATCTATTGCATTTTCGAGATTTTCAAACTCCCAGAAAATATTGAAGACCCTAAAATTTTTTTAATATCTAAGTGTTTTCTATTCATAGCAAGTGGTTTCAACATGTTTCACCTATTTTCATTAATTTATCCTAAGGATGAATAAATTTTCTGAGACTCTGAAAATTTCAAAATATACCTCAAAAAGTATCACTTTTTAGCTGATTTCGCATAGTTTTTCAACGTAATTTTCAAAGTTTTTAAACTTCTGTAAAGTATCGAAACCTCAAAAATTTTTTAAAATCTAAGCGTTTCCTATTGTTACCTAATGTTATCAACATGATATAACAATTTTTATTAATTTATCTGAAAGATAAATTAATTTTCTGAAACTTTGAAATTTTCAAAATTTACGTAATAAATCTATTGCATTTTCGAGATTTTCAAACTCCCAGAAAATATTGAAGACCCTAAAATTTTTTTAATATCTAAGTGTTTTCTATTCATAGCAAGTGGTTTCAACATGTTTCACCTATTTTCATTAATTTATCCTAAGGATGAATTAATTTTCTGAGACTCTGAAAATTTCAAAATATACCTCAAAAAGTATCACTTTTTAGCTGATTTCGCATAGTTTTTCAACGTAATTTTCAAAGTTTTAAACTCCTGTAAAGTATCGAAATCTCCAAAATTTTTTTAAAATCTAAGCGTTTCCTATTGTTACCTAATGTTATCAACATGATATAACAATTTTTATTAATTTATCTGAAAAATAAATTAATTTTCTGAAACTTTGAAATTTTCAAAATTTACGTAATAAATCTATTGCATTTTCGAGATTTTCAAACTCCCAGAAAATATTGAAGACACTAAAACTTTTTTAATAACTAAGTGTTTTCTATTCGTAGCAAGTGGTTTCAACATGTTTCACCTATTTTCATTAATTTATCCTAAGGATGAATTAATTTTCTGAGACTCTGAAAATTTCAAAATATACCTCAAAAAGTATCACTTTTTAGCTGATTTCGCATAGTTTTTCAACGTAATTTTCAAAGTTTTTAAACTTCTGTAAAGTATCGAAACCTCCAAAATTTTTTAAAAATCTATGCGTTTCCTATTGTTACCTAATGTTATCAACATGATATAACAATTTTTATTAATTTATCTGAAAGATAAATTAATTTTCTGAAACTTTGAAATTTTCAAAATTTACGTAATAAATCTATTGCATTTTCGAGATTTTCAAACTCCCAGAAAATATTGAAGACCCTAAAATTTTTTTAATATCTAAGTGTTTTCTATTCATAGCAAGTGGTTTCAACATGTTTCACCTATTTTCATTAATTTATCCTAAGGATGAATAAATTTTCTGAGACTCTGAAAATTTCAAAATATACCTCAAAAAGTATCACTTTTTAGCTGATTTCGCATAGTTTTTCAACGTAATTTTCAAAGTTTTTAAACTTCTGTAAAGTATCGAAACCTCAAAAATTTTTTTAAAATCTAAGCGTTTCCTATTGTTACCTAATGTTATCAACATGATATAACAATTTTTATTAATTTATCTGAAAGATAAATTAATTTTCTGAAACTTTGAAATTTAAAAATTTACGTAATAAATCTATTGCATTTTCAAGATTTTCAAACTCCCAGAAAATATTGAAGACCCTAAAATTTTTTTAATATCTAAGTGTTTTCTATTCGTAGCAAGTAGTTTCAACATGTTTCACCTATTTTCATTAATTTATCCTAAGGATGAATTAATTTTCTGAGACTCTGAAAATTTCAAAATATACCTCAAAAAGTATCACTTTTTAGCTGATTTCGCATAGTTTTTCAACGTAATTTTCAAAGTTTTTAAACTTCTGTAAAGTATCGAAACCTCCAAAATTTTTTAAAAATCTAAGCGTTTCCTATTGTTACCTAATGTTATCAACATGATATAACAATTTTTATTAATTTATCTGAAAGATAAATTAATTTTCTGAAACTTTGAAATTTTCAAAATTTACGTAATAAATCTATTGCATTTTCGAGATTTTCAAACCCCCAGAAAATATTGAAGACCCTAAAATTTTTTTTAATATCTAAGTGTTTTCTATTCATAGCAAGTGGTTTCAACATGTTTCACCTATTTTCATTAATTTACTCTAAGGATGAATTAATTTTCTGAGACTCTGAAAATTTCAAAATATACCTCAAAAAGTATCACTTTTTAGCTGATTTCGAATAGTTTTTCAACGTAATTTTCAAAGCTTTTAAACTTCTGTATAGTATCGAAACCTCCAAAAATTTTTTAAAATCTAAGCGTTTCCTATTGTTACCTAATGTTATCAACATGATATAACAATTTTTATTAATTTATCTGAAAGATAAATTAATTTTCTGAAACTTTGAAATTTTCAAAATTTACGTAATAAATCTATTGCATTTTCGAGATTTTCAAACTCCCAGAAAATATTGAAGACCCTAAAATTTTTTTAATATCTAAGTGTTTTCTATTCATAGCAAGTAGTTTCAACATGTTTCACCTATTTTCATTAATTTATCCTAAGGATGAATTAATTTTCTGAGACTCTGAAAATTTCAAAATATACCTAAAAAAGTATCACTTTTTCGCTGATTTCGCATAGTTTTTCAACGTAATTTTCAAAGTTTTTAAACTTCTGTAAAGTATCGAAACCTCCAAAATTTTTTAAAAATCTAAGCGTTTCCTATTGTTACCTAATGTTATCAACATGATATAACAATTTTTATTAATTTATCTGAAAGATAAATTAATTTTCTGAAACTTTGAAATTTTCAAAATTTACGTAATAAATCTATTGCACTTTCGAGATTTTCAAACTCCCAGAAAATATTGAAGACCCTAAAATTTTTTTAATATCTAATTGTTTTCTATTCATACCAAATGGTTTCAACATGTTTCACCTATTTTCATTAATTTATCCTAAGGATGAATTAATTTTCTGAGACTCTGAAAATTTCAAAATATACCTCAAAAAGTATCACTTTTTAGCTGATTTCGCATAGTTTTTCAACGTAATTTTCAAAGTTTTTAAACTTCTGTAAAGTATCGAAACCTCCAAAATTTTTTAAAAATCTAAGCGTTTCCTATTGTTACCTAATGTTATCAACATGATATAACAATTTTTATTAATTTATCTGAAAGATAAATTAATTTTCTGAAACTTTGAAATTTTCAAAATTTACGTAATAAATCTATTGCACTTTCGAGATTTTCAAACTCCCAGAAAATATTGAAGACCCTAAAATTTTTTTAATATCTAATTGTTTTCTATTCATACCAAGTGGTTTCAACATGTTTCACCTATTTTCATTAATTTATCCTAAGGATAAATTAATTTTCTGAGACTCTGAAAATTTCAAAATATACCTAAAAAAGTATCACTTTTTAGCTGATTTCGCATAGTTTTTCAACGTAATTTTCAAAGTTTTTAAACTTCTGTAAAGTATCGAAACCTCCAAAATTTTCTTAAAATCTAAACGTTTCCTATTGTTACCTAATGTTATCAACATGATATAACAATTTTTATTAATTTATCTGAAAGATAAATTGATTTTCTGAAACTTTGAAATTTTCAAAATATACGTAATAAATCTATTGCATTTTCGAGATTTTCAAACTCCCAGAAAATATTGAAGACCCTAAAATTTTTTTAATATCTAAGTGTTTTCTATTCATAGCAAGTGGTTTCAACATGTTTCACCTATTTTCATTAATCTATCCTAAGGATGAATTAATTTTCTGAGACTCTGAAAATTTCAAAATATACCTCAAAAAGTATCACTTTTTAGCTGATTTCGCATAGTTTTTCAACGTAATTTTCAAAGTTTTTAAACTTCTGTAAAGTATCGGAAAACCTCCAAAATTTTTTAAAAATCTAAGCGTTTCCTATTGTTACCTAATGTTATCAACATGATATAACAATTTTTATTAATTTATCTGAAAGATAAATTAATTTTCTGAAACTTTGAAATTTTCAAAATTTACGTAATAAATCTATTGCATTTTCGAGATTTTCAAACTCCCAGAAAATATTGAAGACCCTAAAATTTTTTTAATATCTAAGTGTTTTCTATTCATAGCAAGTGGTTTCAACATGTTTCACCTATTTTCATTAATTTATCCTAAGGATGAATTAATTTTCTGAGACTCTGAAAATTTCAAAATATACCTCAAAAAGTATCACTTTTTAGCTGATTTCGCATAGTTTTTCAACGTAATTTTCAAAGTTTTAAACTCCTGTAAAGTATCGAAATCTCAAAAATTTTTTTAAAATCTAAGCGTTTCCTATTGTTACCTAATGTTATCAACATGATATAACAATTTTTATTAATTTATCTGAAAGATAAATTAATTTTCTGAAACTTTGAAATTTTCAAAATTTACGTAATAAATCTATTGCATTTTCGAGATTTTCAAACTCCCAGAAAATATTGAAGACCCTAAAACTTTTTTAATATCTAAGTGTTTTCTATTCGTAGCAAGTGGTTTCAACATGTTTCACCTATTTTCATTAATTTATCCTAAGGATGAATTAATTTTCTGAGACTCTGAAAATTTCAAAATATACCTCAAAAAGTATCACTTTTTAGCTGATTTCGCATAGTTTTTCAACGTAATTTTCAAAGTTTTTAAACTTCTGTAAAGTATCGAAACCTCCAAAATTTTTTAAAAATCTATGCGTTTCCTATTGTTACCTAATGTTATCAACATGATATAACAATTTTTATTAATTTATCTGAAAGATAAATTAATTTTCTGAAACTTTGAAATTTTCAAAATTTACGTAATAAATCTATTGCATTTTCGAGATTTTCAAACTCCCAGAAAATATTGAAGACCCTAAAATTTTTTTAATATCTAAGTGTTTTCTATTCATAGCAAGTGGTTTCAACATGTTTCCACCTATTTTCATTAATTTATCCTAAGGATGAATAAATTTTCTGAGACTCTGAAAATTTCAAAATATACCTCAAAAAGTATCACTTTTTAGCTGATTTCGCATAGTTTTTCAACGTAATTTTCAAAGTTTTTAAACTTCTGTAAAGTATCGAAACCTCAAAATTTTTTTTAAAATCTAGCGTTTCCTATTGTTACCTAATGTTATCAACATGATATAACAATTTTTATTAATTTATCTGAAAGATAAATTAATTTTCTGAAACTTTGAAATTTTCAAAATTTACGTAATAAATCTATTGCATTTTCGAGATTTTCAAACTCCCAGAAAATATTGAAGACCCTAAAATTTTTTTAATATCTAAGTGTTTTCTATTCGTAGCAAGTAGTTTCAACATGTTTCACCTATTTTCATTAATTTATCCTAAGGATGAATTAATTTTCTGAGACTCTGAAAATTTCAAAATATACCTCAAAAAGTATCACTTTTTAGCTGATTTCGCATAGTTTTTCAACGTAATTTTCAAAGTTTTTAAACTTCTGTAAAGTATCGAAACCTCCAAAATTTTTTAAAAATCTAAGCGTTTCCTATTGTTACCTAATGTTATCAACATGATATAACAATTTTTATTAATTTATCTGAAAGATAAATTAATTTTCTGAAACTTTGAAATTTTCTAAATTTACGTAATAAATCTATTGCATTTTCGAGATTTTCAAACTCCCAGAAAATATTGAAGACCCTAAAATTTTTTTAATATCTAAGTGTTTTCTATTCATAGCAAGTAGTTTCAACATGTTTCACCTATTTTCATTAATTTATCCTAAGGATGAATTAATTTTCTGAGACTCTGAAAATTTCAAAATATACCTCAAAAAGTATCACTTTTTAGCTGATTTCGCATAGTTTTTCAACGTAATTTTCAAAGTTTTTAAACTTCTGTAAAGTATCGAAACCTCCAAAATTTTTTAAAAATCTAAGCGTTTCCTATTGTTACCTAATGTTATCAACATGATATAACAATTTTTATTAATTTATCTGAAAGATAAATTAATTTTCTGAAACTTTGAAATTTTCAAAATTTACGTAATAAATCTATTGCACTTTCGAGATTTTCAAACTCCCAGAAAATATTGAAGACCCTAAAATTTTTTTAATATCTAATTGTTTTCTATTCATACCAAGTGGTTTCAACATGTTTCACCTATTTTCATTAATTTATCCTAAGGATAAATTAATTTTCTGAGACTCTGAAAATTTCAAAATATACCTAAAAAAGTATCACTTTTTAGCTGATTTCGCATAGTTTTTCAACGTAATTTTCAAAGTTTTTAAACTTCTGTAAAGTATCGAAACCTCCAAAATTTTCTTAAAATCTAAACGTTTCCTATTGTTACCTAATGTTATCAACATGATATAACAATTTTTATTAATTTATCTGAAAGATAAATTGATTTTCTGAAACTTTGAAATTTTCAAAATTTACGTAATAAATCTATTGCATTTTCGAGATTTTCAAACTCCCAGAAAATATTGAAGACCCTAAAATTTTTTTAATATCTAAGTGTTTTCTATTCATAGCAAGTGGTTTCAACATGTTTCACCTATTTTCATTAATCTATCCTAAGGATGAATTAATTTTCTGAGACTCTGAAAATTTCAAAATATACCTCAAAAAGTATCACTTTTTAGCTGATTTCGCATAGTTTTTCAACGTAATATTCAAAGTTTTTAAACTTCTGTAAAGTATCTAAACCTCAAACATTTTTTTAAAATCTCAGCGTTTCCTATTGTTACCTAATGTTATCAACATGATATAACAATTTTTATTAATTTATCTGAAAGATAAATGAATTTTCTGAAACTTTGAAATTTTCAAAATTTACGTAATAAATCTATTGCACTTTCGAGATTTTCAAACTCCCAGAAAATATTGAAGACCCTAAAATTTTTTTAATATCTAAGAGTTTTCTATTCATACCATGTGGTTTTAACATGTTTCACCTATTTTCATTAATTTATCCTAAGGATGAATTAATTTTCTGAGACTCTGAAAATTTCAAAATATACCTCAAAAAGTATCACTTTTTAGCTGATTTCGCATAGTTTTTCAACGTAATTTTCAAAGTTTTTAAACTTCTGTAAAGTATCGAAACCTCCAAAATTTTTTTTAAATCTATGCGTTTCCTATTGTTACCTAATGTTATCAACATGATATAACAATTTTTATTAATTTATCTGAAAGATAAATTAATTTTCTGAAACTTTGAAATTTTCAAAATTTACGTAATAAATCTATTGCATTTTCGAGATTTTCAAACTCCCAGAAAATATTGAAGACCCTAAAATTTTTTTAATATCTAAGTGTTTTCTATTCATAGCAAGTGGTTTCAACATGTTTCACCTATTTTCATTAATTTATCCTAAGGATGAATAAATTTTCTGAGACTCTGAAAATTTCAAAATATACCTCAAAAAGTATCACTTTTTAGCTGATTTCGCATAGTTTTTCAACGTAATTTTCAAAGTTTTTAAACTTCTGTAAAGTATCGAAACCTCAAAAATTTTTTTAAAATCTAAGCGTTTCCTATTGTTACCTAATGTTATCAACATGATATAACAATTTTTATTAATTTATCTGAAAGATAAATTAATTTTCTGAAACTTTGAAATTTTCAAAATTTACGTAATAAATCTATTGCATTTTCGAGATTTTCAAACTCCCAGAAAATATTGAAGACCCTAAAATTTTTTTAATATCTAAGTGTTTTCTATTCATAGCAAGTGGTTTCAACATGTTTCACCTATTTTCATTAATCTATCCTAAGGATGAATTAATTTTCTGAGACTCTGAAAATTTCAAAATATACCTCAAAAAGTATCTCTTTTTAGCTGATTTCGCATAGTTTTTCAACGTAATTTTCAAAGTTTTTAAACTTCTGTAAAGTATCTAAACCTCAAACATTTTTTTAAAATCTCAGCGTTTCCTATTGTTACCTAATGTTATCAACATGATATAACAATTTTTATTAATTTATCTGAAAGATAAATGAATTTTCTGAAACTTTGAAATTTTCAAAATTTACGTAATAAATCTATTGCACTTTCGAGATTTTCAAACTCCCAGAAAATATTGAAGACCCTAAAATTTTTTTAATATCTAAGAGTTTTCTATTCATACCATGTGGTTTTAACATGTTTCACCTATTTTCATTAATTTATCCTAAGGATGAATTAATTTTCTGAGACTCTGAAAATTTCAAAATATACCTCAAAAAGTATCACTTTTTAGCTGATTTCGCATAGTTTTTCAACGTAATTTTCAAAGTTTTTAAACTTCTGTAAAGTATCGAAACCTCCAAAATTTTTTTAAAATCTATGCGTTTCCTATTGTTACCTAATGTTATCAACATGATATAACAATTTTTATTAATTTATCTGAAAGATAAATTAATTTTCTGAAACTTTGAAATTTTCAAAATTTACGTAATAAATCTATTGCATTTTCGAGATTTTCAAACTCCCAGAAAATATTGAAGACCCTAAAATTTTTTTAATATCTAAGTGTTTTCTATTCATAGCAAGTGGTTTCAACATGTTTCACCTATTTTCATTAATTTATCCTAAGGATGAATAAATTTTCTGAGACTCTGAAAATTTCAAAATATACCTCAAAAAGTATCACTTTTTAGCTGATTTCGCATAGTTTTTCAACGTAATTTTCAAAGTTTTTAAACTTCTGTAAAGTATCGAAACCTCAAAAATTTTTTTAAAATCTAAGCGTTTCCTATTGTTACCTAATGTTATCAACATGATATAACAATTTTTATTAATTTATCTGAAAGATAAATTAATTTTCTGAAACTTTGAAATTTTCAAAATTTACGTAATAAATCTATTGCATTTTCGAGATTTTCAAACTCCCAGAAAATATTGAAGACCCTAAAATTTTTTTAATATCTAAGTGTTTTCTATTCATAGCAAGTGGTTTCAACATGTTTCACCTATTTTCATTAATTTACCCTAAGGATGAATTAATTTTCTGAGACTCTGAATATTTCAAAATATACCTCAAAAAGTATCACTTTTTAGCTGATTTCGCATAGTTTTTCAACGTAATTTTCAAAGTTTTTAAACTTCTGTAAAGTATCGAAACCTCCAAAATTTTTTAAAAATCTAAGCGTTTCCTATTGTTACCTAATGTTATCAACATGATATAACAATTTTTATTAATTTATCTGAAAGATAAATTAATTTTATGAAACTTTGAAATTTTCAAAATTTACGTAATAAATCTATTGCATTTTCGAGATTTTCAAACTCCCAGAAAATATTGAAGACCCTAAAATTTTTTTAATATCTAAGTGTTTTCTATTCATAGCAAGTGGTTTCAACATGTTTCACCTATTTTCATTAATTTATCCTAAGGATGAATTAATTTTCTGAGACTCTGAAAATTTCAAAATATACCTAAAAAAGTATCACATTTTAGCTGATTTCGCATAGTTTTTCAACGTAATTTTCAAAGTTTTTAAACTTCTGTAAAGTATCGAAACCTCCAAAATTTTTTTAAAAATCTAAGCGTTTCCTATTGTTACCTAATGTTATCAACATGATATAACAATTTTTATTAATTTATCTGAAAGATAAATTAATTTTCTGAAACTTTGAAATTTTCAAAATTTACGTAATAAATCTATTGCATTTTCGAGATTTTCAAACTCCCAGAAAATATTGAAGACCCTAAAATTTTTTTAATATCTAAGTGTTTTCTATTCATAGCATGTGGTTTCAACATGTTTCACCTATTTTCATTAATTTACTCTAAGGATGATTTAATTTTCTGAGACTCTGAATATTTCAAAATATACCTCAAAAAGTATCACTTTTTAGCTGATTTCGCATAGTTTTTCAACGTAATTTTCAAAGTTTTTAAACTTCTGTAAAGTATCGAAACCTCCAAAATTTTTTAAAAATCTAAGCGTTTCCTATTGTTACCTAATGTTATCAACATGATATAACAATTTTTATTAATTTATCTGAAAGATAAATTAATTTTCTGAAACTTTGAAATTTTCAAAATTTACGTAATAAATCTATTGCATTTTCGAGATTTTCAAACTCCCAGAAAATATTGAAGACCCTAAAATTTTTTTAATATCTAAGTGTTTTCTATTCGTAGCAAGTAGTTTCAACATGTTTCACCTATTTTCATTAATTTATCCTAAGGATGAATTAATTTTCTGAGACTCTGAAAATTTCAAAATATACCTCAAAAAGTATCACTTTTTAGCTGATTTCGCATAGTTTTTCAACGTAATTTTCAAAGTTTTTAAACTTCTGTAAAGTATCGAAACCTCCAAAATTTTTTAAAAATCTAAGCGTTTCCTATTGTTACCTAATGTTATCAACATGATATAACAATTTTTATTAATTTATCTGAAAGATAAATTAAATTACTGAAACTTTGAAATTTTCAAAATTTACGTAATAAATCTATTGCATTTTCGAGATTTTCAAACCCCCAGAAAATATTGAAGACCCTAAAATTTTTTTTTAATATCTAAGTGTTTTCTATTCATAGCAAGTGGTTTCAACATGTTTCACCTATTTTCATTAATTTACTCTAAGGATGAATTAATTTTCTGAGACTCTGAAAATTTCAAAATATACCTCAAAAAGTATCACTTTTTAGCTGATTTCGAATAGTTTTTCAACGTAATTTTCAAAGCTTTTAAACTTCTGTATAGTATCGAAACCTCCAAAAATTTTTTTAAAATCTAAGCGTTTCCTATTGTTACCTAATGTTATCAACATGATATAACAATTTTTATTAATTTATCTGAAAGATAAATTAATTTTCTGAAACTTTGAAATTTTCAAAATTTACGTAATAAATCTATTGCATTTTCGAGATTTTCAAACTCCCAGAAAATATTGAAGACCCTAAAATTTTTTTAATATCTAAGTGTTTTCTATTCGTAGCAAGTAGTTTCAACATGTTTCACCTATTTTCATTAATTTATCCTAAGGATGAATTAATTTTCTGAGACTCTGAAAATTTCAAAATATACCTCAAAAAGTATCACTTTTTAGCTGATTTCGCATAGTTTTTCAACGTAATTTTCAAAGTTTTTAAACTTCTGTAAAGTATCGAAACCTCCAAAATTTTTTAAAAATCTAAGCGTTTCCTATTGTTACCTAATGTTATCAACATGATATAATTCAATTTTTATTAATTTATCTGAAAGATAAATTAATTTTCTGAAACTTTGAAATTTTCTAAATTTACGTAATAAATCTATTGCATTTTCGAGATTTTCAAACTCCCAGAAAATATTGAAGACCCTAAAATTTTTTTAATATCTAAGTGTTTTCTATTCATAGCAAGTAGTTTCAACATGTTTCACCTATTTTCATTAATTTATCCTAAGGATGAATTAATTTTCTGAGACTCTGAAAATTTCAAAATATACCTCAAAAAGTATCACTTTTTAGCTGATTTCGCATAGTTTTTCAACGTAATTTTCAAAGTTTTTAAACTTCTGTAAAGTATCGAAACCTCCAAAATTTTTTAAAAATCTAAGCGTTTCCTATTGTTACCTAATGTTATCAACATGATATAACAATTTTTATTAATTTATCTGAAAGATAAATTAATTTTCTGAAACTTTGAAATTTTCAAAATTTACGTAATAAATCTATTGCATTTTCGAGATTTTCAAACTCCCAGAAAATATTGAAGACCCTAAAATTTTTTTAATATCTAATTGTTTTCTATTCATACCAAGTGGTTTCAACATGTTTCACCTATTTTCATTAATTTATCCTAAGGATAAATTAATTTTCTGAGACTCTGAAAATTTCAAAATATACCTAAAAAAGTATCACTTTTTAGCTGATTTCGCATAGTTTTTCAACGTAATTTTCAAAGTTTTTAAACTTCTGTAAAGTATCGAAACCTCCAAAATTTTCTTAAAATCTAAACGTTTCCTATTGTTACCTAATGTTATCAACATGATATAACAATTTTTATTAATTTATCTGAAAGATAAATTGATTTTCTGAAACTTTGAAATTTTCAAAATTTACGTAATAAATCTATTGCATTTTCGAGATTTTCAAACTCCCAGAAAATATTGAAGACCCTAAAATTTTTTTAATATCTAAGTGTTTTCTATTCATAGCAAGTGGTTTCAACATGTTTCACCTATTTTCATTAATCTATCCTAAGGATGAATTAATTTTCTGAGACTCTGAAAATTTCAAAATATACCTCAAAAAGTATCACTTTTTAGCTGATTTCGCATAGTTTTTCAACGTAATTTTCAAAGTTTTTAAACTTCTGTAAAGTATCTAAACCTCAAACATTTTTTTAAAATCTCAGCGTTTCCTATTGTTACCTAATGTTATCAACATGATATAACAATTTTTATTAATTTATCTGAAAGATAAATGAATTTTCTGAAACTTTGAAATTTTCAAAATTTACGTAATAAATCTATTGCACTTTCGAGATTTTCAAACTCCCAGAAAATATTGAAGACCCTAAAATTTTTTTAATATCTAAGAGTTTTCTATTCATACCATGTGGTTTTAACATGTTTCACCTATTTTCATTAATTTATCCTAAGGATGAATTAATTTTCTGAGACTCTGAAAATTTCAAAATATACCTCAAAAAGTATCACTTTTTAGCTGATTTCGCATAGTTTTTCAACGTAATTTTCAAAGTTTTTAAACTTCTGTAAAGTATCGAAACCTCCAAAATTTTTTTAAAATCTATGCGTTTCCTATTGTTACCTAATGTTATCAACATGATATAACAATTTTTATTAATTTATCTGAAAGATAAATTAATTTTCTGAAACTTTGAAATTTTCAAAATTTACGTAATAAATCTATTGCATTTTCGAGATTTTCAAACTCCCAGAAAATATTGAAGACCCTAAAATTTTTTTAATATCTAAGTGTTTTCTATTCATAGCAAGTGGTTTCAACATGTTTCACCTATTTTCATTAATTTATCCTAAGGATGAATAAATTTTCTGAGACTCTGAAAATTTCAAAATATACCTCAAAAAGTATCACTTTTTAGCTGATTTCGCATAGTTTTTCAACGTAATTTTCAAAGTTTTTAAACTTCTGTAAAGTATCGAAACCTCAAAAATTTTTTTAAAATCTAAGCGTTTCCTATTGTTACCTAATGTTATCAACATGATATAACAATTTTTATTAATTTATCTGAAAGATAAATTAATTTTCTGAAACTTTGAAATTTTCAAAATTTACGTAATAAATCTATTGCATTTTCGAGATTTTCAAACTCCCAGAAAATATTGAAGACCCTAAAATTTTTTTAATATCTAAGTGTTTTCTATTCATAGCAAGTGGTTTCAACATGTTTCACCTATTTTCATTAATCTATCCTAAGGATGAATTAATTTTCTGAGACTCTGAAAATTTCAAAATATACCTCAAAAAGTATCACTTTTTAGCTGATTTCGCATAGTTTTTCAACGTAATTTTCAAAGTTTTTAAACTTCTGTAAAGTATCTAAACCTCAAACATTTTTTTAAAATCTCAGCGTTTCCTATTGTTACCTAATGTTATCAACATGATATAACAATTTTTATTAATTTATCTGAAAGATAAATGAATTTTCTGAAACTTTGAAATTTTCAAAATTTACGTAATAAATCTATTGCACTTTCGAGATTTTCAAACTCCCAGAAAATATTGAAGACCCTAAAATTTTTTTAATATCTAAGAGTTTTCTATTCATACCATGTGGTTTTAACATGTTTCACCTATTTTCATTAATTTATCCTAAGGATGAATTAATTTTCTGAGACTCTGAAAATTTCAAAATATACCTCAAAAAGTATCACTTTTTAGCTGATTTCGCATAGTTTTTCAACGTAATTTTCAAAGTTTTTAAACTTCTGTAAAGTATCGAAACCTCCAAAATTTTTTTAAAATCTATGCGTTTCCTATTGTTACCTAATGTTATCAACATGATATAACAATTTTTATTAATTTATCTGAAAGATAAATTAATTTTCTGAAACTTTGAAATTTTCAAAATTTACGTAATAAATCTATTGCATTTTCGAGATTTTCAAACTCCCAGAAAATATTGAAGACCCTAAAATTTTTTTAATATCTAAGTGTTTTCTATTCATAGCAAGTGGTTTCAACATGTTTCACCTATTTTCATTAATTTATCCTAAGGATGAATAAATTTTCTGAGACTCTGAAAATTTCAAAATATACCTCAAAAAGTATCACTTTTTAGCTGATTTCGCATAGTTTTTCAACGTAATTTTCAAAGTTTTTAAACTTCTGTAAAGTATCGAAACCTCAAAAATTTTTTTAAAATCTAAGCGTTTCCTATTGTTACCTAATGTTATCAACATGATATAACAATTTTTATTAATTTATCTGAAAGATAAATTAATTTTCTGAAACTTTGAAATTTTCAAAATTTACGTAATAAATCTATTGCATTTTCGAGATTTTCAAACTCCCAGAAAATATTGAAGACCCTAAAATTTTTTTAATATCTAAGTGTTTTCTATTCATAGCAAGTGGTTTCAACATGTTTCACCTATTTTCATTAATTTACCCTAAGGATGAATTAATTTTCTGAGACTCTGAATATTTCAAAATATACCTCAAAAAGTATCACTTTTTAGCTGATTTCGCATAGTTTTTCAACGTAATTTTCAAAGTTTTTAAACTTCTGTAAAAGTATCGAAACCTCCAAAATTTTTTAAAAATCTAAGCGTTTCCTATTGTTACCTAATGTTATCAACATGATATAACAATTTTTATTAATTTATCTGAAAGATAAATTAATTTTATGAAACTTTGAAATTTTCAAAATTTACGTAATAAATCTATTGCATTTTCGAGATTTTCAAACTCCCAGAAAATATTGAAGACCCTAAAATTTTTTTAATATCTAAGTGTTTTCTATTCATAGCAAGTGGTTTCAACATGTTTCACCTATTTTCATTAATTTATCCTAAGGATGAATTAATTTTCTGAGACTCTGAAAATTTCAAAATATACCTAAAAAAGTATCACATTTTAGCTGATTTCGCATAGTTTTTCAACGTAATTTTCAAAGTTTTTAAACTTCTGTAAAGTATCGAAACCTCCAAAATTTTTTAAAAATCTAAGCGTTTCCTATTGTTACCTAATGTTATCAACATGATATAACAATTTTTATTAATTTATCTGAAAGATAAATTAATTTTCTGAAACTTTGAAATTTTCAAAATTTACGTAATAAATCTATTGCATTTTCGAGATTTTCAAACTCCCAGAAAATATTGAAGACCCTAAAATTTTTTTAATATCTAAGTGTTTTCTATTCATAGCATGTGGTTTCAACATGTTTCACCTATTTTCATTAATTTACTCTAAGGATGAATTAATTTTCTGAGACTCTGAATATTTCAAAATATACCTCAAAAAGTATCACTTTTTAGCTGATTTCGCATAGTTTTTCAACGTAATTTTCAAAGTTTTTAAACTTCTGTAAAGTATCGAAACCTCCAAAATTTTTTAAAAATCTAAGCGTTTCCTATTGTTACCTAATGTTATCAACATGATATAACAATTTTTATTAATTTATCTGAAAGATAAATTAATTTTCTGAAACTTTGAAATTTTCAAAATTTACGTAATAAATCTATTGCATTTTCGAGATTTTCAAACTCCCAGAAAATATTGAAGACCCTAAAATTTTTTTAATATCTAAGTGTTTTCTATTCATACCAAGTGGTTTCAACATGTTTCACCTATTTTCATTAATTTATCCTAAGGATGAATTAATTTTCTGAGACTCTGAAAATTTCAAAATATACCTAAAAAAGTATCACATTTTAGCTGATTTCGCATAGTTTTTCAACGTAATTTTCAAAGTTTTTAAACTTCTGTAAAGTATCGAAACCTCCAAAATTTTTTAAAAATCTAAGCGTTTCCTATTGTTACCTAATGTTATCAACATGATATAACAATTTTTATTAATTTATCTGAAAGATAAATTAATTTTCTGAAACTTTGAAATTTTCAAAATTTACGTAATAAATCTATTGCATTTTCGAGATTTTCAAACTCCCAGAAAATATTGAAGACCCTAAAATTTTTTTAATATCTAAGTGTTTTCTATTCATAGCAAGTGGTTTCAACATGTTTCACCTATTTTCATTAATTTATCCTAAGGATGAATTAATTTTCTGAGACTCTGAAAATTTCAAAATATACCTAAAAAAGTATCACATTTTAGCTGATTTCGCATAGTTTTTCAACGTAATTTTCAAAGTTTTTAAACTTCTGTAAAGTATCGAAACCTCCAAAATTTTTTAAAAATCTAAGCGTTTCCTATTGTTACCTAATGTTATCAACATGATATAACAATTTTTATTAATTTATCTGAAAGATAAATTAATTTTCTGAAACTTTGAAATTTTCAAAATTTACGTAATAAATCTATTGCATTTTCGAGATTTTCAAACTCCCAGAAAATATTGAAGACCCTAAAATTTTTTTAATATCTAAGTGTTTTCTATTCATAGCATGTGGTTTCAACATGTTTCACCTATTTTCATTAATTTACTCTAAGGATGAATTAATTTTCTGAGACTCTGAATATTTCAAAATATACCTCAAAAAGTATCACTTTTTAGCTGATTTCGCATAGTTTTTCAACGTAATTTTCAAAGTTTTTAAACTTCTGTAAAGTATCGAAACCTCCAAAATTTTTTAAAAATCTAAGCGTTTCCTATTGTTACCTAATGTTATCAACATGATATAACAATTTTTATTAATTTATCTGAAAGATAAATTAATTTTCTGAAACTTTGAAATTTTCAAAATTTACGTAATAAATCTATTGCATTTTCGAGATTTTCAAACTCCCAGAAAATATTGAAGACCCTAAAATTTTTTTAATATCTAAGTGTTTTCTATTCATAGCAAGTGGTTTCAACATGTTTCACCTATTTTCATTAATTTATCCTAAGGATGAATTAATTTTCTGAGACTCTGAAAATTTCAAAATATACCTAAAAAAGTATCACATTTTAGCTGATTTCGCATAGTTTTTCAACGTAATTTTCAAAGTTTTTAAACTTCTGTAAAGTATCGAAACCTCCAAAATTTTTTAAAAATCTAAGCGTTTCCTATTGTTACCTAATGTTATCAACATGATATAACAATTTTTATTAATTTATCTGAAAGATAAATTAATTTTCTGAAACTTTGAAATTTTCAAAATTTACGTAATAAATCTATTGCATTTTCGAGATTTTCAAACTCCCAGAAAATATTGAAGACCCTAAAATTTTTTTAATATCTAAGTGTTTTCTATTCATAGTATGTGGTTTCAACATGTTTCACCTATTTTCATTAATTTATCCTAAGGATGAATTAATTTTCTGAGACTCTGAAAATTTCAAAATATACCTAAAAAAGTATCACTTTTTAGCTGATTTCGCATAGTTTTTCAACGTAATTTTCAAAGTTTTTAAACTTCTGTTAAGTATCGAAACCTCAAAAATTTTTTAAAAATCTAAGCGTTTCCTCTTGTTACCTCATGTTATCAACATGATATAACAATTTTTATTAATTTATCTGAAAGATAAATGAATTTTCTGAAACTTTGAAATTTTCAAAATTTACGTAATAAATCTATTGCATTTTCGAGATTTTCAAACCCCCAGAAAATATTGAAGACCCTAAAATTTTTTTAATATCTAAGTGTTTTCTATTCATAGCAAGTGGTTTCAACATGTTTCACCTATTTTCATTAATTTACTCTAAGGATGAATTAATTTTCTGAGACTCTGAAAATTTCAAAATATACCTCAAAAAGTATCACTTTTTAGCTGATTTCGCATAGTTTTTCAACGTAATTTTCAAAGCTTTTAAACTTCTGTATAGTATCGAAACCTCCAAAATTTTTTTAAAATCTAAGCGTTTCCTATTGTTACCTAATGTTATCAACATGATATAACAATTTTTATTAATTTATCTGAAAGATAAATTAATTTTTCTGAAACTTTGAAATTTTCAAAATTTACGTAATAAATCTATTGCATTTTCGAGATTTTCAAACTCCCAGAAAATATTGAAGACCCTAAAATTTTTTTAATATCTAAGTGTTTTCTATTCATAGCAAGTGGTTTCAACATGTTTCACCTATTTTCATTAATTTATCCTAAGGATGAATTAATTTTCTGAGACTCTGAAAATTTCAAAATATACCTAAAAAAGTATCACTTTTTAGCTGATTTCGCATATTTTTTCAACGTAATTTTCAAAGTTTTTAAACTTCTGTAAAGTATCGAAATCTCCAAAATTTTTTAAAAATCTAAGCGTTTCCTATTGTTACCTAATGTTATCAACATGATATAACAATTTTTATTAATTTATCTGAAAGATAAATTAATTTTCTGAAACTTTGAAATTTTCAAAATTTACGTAATAAATCTATTGCATTTTCGAGATTTTCAAACTCCCAGAAAATATTGAAGACCCTAAAATTTTTTTAATATCTAATTGTTTTCTATTCATACCAAGTGGTTTCAACATGTTTCACCTATTTTCATTAATTTATCCTAAGGATGAATTAATTTTCTGAGACTCTGAAAATTTCAAAATATACCTCAAAAAGTATCACTTTTTAGCTGATTTCGCATAGTTTTTCAACGTAATTTTCAAAGTTTTTAAACTTCTGTAAAGTATCGAAACCTCCAAAATTTTTTAAAAATCTAAGCGTTTCCTATTGTTCCCTAATGTTATCTACATGATATAACAATTTTTATTAATTTATCTGAAAGATAAATTAATTTTCTGAAACTTTGAAATTTTCAAAATTTACGTAATAAATCTATTGCACTTTCGAGATTTTCAAACTCCCAGAAAATATTGAAGACCCTAAAATTTTTTTAATATCTAATTGTTTTCTATTCATACCAAGTGGTTTCAACATGTTTCACCTATTTTCATTAATTTATCCTAAGGATAAATTAATTTTCTGAGACTCTGAAAATTTCAAAATATACCTAAAAAAGTATAACTTTTTAGCTGATTTCGCATAGTTTTTCAACGTAATTTTCAAAGTTTTTAAACTTCTGTAAAGTATCGAAACCTCCAAAATTTTCTTAAAATCTAAACGTTTCCTATTGTTACCTAATGTTATCAACATGATATAACAATTTTTATTAATTTATCTGAAAGATAAATTAATTTTCTGAAACTTTGAAATTTTCAAAATTTACGTAATAAATCTATTGAAATTTCGAGATTTTCAAACTCCCAGAAAATATTGAAGACCCTAAAATTTTTTTAATATCTAAGTGTTTTCTATTCATAGCAAGTGGTTTCAACATGTTTCACCTATTTTCATTAATTTATCCTAAGGATGAATTAATTTTCTGAGACTCTGAAAATTTCAAAATATACCTCAAAAAGTATCACTTTTTAGCTGATTTCGCATAGTTTTTCAACGTAATTTTCAAAGTTTTTAAACTTCTGTAAAGTATCGAAACCTCCAAAATTTTTTAAAAATCTAAGCGTTTCCTATTGTTACCTAATGTTATCAACATGATATAACAATTTTTATTAATTATCTGAAAGATAAATTAATTTTCTGAAACTTTGAAATTTTCAAAATTTACGTAATAAATCTATTGCATTTTCGAGATTTTCAAACTCCCAGAAATATTGAAGACCCTAAAATTTTTTTAATATCTAAGTGTTTTCTATTCATAGCAAGTGGTTTCAACATGTTTCACCTATTTTCATTAATTTATCCTAAGGATGAATTAATTTTCTGAGACTCTGAAAATTTCAAAATATACCTCAAAAAGTATCACTTTTTAGCTGATTTCGCATAGTTTTTCAACTTAATTTTCAAAGTTTTTAAACTTCTGTAAAGTATCGAAACCTCCAACATTTTTTTAAAATCTAAGCCTTACCTATTGTTACCTAATGTTATCAACATGATATAACAATTTTTATTAATTTATCTGAAAGATAAATTAATTTTCTGAAACTTTGAAATTTTCAAAATTTACGTAATAAATCTATTGCACTTTCGAGATATTCAAACTCCCAGAAAATATTGAAGACCCTAAAATTTTTTTAATATCTAAGTGTTTTATATTCATACCAAGTGGTTTCAACATGTTTCACCTATTTTCATTAATTTATCCTAAGGATGAATTAATTTTCTGAGACTCTGAAAATTTCAAAATATACCTCAAAAAGTATCACTTTTTAGCTGATTTCGCATAGTTTTTCAACGTAATTTTCAAAGTTTTTAAACTTCTGTAAAGTATCGAAACCTCCAAAATTTTTTAAAAATCTAAGCGTTTCCTATTGTTACCTAATGTTATCAACATGATATAACAATTTTTATTAATTATCTGAAAGATAAATTAATTTTCTGAAACTTTGAAATTTTCAAAATTTACGTAATAAATCTATTGCATTTTCGAGATTTTCAAACTCCCAGAAATATTGAAGACCCTAAAATTTTTTTAATATCTAAGTGTTTTCTATTCATATCAAGTGGTTTCAACATGTTTCACCTATTTTCATTAATTTATCCTAAGGATGAATTAATTTTCTGAGACTCTGAAAATTTCAAAATATACCTAAAAAAGTATCACTTTTAGCTGATTTCGCATAGTTTTTCAACGTAATTTTCAAAGTTTTTAAACTTCTGTAAAGTATCGAAACCTCCAAAGTTTTTTTAAAATCTAAGCGTTTCCTATTGTTACCTAATGTTATCAACATGATATAACAATTTTTATTAATTTATCTGAAAGATAAATTAATTTTCTGAAACTTTGAAATTTTCAAAATTTACGTAATAAATCTATTGCATTTTCGAGATTTTCAAACTCCCAGAAAATATTGAAGACCCTAAAATTTTTTTAATATCTAAGTGTTTTCTATTCATACCAAGTGGTTTCAACATGTTTCACCTATTTTCATTAATTTACCCTAAGGATGAATTAATTTTCTGAGACTCTGAATATTTCAAAATATACCTCAAAAAGTATCACTTTTTAGCTGATTTCGCATAGTTTTTCAACGTAATTTTCAAAGTTTTTAAACTTCTGTAAAGTATCGAAACCTCCAAAATTTTTTAAAAATCTAAGCGTTTCCTATTGTTACCTAATGTTATCAACATGATATAACAATTTTTATTAATTTATCTGAAAGATAAATTAATTTTCTGAAACTTTGAAATTTTCAAAATTTACGTAATAAATCTATTGCACTTTCGAGATATTCAAACTCCCAGAAAATATTGAAGACCCTAAAATTTTTTTAATATCTAAGTGTTTTCTATTCATACCAAGTGGTTTCAACATGTTTCACCTATTTTCATTAATTTATCCTAAGGATGAATTAATTTTCTGAGACTCTGAAAATTTCAAAATATACCTCAAAAAGTATCACTTTTTAGCTGATTTCGCATAGTTTTTCAACGTAATTTTCAAAGTTTTTAAACTTCTGTAAAGTATCGAAACTTCAAAAATTTTTTTAAAATCTAAGCGTTTCCTATTGTTACCTAATGTTATCAACATGATATAACAATTTTTATTAATTTATCTGAAAGATAAATTAATTTTCTGAAACTTTGAAATTTTCAAAATTTACGTAATAAATCTATTGCATTTTCGAGATTTTCAAACTCCCAGAAAATATTGAAGACCCTAAAATTTTTTTAATATCTAAGTGTTTTCTATTCATAGCAAGTGGTTTCAACATGTTTCACCTATTTTCATTAATTTACCCTAAGGATGAATTAATTTTCTGAGACTCTGAATATTTCAAAATATACCTCAAAAAGTATCACTTTTTAGCTGATTTCGCATAGTTTTTCAACGTAATTTTCAAAGTTTTTAAACTTCTGTAAAGTATCGAAACCTCCAAAATTTTTTAAAAATCTAAGCGTTTCCTATTGTTACCTAATGTTATCAACATGATATAACAATTTTTATTAATTTATCTGAAAGATAAATTAATTTTCTGAAACTTTGAAATTTTCAAAATTTACGTAATAAATCTATTGCATTTTCGAGATTTTCAAACTCCCAGAAAATATTGAAGACCCTAAAATTTTTTTAATATCTAAGTGTTTTCTATTCATAGCAAGTGGTTTCAACATGTTTCACCTATTTTCATTAATTTATCCTAAGGATGAATTAATTTTCTGAGACTCTGAAAATTTCAAAATATACCTCAAAAAGTATCACTTTTTAGCTGATTTCGCATAGTTTTTCAACGTAATTTTCAAAGTTTTTAAACTCCTGTAAAGTATCGAATCCTCCAAAATGTATTTAAAATCTATGCGTTTCCTATTGTTACCTAATGTTATCAACATGATATAACAATTTTTATTAATTTATCTGAAAGATAAATTAATTTTCTGAAACTTTGAAATTTTCAAAATTTACGTAATAAATCTATTGCATTTTCGAGATTTTCAAACTCCCAGAAAATATTGAAGACCCTAAAATTTTTTTAATATCTAAGTGTTTTCTATTCATAGCAAGTGGTTTCAACATGTTTCACCTATTTTCATTAATTTATCCTAAGGATGAATTAATTTTCTGAGACTCTGAAAATTTCAAAATATACCTCAAAAAGTATCACTTTTTAGCTGATTTCGCATAGTTTTTCAACGTAATTTTCAAAGTTTTTAAACTCCTGTAAAGTATCGAAACCTCCAAAATTTTTTTTAAATCTATGCGTTTCCTATTGTTACCTAATGTTATCAACATGATATAACAATTTTTATTAATTTATCTGAAAGATAAATTAATTTTCTGAAACTTTGAAATTTTCAAAATTTACGTAATAAATCTATTGCATTTTCGAGATATTCAAACTCCCAGAAAATATTGAAGACCCTAAAATTTTTTTAATATCTAAGTGTTTTCTATTCATACCAAGTGGTTTCAACATGTTTCACCTATTTTCATTAATTTATCCTAAGGATGAATTAATTTTCTGAGACTCTGAACATTTCAAAATATACTTCAAAAAGTATCACATTTAAGCTGATTTCGCATAGTTTTTCAACGTAATTTTCAAAGTTTTTAAACTTCTGTAAAGTATCGAAACCTCCAAAATTTTTGAAAAATCTAAGCGTTTCCTATTGTGACCTAATGTTATCAACATGATATAACAATTTTTATTAATTTATCTGAAAGATAAATTAATTTTCTGAAACTTTGAAATTTTCAAAATTTACGTAATAAATCTATTGCATTTTCGAGATTTTCAAACTCCCAGAAAATATTGAAGACCCTAAAATTTTTTTAATATCTAAGTGTTTTATATTCATAGCAAGTGGTTTCAACATGTTTCACCTATTTTCATTAATTTATCCTAAGGATGAATTAATTTTCTGAGACTCTGAAAATTTCAAAATATACCACAAAAAGTATCACTTTTTAGCTGATTTCGCATAGTTTTTCAACGTAATTTTCAAAGTTTTTAAACTTCTGTAAAGTATCGAAACCTCCAAAATTTTTTAAAATCTAAGCGTTTCCTATTGTTACCTAATGTTATCAACATGATATAACAATTTTTATTAATTTATCTGAAAGATAAATTAATTTTCTGAAACTTTGAAATTTTCAAAATTTACGTAATAAATCTATTGCATTTTCGAGATTTTCAAACTCCCAGAAAATATTGAAGACCCTAAATTTTTTTTAATATCTAAGTGTTTTCTATTCATACCAAGTGGTTTCAACATGTTTCACCTATTTTCATTAATTTATCCTAAGGATGAATTCATTTTCTGAGACTCTGAAAATTTCAAAATATACCTCAAAAAGTATCACTTTTTAGCTGATTTCGCCTAGTTTTTAACGTAATTTTCAAAGTTTTTAAACTTCAGTAAAGTATCGAAACCTCCAAAATTTTTTAAAAATCTATGCGTTTCCTATTGTTACCTAATGTTATCAACATGATATAACAATTTTTATTAATTTATCTGAAAGATAAATTAATTTTCTGAAACTTTGAAATTTTCAAAATTTACGTAATAAATCTATTGCATTTTCGAGATATTCAAACTCCCAGAAAATATTGAAGACCCTAAAATTTTTTTAATATCTAAGTGTTTTCTATTCATACCAAGTGTTTTCAACATGTTTCACCTATTTTCATTAATTTATCCTAAGGATGAATTAATTTTCTGAGACTCTGAACATTTCAAAATATACTTCAAAAAGTATCACATTTAAGCTGATTTCGCATAGTTTTTCAACGTAATTTTCAAAGTTTTTAAACTTCTGTAAAGTATCGAAACCTCCAAAATTTTTGAAAAATCTAAGCGTTTCCTATTGTGACCTAATGTTATCAACATGATATAACAATTTTTATTAATTTATCTGAAAGATAAATTAATTTTCTGAAACTTTGAAATTTTCAAAATTTACGTAATAAATCTATTGCATTTTCGAGATTTTCAAACTCCCAGAAAATATTGAAGACCCTAAAATTTTTTTAATATCTAAGTGTTTTATATTCATAGCAAGTGGTTTCAACATGTTTCACCTATTTTCATTAATTTATCCTAAGGATGAATTAATTTTCTGAGACTCTGAAAATTTCAAAATATACCTCAAAAAGTATCACTTTTTAGCTGATTTCGCATAGTTTTTCAACGTAATTTTCAAAGTTTTTAAACTTCTGTAAAGTATCGAAACCTCCAAAATTTTTTTAAAATCTAAGCGTTTCCTATTGTTACCTAATGTTATCAACATGATATAACAATTTTTATTAATTTATCTGAAAGATAAATTAATTTTCTGAAACTTTGAAATTTTCAAAATTTACGTAATAAATCTATTGCATTTTCGAGATTTTCAAACTCCCAGAAAATATTGAAGACCCTAAAATTTTTTTAATATCTAAGTGTTTTCTATTCAAAGCAAGTGGTTTCAACATGTTTCACCTATTTTCATTAATTTATCCTAAGGATGAATTAATTTTCTGAGACTCTAAAAATTTCAAAATATACCTCAAAAAGTATCACTTTTTAGCTGATTTCGCATAGTTTTTCAACGTAATTTTCAAAGTTTTTAAACTTCTGTAAAGTATCGAAACCTCCAAATTTTTTTAAAAATCTAAGCGTTTCCTATTGTTACCTAATGTTATCAACATGATATAACAATTTTTATTAATTTATCTGAAAGATAAATTAATTTTCTGAAACTTTGAAATTTTCAAAATTTACGTAATAAATCTATTGCATTTTCGAGATTTTCAAACTCCCAGAAAATATTGAAGACCCTAAATTTTTTTTAATATCTAAGTGTTTTCTATTCATACCAAGTGGTTTCAACATGTTTCACCTATTTTCATTAATTTATCCTAAGGATGAATTCATTTTCTGAGACTCTGAAAATTTCAAAATATACCTCAAAAAGTATCACTTTTTAGCTGATTTCGCCTAGTTTTTAACGTAATTTTCAAAGTTTTTAAACTTCAGTAAAGTATCGAAACCTCCAAAATTTTTTAAAAATCTATGCGTTTCCTATTGTTACCTAATGTTATCAACATGATATAACAATTTTTATTAATTTATCTGAAAGATAAATTAATTTTCTGAAACTTTGAAATTTTCAAAATTTACGTAATAAATCTATTGCATTTTCGAGATTTTCAAACTCCCAGAAAATATTGAAGACCCTAAAATTTTATTAATATCTAAGTGTTTTCTATTCATAGCAAGTGGTTTCAACATGTTTCACCTATTTTCATTAATTTATCCTAAGGATGAATTAATTTTCTGAGACGCTGAAAATTTCAAAACATACCTCAAAAAGTATCACTTTTTAGCTGATTTCGCATAGTTTTTAACGTAATTTTCAAAGTTTTTAAACTTCTGTAAAGTATCGAAACCTCCAAAATTTTTTAAAAATCTATGCGTTTCCTATTGTTACCTAATGTTATCAACATGATATAACAATTTTTATTAATTTATCTGAAAGATAAATTAATTTTCTGAAACTTTGAAATTTTCAAAATTTACGTAATAAATCTATTGCATTTTCGAGATATTCAAACTCCCAGAAAATATTGAAGACCCTAAAATTTTTTTAATATCTAAGTGTTTTCTATTCATACCAAGTGGTTTCAACATGTTTCACCTATTTTCATTAATTTATCCTAAGGATGAATTAATTTTCTGAGACTCTGAACATTTCAAAATATACTTCAAAAAGTATCACATTTAAGCTGATTTCGCATAGTTTTTCAACGTAATTTTCAAAGTTTTTAAACTTCTGTAAAGTATCGAAACCTCCAAAATTTTTGAAAAATCTAAGCGTTTCCTATTGTGACCTAATGTTATCAACATGATATAACAATTTTTATTAATTTATCTGAAAGATAAATTAATTTTCTGAAACTTTGAAATTTTCAAAATTTACGTAATAAATCTATTGCATTTTCGAGATTTTCAAACTCCCAGAAAATATTGAAGACCCTAAAATTTTTTTAATATCTAAGTGTTTTATATTCATAGCAAGTGGTTTCAACATGTTTCACCTATTTTCATTAATTTATCCTAAGGATGAATTAATTTTCTGAGACTCTGAAAATTTCAAAATATACCTCAAAAAGTATCACTTTTTAGCTGATTTCGCATAGTTTTTCAACGTAATTTTCAAAGTTTTTAAACTTCTGTAAAGTATCGAAACCTCCAAAATTTTTTTAAAATCTAAGCGTTTCCTATTGTTACCTAATGTTATCAACATGATATAACAATTTTTATTAATTTATCTGAAAGATAAATTAATTTTCTGAAACTTTGAAATTTTCAAAATTTACGTAATAAATCTATTGCATTTTCGAGATTTTCAAACTCCCAGAAAATATTGAAGACCCTAAAATTTTTTTAATATCTAAGTGTTTTCTATTCAAACCAAGTGGTTTCAACATGTTTCACCTATTTTCATTAATTTATCCTAAGGATGAATTAATTTTCTGAGACTCTGAAAATTTCAAAATATACCTCAAAAAGTATCACTTTTTAGCTGATTTCGCATAGTTTTTCAACGTAATTTTCAAAGTTTTTAAACTCCTGTAAAGTATCGAAACCTCCAAAATTTTTTTAAATCTATGCGTTTCCTATTGTTACCTAATGTTATCAACATGATATAACAATTTTTATTAATTTATCTGAAAGATAAATTAATTTTCTGAAACTTTGAAATTTTCAAAATTTACGTAATAAATCTATTGCATTTTCGAGATTTTCAAACTCCCAGAAAATATTGAAGACCCTAAAATTTTTTTAATATCTAAGTGTTTTCTATTCATAGCAAGTGGTTTCAACATGTTTCACCTATTTTCATTAATTTATCCTAAGGATGAATTAATTTTCTGAGACTCTAAAAATTTCAAAATATACCTCAAAAAGTATCACTTTTAGCTGATTTCGCATAGTTTTTCAACGTAATTTTCAAAGTTTTTAAACTTCTGTAAAGTATCGAAACCTCCAAATTTTTTTAAAAATCTAAGCGTTTCCTATTGTTACCTAATGTTATCAACATGATATAACAATTTTTATTAATTTATCTGAAAGATAAATTAATTTTCTGAAACTTTGAAATTTTCAAAATTTACGTAATAAATCCTTTGCATTTTCGAGATATTCAAACTCCCAGAAAATATTGAAGACCCTAAAATTTTTTTAATATCTAAGTGTTTTCTATTCATACCAAGTGGTTTCAACATGTTTCACCTATTTTCATTAATTTATCCTAAGGATGAATTCATTTTCTGAGACTCTGAAAATTTCAAAATATACCTCAAAAAGTATCACTTTTTAGCTGATTTCGCATAGTTTTTCAACGTAATTTTCAAAGTTTTTAAACTTCTGTAAAGTATCGAAACCTCAAAAATTTTTTTAAAATCTAAGCGTTTCCTATTGTTACCTAATGTTATCAACATGATATAACAATTTTTATTAATTTATCTGAAAGATAAATTAATTTTCTGAAACTTTGAAATTTTCAAAATTTACGTAATAAATCTATTGCATTTTCGAGATTTTCAAACTCCCAGAAAATATTGAAGACCCTAAAATTTTTTTAATATCTAAGTGTTTTCTATTCATAGCAAGTGGTTTCAACATGTTTCACCTATTTTCATTAATTTATCCTAAGGATGAATTAATTTTCTGAGACTCTGAAAATTTCAAAATATACCTCAAAAAGTATCACTTTTTAGCTGATTTCGCATAGTTTTTCAACGTAATTTTCAAAGTTTTTAAACTCCTGTAAAGTATCGAATCCTCCAAAATTTATTTAAAATCTATGCGTTTTCTATTGTTACCTAATGTTATCAACATGATATAACAATTTTTATTAATTTATCTGAAAGATAAATTAATTTTCTGAAACTTTGAAATTTTCAAAATTTACGTAATAAATCTATTGCATTTTCGAGATTTTCAAACTCCCAGAAAATATTGAAGACCCTAAAATTTTTTTAATATCTAAGTGTTTTATATTCATAGCAAGTGGTTTCAACATGTTTCACCTATTTTCATTAATTTATCCTAAGGATGAATTAATTTTCTGAGACTCTGAAAATTTCAAAATATACCTCAAAAAGTATCACTTTTTAGCTGATTTCGCATAGTTTTTCAACGTAATTTTCAAAGTTTTTAAACTTCTGTAAAGTATCGAAACCTCCAAAATTTTTTTAAAATCTAAGCGTTTCCTATTGTTACCTAATGTTATCAACATGATATAACAATTTTTATTAATTTATCTGAAAGATAAATTAATTTTCTGAAACTTTGAAATTTTCAAAATTTACGTAATAAATCTATTGCATTTTCGAGATTTTCAAACTCCCAGAAAATATTGAAGACCCTAAAATTTTTTTAATATCTAAGTGTTTTCTATTCATAGCAAGTGGTTTCAACATGTTTCACCTATTTTCATTAATTTATCCTAAGGATGAATTAATTTTCTGAGACTCTGAAAATTTCAAAATATACCTCAAAAAGTATCACTTTTTAGCTGATTTCGCATAGTTTTTCAACGTAATTTTCAAAGTTTTTAAACTCCTGTAAAGTATCGAATCCTCCAAAATTTATTTAAAATCTATGCGTTTCCTATTGTTACCTAATGTTATCAACATGATATAACAATTTTTATTAATTTATCTGAAAGATAAATTAATTTTCTGAAACTTTGAAATTTTCAAAATTTACGTAATAAATCTATTGCATTTTCGAGATTTTCAAACTCCCAGAAAATATTGAAGACCCTAAAATTTTTTTAATATCTAAGTGTTTTCTATTCATAGCAAGTGGTTTCAACATGTTTCACCTATTTTCATTAATTTATCCTAAGGATGAATTCATTTTCTGAGACTCTGAAAATTTCAAAATATACCTCAAAAAGTATCACTTTTTAGCTGATTTCGCATAGTTTTTTAACGTAATTTTCAAAGTTTTTAAACTTCTGTAAAGTATCGAAACCTCCAAAATTTTTTTAAAATCTATGCGTTTCCTATTGTTACCTAATGTTATCAACATGATATAACAATTTTTATTAATTTATCTGAAAGATAAATTAATTTTCTGAAACTTTGAAATTTTCAAAATTTACGTAATAAATCTATTGCATTTTCGAGATTTTCAAACTCCCAGAAAATATTGAAGACCCTAAAATTTTTTTAATATCTAAGTGTTTTCTATTCATAGCAAGTGGTTTCAACATGTTTCACCTATTTTCATTAAATTATCCTAAGGATGAATTAATTTTCTGAGACTCTGAAAATTTCAAAATATACCTCAAAAAGTATCACTTTTTAGCTGATTTCGCATAGTTTTTCAACGTAATTTTCAAAGTTTTTAAACTCCTGTAACGTATCGAATCCTCCAAAATTTATTTAAAATCTATGCGTTTCCTATTGTTACCTAATGTTATCAACATGATATAACAATTTTTATTAATTTATCTGAAAGATAAATTAATTTTCTGAAACTTTGAAATTTTCAAAATTTACGTAATAAATCTATTGCATTTTCGAGATTTTCAAACTCCCAGAAAATATTGAAGACCCTAAAATTTTTTTAATATCTAAGTGTTTTCTATTCATAGCAAGTGGTTTCAACATGTTTCACCTATTTTCATTAATTTATCCTAAGGATGAATTCATTTTCTGAGACTCTGAAAATTTCAAAATATACCTCAAAAAGTATCACTTTTTAGCTGATTTCGCATAGTTTTTCAACGTAATTTTCAAAGTTTTTAAACTTCTGTAAAGTATCGAAACCTCCAAAATTTTTTTGAAATCTATGCGTTTCCTGTTGTTACCTAATGTTATCAACATGATATAACAATTTTTATTAATTTATCTGAAAGATAAATTAATTTTCTGAAACTTTGAAATTTTCAAAATTTACGTAATAAATCTATTGCATTTTCGAGATATTCAAACTCCCAGAAAATATTGAAGACCCTAAAATTTTTTTAATATCTAAGTGTTTTCTATTCATAGCAAGTGGTTTCAACATGTTTCACCTATTTTCATTAATTTATCCTAAGGATGAATTCATTTTCTGAGACTCTGAAAATTTCAAAATATACCTCAAAAAGTATCACTTTTTAGCTGATTTCGCATAGTTTTTCAACGTAATTTTCAAAGTTTTTAAACTTCTGTAAAGTATCGAAACCTCCAAATTTTTTTAAAAATCTAAGCGTTTCCTATTGTTACCTAATGTTATCAACATGATATAACAATTTTTATTAATTTATCTGAAAGATAAATTAATTTTCTGAAACTTTGAAATTTTCAAAATTTACGTAATAAATCCTTTGCATTTTCGAGATATTCAAACTCCCAGAAAATATTGAAGACCCTAAAATTTTTTTAATATCTAAGTGTTTTCTATTCATACCAAGTGGTTTCAACATGTTTCACCTATTTTCATTAATTTATCCTAAGGATGAATTCATTTTCTGAGACTCTGAAAATTTCAAAATATACCTCAAAAAGTATCACTTTTTAGCTGATTTCGCATAGTTTTTCAACGTAATTTTCAAAGTTTTTAAACTTCTGTAAAGTATCGAAACCTCAAAAAATTTTTTTAAAATCTAAGCGTTTCCTATTGTTACATAATGTTATCAACATGATATAACAATTTTTATTAATTTATCTGAAAGATAAATTAATTTTCTGAAACTTTGAAATTTTCAAAATTTACGTAATAAATCTATTGCATTTTCGAGATTTTCAAACTCCCAGAAAATATTGAAGACCCTAAAATTTTTTTAATATCTAAGTGTTTTCTATTCATAGCAAGTGGTTTCAACATGTTTCACCTATTTTCATTAATTTATCCTAAGGATGAATTAATTTTCTGAGACTCTGAAAATTTCAAAATATACCTCAAAAAGTATCACTTTTTAGCTGATTTCGCATAGTTTTTCAACGTAATTTTCAAAGTTTTTAAACTCCTGTAAAGTATCGAATCCTCCAAAATTTATTTAAAATCTATGCGTTTTCTATTGTTACCTAATGTTATCAACATGATATAACAATTTTTATTAATTTATCTGAAAGATAAATTAATTTTCTGAAACTTTGAAATTTTCAAAATTTACGTAATAAATCTATTGCATTTTCGAGATTTTCAAACTCCCAGAAAATATTGAAGACCCTAAAATTTTTTTAATATCTAAGTGTTTTATATTCATAGCAAGTGGTTTCAACATGTTTCACCTATTTTCATTAATTTATCCTAAGGATGAATTAATTTTCTGAGACTCTGAAAATTTCAAAATATACCTCAAAAAGTATCACTTTTTAGCTGATTTCGCATAGTTTTTCAACGTAATTTTCAAAGTTTTTAAACTTCTGTAAAGTATCGAAACCTCCAAAATTTTTTTAAAATCTAAGTGTTTCCTATTGTTACCTAATGTTATCAACATGATATAACAATTTTTATTAATTTATCTGAAAGATAAATTAATTTTCTGAAACTTTGAAATTTTCAAAATTTACGTAATAAATCTATTGCATTTTCGAGATATTCAAACTCCCAGAAAATATTGAAGACCCTAAAATTTTTTTAATATCTAAGTGTTTTCTATTCATACCAAGTGGTTTCAACATGTTTCAATTCATTTTCATTAATTTATCCTAAGGATGAATTCATTTTCTGAGACTCTGAAAATTTCAAATATACCTCAAAAAGTATCACTTTTTAAGTTGATTTCGCATAGTTTTTCAACGTAATTTTCAAAGTTTTTAAACTCCTGTAAAGTATCGAATCCTCCAAAATTCTATTTAAAAATCTATGCGTTTTCTATTGTTACCTAATGTTATCAACATGATATAACAATTTTTATTAATTTATCTGAAAGATAAATTAATTTCTGAAACTTTGAAATTTTCAAAATTTACGTAATAAATCTATTGCATTTTCAGATTTTCAAACTCCTGTGGAAAATATTGAAGACCCTAAAATTTTTTTAATATCTAAGCGTTTTATATATTCATAGCAAGTGGTTTCAAATATGTTTCTTACCTATTTTCATTAATTTATCCTAAGGATGAATTAATTTTCTGAGACTTTTCGAAAATTTCAAATATACCTCAAAAAAGTATCACTTTTTAGCTGATTTTTACAGTTTTTCAACGTAATTTTCAAAGTTTTTAAACTTCAAAGTATCGAAACCTCCAAAATTTTTTTAAAATTCCATGTTTCCTATTGTTACCCACAATACGATATGCGGCCATTTTTATTAATTTATCTGAAAGATAAATTAATTTTCTGAAACTTTGAAATTTTCAAAATTTACGTAATAACTATTGCATTTTCGAGATATTCAAACTCCCAAAAAATATTGAAGACCCTAAAATTTTTTTTTAATATCTAAGTGTTTTCTATTCATAGCAAGTGGTTTCAACATGTTTCACTCATTTTCATTAATTTATCCTATATTTAACTAATTTTCTGAGACTCTGAAAATTTCAAAAATATACCTCAAAAAGTATCACTTTTTAGCTGATTTCGCATAGTTTTTCAACGTAATTTTCAAAGTTTTTAAACTCCTGTAAAGTATCGAATCCTCCAAAATTTATTTAAAATTCATGTTTCCTATTGTTACTTAATGTTATCAACATGATATAATACTTTATTAATTTATCTGAAAGATAAATTAATTTTCTGAAACTTTTTGAAATTTTCAAAATTTACGTAATAAATCTATTGCATTTTCGAGATTTTCAACCCCAGAAAATATTGAAGACCCTAAAATTCTTTAATATCTAAGTGTTTTTATTCATAGCAAGTGGTTTCAACATGTTTCACCTATTTTCATTAATTTATCCTAAGGATGAATTCATTTTCTGAGACTCTGAAAATTCTCAAAATATACCTCAAAAAGTATCACTTTAGCTGATTTCGCATAGTTTTTTAACGTAATTTTCTCAGTTTTTAAACTTGTAAAGTATCGAAACCTCCAAAATTTTTTAAAATCTATGCGTTTCCTATTGTTACCTAATGTTATCAACATGATATAATAATTTTTATTAATTTATCTGAAAGATAAATTAATTTTCTGAAACTTTGAAATTTTCAAAATTTACGTAATAAATCTATTGCATTTTCGAGATTTTCAAACTCCCAGAAAAATATTGAAGATCTCTAAATTTTTTTTTAATATCTAAGTGTTTTCTATTCATAGCAAGTGGTTTCAACATGTTTCACCTATTTTCATTAATTTATCCTAAGGATGCAGAATTGAATTTTCCGAGACCTGAAAATTTCAAAATATACCTCAAAAAGTATCACTTTAGCTGATTTCGCATAGTTTTTTAACGTAATTTTCAAAGTTTTTAAACTTCTGTAAAGTATCGAAACCTCCAAAATTTTTTAAAAATCTATGCGTTTCCTATTGTTACCTAATGTTATCAACATGATATAATACTTTTATTAATTTATCTGAAAGATAAATTAATTTTCTGAAACTTTAAAATTTTCAAAATTTACGTAATAAATTCATTGCATTTTCAAGATTTTCAAACTCCCAGAAAATATTGAAGACCCCAAAATTTTTTTTAATATCTAAGTGTTTTCGGTCTATACAAGTGGTTTCAACATGTTTCACCTATTTTCATTAATTTATCCAAGGGATGAATTCATTTTCTAGACTTGAAAATTTCAAAATATACCTCAAAAAAGTATCACTTTTTAGCTGATTTTCAGTTTTTCAACGTAATTTTCAAAGTTTTTAAACTTCTGTAAAGTATCATCGAAACCTCCAAAATTTTTTTGAAATCTATGCGTTTCCCGTTGTTACCTAATGCACAACATGATATATTGTCATTTTTATTAATTTATCTGAAAGATAAATTAATTTTCTGAAACTTTGAAATTTTCAAAATTTACGCAATAAATCTATTGCATTTTCGAGATTTTCAAACTCCCAGAAAATATTGAAGACCCTAAAATTTTTTTAATATTCATGTTTTCTATTCATAGCAAGTGGTTTCAACATGTTTCACCTATTTTCATTAATTTATCCTAAGGATGAATTCGGTTTTCTGAGACTCTGAAAATTTCAAAATATACCTCAAAAAGTATCAATTTTTGCTGATTTCGCATAGTTTTTTAACGTAATTTTCAAAGTTTTTAAACTTCGTAAAGTATCGAAACCTCCAAAATTTTTAAAATCTGCGTTTCCTATTTGTTACTCAATGTTATCAACATGATATAACAATTTTTATTAATTTATTCGAAAGATAAATTAATTTTCTGAAACTTTGAAATTTTTCAAAATTTACGTAATAAATCTATTGCATTTTCAAGATTTTCAACCCCAGAAAATATTGAAGACCCTAAAATTTTTTAATATCTAAGTGTTTTCTATGCATAGCAAGTGGTTTCAACATGTTTCACCTATTTTCATTAATTTATCCTAAGGATGAATTCATTTTCTGAGACTCTGAAAATTTCAAAATATACCTCAAAAAGTATCACTTTTTAGCTGATTTCGCATAGTTTTTCAACGTAATTTTCAAAGTTTTTAAACTTCTGTAAAGTATCGAAACCTCCAAAATTTTTTTGAAATCTATGCGTTTCCTGTTGTTACCTAATGTTATCAACATGATATAACAATTTTTATTAATTTATCTGAAAGATAAATTAATTTTCTGAAACTTTGAAATTTTCAAAATTTACGTAATAAATCTATTGCATTTTCGAGATTTTCAAACTCCCAGAAAATATTGAAGACCCTAAAATTTTTTTAATATCTAAGTGTTTTCTATTCATAGCAAGTGGTTTCAACATGTTTCACCTATTTTCATTAATTTATCCTAAGGATGAATTCATTTTCTGAGACTCTGAAAATTTCAAAATATACCTCAAAAAGTATCACTTTTTAGCTGATTTCGATAGTTTTTTAACGTAATTTTCTCAGTTTTTAAACTTCTGTAAAGTATCGAAACCTCCAAAATTTTTTTAAAATCTATGCGTTTCCTATTGTTACCTAATGTTATCAACATGATATAACAATTTTTATTAATTTATCTGAAAGATAAATTAATTTTCTGAAACTTTGAAATTTTCAAAATTTACGTAATAAATCTATTGCATTTTCGAGATTTTCAAACTCCCAGAAAATATTGAAGACCCTAAAATTTTTTTAATATCTAAGTGTTTTCTATTCATAGCAAGTGGTTTCAACATGTTTCACCTATTTTCATTAATTTATCCTAAGGATGAATTAATTTTCTGAGATTCTGAAAATTTCAAAATATACCTCAAAAAGTATCACTTTTTAGCTGATTTCGCATAGTTTTTTAACGTAATTTTCAAAGTTTTTAAACTTCTGTAAAGTATCGAAACCTCCAAAATTTTTTTGAAATCTATGCGTTTCCTGTTGTTACCTAATGTTATCAACATGATATAACAATTTTTATTAATTTATCTGAAAGATAAATTAATTTTCTGAAACTTTGAAATTTTCAAAATTTACGTAATAAATCTATTGCATTTTCGAGATTTTCAAACTCCCAGAAAATATTGAAGACCCTAAAATTTTTTTTAATATCTAAGTGTTTTCTATTCATAGCAAGTGGTTTCAACATGTTTCACCTATTTTCATTAATTTATCCTAAGGATGAATTCATTTTTCTGAGACTCTGAAAATTTCAAAATATACCTCAAAAAGTATCACTTTTTAGCTGATTTCGCATAGTTTTTTAACGTAATTTTCTCAGTTTTTAAACTTCTGTAAAGTATCGAAACCTCCAAAATTTTTTTAAAATCTATGCGTTTCCTATTGTTACCTAATGTTATCAACATGATATAACAATTTTTATTAATTTATCTGAAAGATAAATTAATTTTCTGAAACTTTGAAATTTTCAAAATTTACGTAATAAATCTATTGCATTTTCGAGATTTTCAAACTCCCAGAAAATATTGAAGACCCTAAAATTTTTTTAATATCTAAGTGTTTTCTATTCATAGCAAGTGGTTTCAACATGTTTCACCTATTTTCATTAATTTATCCTAAGGATGAATTAATTTTCTGAATTCTGAAAATTTCAAAATATACCTCAAAAAGTATCACTTTTTAGCTGATTTCGCATAGTTTTTTAACGTAATTTTCAAAGTTTTTAAACTTCTGTAAAGTATCGAAACCTCCAAAATTTTTTAAAATCTATGCGTTTCCTATTGTTACCTAATGTTATCAACATGATATAACAATTTTTATTAATTTATCTGAAAGATAAATTAATTTTCTGAAACTTTGAAATTTTCAAAATTTACGTAATAAATCTATTGCATTTTCGAGATTTTCAAACTCCCAGAAAATATTGAAGACCCTAAAATTTTTTTAATATCTAAGTGTTTTCTATTCATAGCAAGTGGTTTCAACATGTTTCACCTATTTTCATTAATTTATCCTAAGGATGAATTAATTTTCTGAGACTCTGAAAATTTCAAAATATAACTCAAAAAGTATCACTTTTTAGCTGATTTCGCATAGTTTTTCAACGTAATTTTCAAAGTTTTTAAACTTCTGTAAAGTGTCGAAACCTCCAAAATTTTTTTGAAATCTATGCGTTTCCTGTTGTTACCTAATGTTATCAACATGATATAACAATTTTTATTAATTTATCTGAAAGATAAATTAATTTTCTGAAACTTTGAAATTTTCAAAATTTACGTAATAAATCTATTGCATTTTCGAGATTTTCAAACTCCCAGAAAATATTGAAGACCCTAAAATTTTTTTAATATCTAAGTGTTTTCTATTCGTAGAAAGTGGTGTCAACATGTTTCACCTATTTTCATTAATTTATTCTAAGGATGAATTAATTTTCTGAGACTCTGAAAATTTCAAAATATACCTCAAAAAGTATCACTTTTTAGCTGATTTCGCATAGTTTTTCAACGTAATTTTCAAAGTTTTTAAACTTCTGTAAAGTATCGAAACCTCCAAAATTTTTTTAAAATCTAAGCGTTTCCTATTGTTACCTAATGTTATCAACATGATATAACAATTTTTATTAATTTATCTGAAAGATATATTAATTTTCTGAAACTTTGAAATTTTCAAAATTTACGTAATAAATCTATTGCATTTTCGAGATTTTCAAACTCCCAGAAAATATTGAAGACCCTAAAATTTTTTTAATATCTAAGTGTTTTCTATTCATAGCAAGTGGTTTCAACATGTTTCACCTATTTTCATTAATTTATCCTAAGGATGAATTAATTTTCTGAGACTCTGAAAATTTCAAAATATACCTCAAAAAGTATCACTTTTTAGCTGATTTCGCATAGTTTTTCAACGTAATTTTCAAAGTTTTTAAACTTCTGTAAAGTATCGAAACCTCAAAAATTTTTTTAAAATCTAAGCGTTTCCTATTGTTACCTAATGTTATCAACATGATATAACAAATTTTATTAATTTATCTGAAAGATAAATTAATTTTCTTAAACTTTGAAATTTTCAAATTTACGTAATAAATCTATTGCATTTTCGAGATTTTCAAACTCCCAGAAAATATTGAAGACCCTAAAATTTTTTTAATATCTAAGTGTTTTCTATTCATAGCAAGTGGTTTCAACATGTTTCACCTATTTTCATTAATTTATCCTAAGGATGAATTAATTTTCTGAGACTCTGAAAATTTCAAAATATACCTCAAAAAGTATCACTTTTTAGCTGATTTCGCATAGTTTTTTAACGTAATTTTCAAAGTTTTTAAACTTCTGTAAAGTATCGAAACCTCCAAAATTTTTTTAAAATCTATGCGTTTCCTATTGTTACCTAATGTTATCAACATGATATAACAATTTTTATTAATTTATCTGAAAGATAAATTAATTTTCTGAAACTTTGAAATTTTCAATATTTACATAATAAATCTATTGCATTTTCGAGATTTTCAAACTCCCAGAAAATATTGAAGACCCTAAAATTTTTTTAATATCTTAGTGTTTTCTATTCATAGCAAGTGGTTTCAACATGTTTCACCTATTTTCATTAATTTATCCTAAGGATGAATTAATTTTCTGAGACTCTGAAAATTTCAAAATATACCTCAAAAAGTATCACTTTTTAGCTGATTTCGCATAGTTTTTCAACGTAATTTTCAAAGTTTTTAAACTTCTGTAAAGTATCGAAACCTCCAAAATTTTTTTAAAATCTATGCGTTTCCTATTGTTACCTAATGTTATCAACATGATATAACAATTTTTATTAATTTATCTGAAAGATAAATTAATTTTCTGAAACTTTGAAATTTTCAAAATTTACGTAATAAATCTATTGCATTTTCGAGATTTTCAATCTCCCAGAAAATATTGAAGACCCTAAAATTTTTTTAATATCTAAGTGTTTTCTATTCGTAGAAAGTGGTGTCAACATGTTTCACCTATTTTCATTAATTTATTCTAAGGATGAATTAATTTTCTGAGACTCTGAAAATTTCAAAATATACCTCAAAAAGTATCACTTTTTAGCTGATTTCGCATAGTTTTTCAACGTAATTTTCAAAGTTTTTAAACTTCTGTAAAGTATCGAAACCTCCAAAATTTTTGTAAAATCTAAGCGTTTCCTATTGTTACCTAATGTTATCAACATGATATAACAATTTTTATTAATTTATCTGAAAGATAAATTAATTTTCTGAAACTTTGAAATTTTCAAAATTTACGTAATAATTCTATTGCATTTTCGAGATTTTCAAACTCCCAGAAAATATTGAAGACCCTAAAATTTTTTTAATATCTAAGTGTTTTCTATTCATAGCAAGTGGTTTCAACATGTTTCACCTATTTTCATTAATTTATCCTAAGGATGAATTAATTTTCTGAGACTCTGAAAATTTCAAAATATACCTCAAAAAGTATCACTTTTTAGCTGATTTCGCATAGTTTTTCAACGTAATTTTCAAAGTTTTTAAACTTCTGTAAAGTATCGAAACCTCCAAAATTTTTTTTAAAATCTAAGCGTTTCCTATTGTTACCTAATGTTATCAACATGATATAACAATTTTTATTAATTTATCTGAAAGATAAATTAATTTTCTGAAACTTTGAAATTTTCAAAATTTACGTAATAATTCTATTGCATTTTCGAGATTTTCAAACTCCCAGAAAATATTGAAGACCCTAAAATTTTTTTAATATCTAAGTGTTTTCTATTCATAGCAAGTGGTTTCAACATGTTTCACCTATTTTCATTAATTTATCCTAAGGATGAATTAATTTTCTGAGACTCTGAATATTTCAAAATATACCTCAAAAAGTATCACTTTTTAGCTGATTTCGCGTAGTTTTTCTACGTAATTTTCAAAGTTTTTAAACTTCTGTAAAGTATCGAAACCTCCAAAATTTTTTTAAAATCTAAGCGTTTCCTATTGTTACCTAATGTTATCAACATGATATAACAATTTTTATTAATTTATCTGAAAGATAAATTAATTTTCTGAAACTTGGAAATTTTCAAAATTTACGTAATAAATCTATTGCATTTTCGAGATTTTCAAACTCCCAGAAAATATTGAAGACCCTAAAATTTTTTAATATCTAAGTGTTTTCTATTCATAGCAAGTGGTTTCAACATGTTTCACCTATTTTCATTAATTTATTCTAAGGATGAATTAATTTTCTGAGACTCTGAAAATTTCAAAATATACCTCAAAAAGTATCACTTTTTAGCTGATTTCGCATAGTTTTTCAACGTAATTTTCAAAGTATTTAAACTTCTGTAAAGTATCGAAACCTCAAAAATTTTTTTAAAATCTAAGCGTTTCCTATTGTTACCTAATGTTATCAACATGATATAACAATTTTTATTAATTTATCTGAAAGATAAATTAATTTTCTGAAACTTTGAAATTTTCAAAATTTACGTAATAAATCTATTGCATTTTCGAGATTTTCAAACTCCCAGAAAATATTGAAGACCCTAAAATTTTTTTAATATCTAAGTGTTTTCTATTCATAGCAAGTGGTTTCAACATGTTTCACCTATTTTCATTAATTTATCCTAAGGATGAATTAATTTTCTGAGACTCTGAAAATTTCAAAATATACCTCAAAAAGTATCACTTTTTAGCTGATTTCGCATAGTTTTTCAACGTAATTTTCAAAGTTTTTAAACTTCTGTAAAGTATCGAAACCTCCAAAATTTTTTTAAAATCTAAGCGTTTCCTATAGTTACCTAATGTTATTAACATGATATAACAATTTTTATTAATTTATCTGAAAGATAAATTAATTTTCTGAAACTTTGAAATTTTCAAAATTTACGTAATAAATCTATTGCATTTTCGAGATTTTCAAACTCCCAGAAAATATTGAAGACCCTAAAATTTTTTTAACATCTAAGTGTTTTCTATTCATAGCAAGTGGTTTCAACATGTTTCACCTATTTTCATTAATTTACCCTAAGGATGAATTAATTTTCTGAGACTCTGAAAATTTCAAAATATACCTCAAAAAGTATCACTTTTTAGCTGATTTCGCATAGTTTTTCAACGTAATTTTCAAAGTTTTAAACTTCTGTAAAGTATCGAAATCTCCAAAATTTTTTAAAATCTAAGCGTTTCCTATTGTTACCTAATGTTATCAACATGATATAACAATTTTTATTAATTTATCTGAAAGATAAATTAATTTTCTGAAACTTTGAAATTTTCAAAATTTACGTAATAAATCTATTGCATTTTCGAGATTTTCAAACTCCCAGAAAATATTGAAGACCCTAAAATTTTTTTAATATCTAAGTGTTTTCTATTCATAGCAAGTGGTTTCAACATGTTTCACCTATTTTCATTAATTTATCCTATGGATGAATTCATTTTCTGAGACTCTGAAAATTTCAAAATATACCTCAAAAAGTATCACTTTTTAGCTGATTTCGCATAGTTTTTCAACGTAATTTTCAAAGTTTTTAAACTTCTGTAAAGTATCGAAACCTCCAAAATTTTTTAAAAATCTAAGCGTTTCCTATTGTTACCTAATGTTATCAACATGATATAACAATTTTTATTAATTTATCTGAAAGATAAATTAATTTTCTGAAACTTTGAAATTTTCAAAATTTACGTAATAAATCTATTGCATTTTCGAGATTTTCAAACTCCCAGAAAATATTGAAGACCCTAAAATTTTTTTAATATCTAAGTGTTTTCTATTCATAGCAAGTGGTTTCAACATGTTTCACCTATTTTCATTAATTTATCCTAAGGATGAATTAATTTTCTGAGACTCTGAAAATTTCAAAATATACCTCAAAAAGTATCACTTTTTAGCTGATTTCGCATAGTTTTTCAACGTAATTTTCAAAGTTTTTAAACTTTTCAAATATCGAAACCTCCAAAATTTTTTTAAAATCTGAGCGTTTTCTATTGTTACCTAGTGTTATCAACATGATATAACAATTTTTATTAATTTATCTGAAAGATAAATTAATTTTCTGAAACTTTGAAATTTTCAAAATTTACGTAATAAATCTATTGCATTTTCGAGATTTTCAAACTCCCAGAAAATATTGAAGACCCTAAAATTTTTTTAATATCTAAGTGTTTTCTATTCATAGCAAGTGGTTTCAACATGTTTCACCTATTTTCATTAATTTATCCTATGGATGAATTCATTTTCTGAGACTCTGAAAATTTCAAAATATACCTCAAAAAGTATCACTTTTTAGCTGATTTCGCATAGTTTTTCAACGTAATTTTCAAAGTTTTTAAACTTCTGTAAAGTATCGAAACCTCCAAAATTTTTTTAAAATCTAAGCGTTTCCTATTGTTACCTAATGTTATCAACATGATATAACAATTTTTATTAATTTATCTGAAAGATAAATTAATTTTCTGAAACTTTGAAATTTTCAAAATTTACGTAATAAATCTATTGCATTTTCGAGATTTTCAAACTCCCAGAAAATATTGAAGACCCTAAAATTTTTTTAATATCTAAGTGTTTTCTATTCATAGCAAGTGGTTTCAACATGTTTCACCTATTTTCATTAATTTATCCTAAGGATGAATTAATTTTCTGAGACTCTGAAAATTTCAAAATATACCTCAAAAAGTATCACTTTTTAGCTGATTTCGCATAGTTTTTCAACGTAATTTTCAAAGTTTTTAAACTTTTCAAATATCGAAACCACCAAAATTTTTTTAAAATCTAAGCGTTTTCTATTGTTACCTAGTGTTATCAACATGATATAACAATTTTTATTAATTTATCTGAAAGATAAATTAATTTTCTGAAACTTTGAAATTTTCAAAATTTACGTAATAAATCTATTGCATTTTCGAGATTTTCAAACTCCCAGAAAATATTGAAGACCCTAAAATTTTTTTAATATCTAAGTGTTTTCTATTCATAGCAAGTGGTTTCAACATGTTTCACCTATTTTCATTAATTTATCCTAAGGATGAATTAATTTTCTGAGACTCTGAAAATTTCAAAATATACCTCAAAAAGTATCACTTTTTAGCTGATTTCGCATAGTTTTTCAACGTAATTTTCAAAGTTTAAACTTCTGTAAAGTATCGAAATCTCCAAAATTTTTTTAAAATCTAAGCGTTTCCTATTGTTACCTAATGTTATCAACATGATATAACAATTTTTATTAATTTATCTGAAAGATAAATTAATTTTCTGAAACTTTGAAATTTTCAAAATTTAATTAATAAATCTATTGCATTTTCGAGATTTTCAAACTCCCAGAAAATATTGAAGACCCTAAAATTTTTTTAATATCTAAGTGTTTTCTATTCATAGCAAGTGGTTTCAACATGTTTCACCTATTTTCATTAATTTATCCTAAGGATGAATTCATTTTCTGAGACTCTGAAAATTTCAAAATATACCTCAAAAAGTATCACTTTTAGCTGATTTCGCATAGTTTTTCAACGTAATTTTCAAAGTATTTAAACTTCTGTAAAGTATCGAAACCTCAAAAATTTTTTTAAAATCTAAGCGTTTCCTATTGTTACCTAATGTTATCAACATGATATAACAATTTTTATTAATTTATCTGAAAGATAAATTAATTTTCTGAAACTTTGAAATTTTCAAAATTTACGTAATAAATCTATTGCATTTTCGAGATTTTCAAACTCCCAGAAAATATTGAAGACCCTAAAATTTTTTTAATATCTAAGTGTTTTCTATTCATAGCAAGTGGTTTCAACATGTTTCACCTATTTTCATTAATTTATCCTAAGGATGAATTAATTTTCTGAGACTCTGAAAATTTCAAAATATACCTCAAAAAGTATCACTTTTTAGCTGATTTCGCATAGTTTTTCAACGTAATTTTCAAAGTTTTTAAACTTTTCAAATATCGAAACCTCCAAAATTTTTTTAAAATCTAACCGTTTTCTATTGTTACCTAGTGTTATCAACATGATATAACAATTTTTATTAATTTATCTGAAAGATAAATTAATTTTCTGAAACTTTGAAATTTTCAAAATTTACGTAATAAATCTATTGCATTTTCGAGATTTTCAAACTCCCAGAAAATATTGAAGACCCTAAAATTTTTTTAATATCTAAGTGTTTTCTATTCATAGCAAGTGGTTTCAACATGTTTCACCTATTTTCATTAATTTATCCTAAGGATGAATTAATTTTCTGAGACTCTGAAAATTTCAAAATATACCTCAAAAAGTATCACTTTTTAGCTGATTTCGCATAGTTTTTCAACGTAATTTTCAAAGTTTTTAAACTTTTCAAATATCGAAACCTCCAAAATTTTTTTAAAATCTAAGCGTTTTCTATTGTTACCTAGTGTTATCAACATGATATAACAATTTTTATTAATTTATCTGAAAGATAAATTAATTTTCTGAAACTTTGAAATTTTCAAAATTTACGTAATAAATCTATTGCATTTTCGAGATTTTCAAACTCCCAGAAAATATTGAAGACCCTAAAATTTTTTTAATATCTAAGTGTTTTCTATTCATAGCAAGTGGTTTCAACATGTTTCACCTATTTTCATTAATTTATCCTAAGGATGAATTAATTTTCTGAGACTCTGAAAATTTCAAAATATACCTCAAAAAGTATCACTTTTTAGCTGATTTCGCATAGTTTTTCAACGTAATTTTCAAAGTTTAAACTTCTGTAAAGTATCGAAATCTCCAAAATTTTTTTAAAATCTAAGCGTTTCCTATTGTTACCTAATGTTATCAACATGATATAACAATTTTTATTAATTTATCTGAAAGATAAATTAATTTTCTGAAACTTTGAAATTTTCAAAATTTACGTAATAAATCTATTGCATTTTCGAGATTTTCAAACTCCCAGAAAATATAGAAGACCCTAAAATGTTTTTAATATCTAAGTGTTTTCTATTCATAGCAAGTGGTTTCAACATGTTTCACCTATTTTCATTAATTTATCCTAAGGATGAATTAATTTTCTGAGACTCTGAAAATTTCAAAATATACCTCAAAAAGTATCACTTTTTAGCTGATTTCGCATAGTTTTTCAACGTAATTTTCAAAGTTTTTAAACTTCTGTAAAGTATCGAAACCTCCAAAATCTTTTTAAAATCTAAGCGTTTCCTATTGTTACCTAAGGTTATCAACATGATATAACAATTTTTATTAATTTGTCTGAAAGATAAATTAATTTTCTGAAACTTTGAAATTTTCAAAATTTACGTAATAAATCTATTGCATTTTCGAGATTTTCAATCTCCCAGAAAATATTGAAGACCCTAAAATATTTTTAATATCTAAGTGTTTTCTATTCATACCAAATGGTTTCAACATGTTTCACCTATTTTCATAAATTTATTCTGAGGATGAATTAATTTTCTGAGACTCTGAAAATTTCAAAATATACCTAAAAAAGTATCACTTTTTAGCTGATTTCGGATAGTTTTTCAACGTAATATTCAAAGTTTTTAAACTTCTGTAAAGTATCGAAACCTCCAAAATTTTTTAAAAATCTAAGCGTTTCCTATTGTTACCTAATGTTATCAACATGATATAACAACTTTTATTAATTTATCTGAAAGATAAATTAATTTTCTGAAACTTTGAAATTTTCAAAATTTACGTAATAAATCTATTGCATTTTCGAGATTTTCAAACTCCCAGAAAATATTGAAGACCCTAAAATTTTTTTAATATCTAAGTGTTTTTTATTCATACCAAGTGGTTTCAACATGTTTCACCTATTTTCATTAATTTATCCAAAGGATGAATTAATTTTCTGAGACTCTGAATATTTCAAAATATACCTCAAAAAGTATCACTTTTTAGCTGATTTCGCATAGTTTTTCAACGTAATTTTCAAAGTTTTTAAACTTCTGTAAAGTATCGAAACCTCCAAAATTTTTTAAAAATCTAAGCGTTTCCTATTGTTACCTAATGTTATCAACATGATATAACAACTTTTATTAATTTATCTGAAAGATAAATTAATTTTCTGAAACTTTGAATGTTTCAAAATTTACGTAATAAATCTATTGCATTTTCGAGATTTTCAAACTACCAGAAAATATTGAAGACCCTAAAATTTTTTTAATATCTAAGTGTTTTCTATTCATAGCAAGTGGTTTCAACATGTTTCACCTATTTTCATTAATTTATCCTAAGGATGAATTAATTTTCTGAGACTCTGAAAATTTCAAAATATACCTCAAAAAGTATCACTTTTTAGCTGATTTCGCATAGTTTTTCAACGTAATTTTCAAAGTTTTTAAACTTCTGTAAAGTATCGAAACCTCCAAAATTTATTTAAAAACTAAGCGTTTCCTATTGTTACCTAATGTTATCAACATGATATAACAATTTTTATTAATATATCTGAAAGATAAATTAATTTTCTGAAACTTTGAAATTTTCAAAATTTACGTAATAAATCTATTGCATTTTCGAGATTTTCAATCTCCCAGAAAATATTGAAGACCCTAAAATATTTTTAATATCTAAGTGTTTTCTATTCATACCAAATGGTTTCAACATGTTTCACCTATTTTCATAACTTTATTCTGAGGATGAATTAATTTTCTGAGACTCTGAAAATTTCAAAATATACCTAAAAAAGTATCACTTTTTAGCTGATTTCGGATAGTTTTTCAACGTAATATTCAAAGTTTTTAAACTTCTGTAAAGTATCGAAACCTCCAAAATTTTTTAAAAATCTAAGCGTTTCCTATTGTTACCTTATGTTATCAACATGATATAACAACTTTTATTAATTTATCTGAAAGATAAATTAATTTTCTGAAACTTTGAAATTTTCAAAATTTACGTAATAAATCTATTGCATTTTCGAGATTTTCAAACTCCCAGAAAATATTGAAGACCCTAAAATTTTTTTAATATCTAAGTGTTTTTTATTCATAGCAAGTAGTTTCAACATGTTTCACCTATTTTCATTAATTTATCCTAAGGATGAATTAATTTTCTGAGACTCTGAAAATTTCAAAATATACCTCAAAAAGTATCACTTTTTAGCTGATTTCGCATAGTTTTTCAACGTAATTTTCAAAGTTTTTAAACTTCTGTAAAGTATCGAAACCTCCAAAATTTTTTAAAAATCTAAGCGTTTCCTATTGTTACCTAATGTTATCAACATGATATAACAACTTTTATTAATTTATCTGAAAGATAAATTAATTTTCTGAAACTTTGAATGTTTCAAAATTTACGTAATAAATCTATTGCATTTTCGAGATTTTCAAACTCCCAGAAAATATTGAAGACCCTAAAATTTTTTTAATATCTAAGTGTTTTCTATTCATAGCAAGTGGTTTCAACATGTTTCACCTATTTTCATTAATTTATCCTAAGGATGTATTAATTTTCTGAGACTCTGAAAATTTCAAAATATACCTCAAAAAGTATCACTTTTTAGCTGATTTCGCATAGTTTTTCAACGTAATTTTCAAAGTTTTTAAACTTCTGTAAAGTATCGAAACCTCCAAAATTTATTTAAAAACTAAGCGTTCCCTATTGTTACCTAATGTTATCAACATGATATAACAATTTTTATTAATTTATCTGAAAGATAAATTAATTTTCTGAATCTTTGAAATTTTCAAAATTTACGTAATAAATCTATTGCATTTTCGAGATTTTCAAACTCCCAGAAAATATTGAAGACCCTAAAATTTTTTTAATATCTAAGTGTTTTCTATTCATACCAAGTGGTTTCAACATGTTTCACCTATTTTCATTAATTTATCCTAAGGATGAATTAATTTTCTGAGACTCTGAAAATTTCAAAATATACCTCAAAAAGTATCACATTTTTGCTGATTTCGCATAGTTTTTCAACGTAATTTTCAAAGTTTTTAAACTTCTGTAAAATATCGAAACCTCCAAAATTTTTTTAAAATCTAAGCGTTTCCTATTGTTACCTAATGTTATCAACATGATATAACAATTTTTATTAATTTATCTGAAAGATAAATTAATTTTCTGAAACTTTGAAATTTTCAAAATTTACGTAATAAATCTATTGCATTTTCGAGATGTTCAAACTCCCAGAAAATATTGAAGACCCTAAAATTTTTTTAATATCTAAGTGTTTTCTATTCATACCAAGTGGTTTCAACATGTTTCACCTATTTTCATTAATTTATCCTAAGGATGAATTAATTTTCTGAGACTCTGAATATTTCAAAATATACCTCAAAAACTATCACTTTTTAGCTGATTTCGCATAGTTTTTCAACGTAATTTTCAAAGTTTTTAAACTTCTGTAAAGTATCGAAACCTCCAAAATTTTTTTAAAATCTTAGTGTTTCCTATTGTTACCTAATATTATCAACATGATATAACAATTTTTATTAATTTATCTGAAAGATAAATTAATTTTCTGAAACTTTGAAATTTTCAAAATTTACGTAATAAATCTATTGCATTTTCGAGATTTTCAAACTCCCAGAAAATATTGAAGACCCTAAAATTTTTTTAATATCTAAGTGTTTTCTATTCATACCAAGTGGTTTCAACATGTTTCACCTATTTTCATTAATTTATCCTAAGGATGAATTAATTTTCTGAGACTCTGAAAATTTCAAAATATACCTCAAAAAGTATCACTTTTTAGCTGATTTCGCATAGTTTTTCAACGTAATTTTCAAAGTTTTTAAACTTCTGTAAAGTATCGAAACCTCCAAAATTTTTTTAAAATCTAAGCGTTTCCTATTGTTACCTAATGTTATCAACATGATATAATAATTTTTATTAATTTATCTGAAAGATAAATTAATTTTCTTAAACTTTGAAATTTTCAAAATTTACGTAATAAATCTATTGCATTTTCGAGATTTTCAAACTCCCAGAAAATATTGAAGACCCTAAAATTTTTTTAATATCTAAGTGTTTTCTATTCATACCAAGTGGTTTCAACATGTTTCACCTATTTTCATTAATTTATCCTAAGGATGAATTAATTTTCTGAGACTCTGAAAATTTCAAAATATACCTCAAAAAGTATCACTTTTTAGCTGATTTCGCATAGTTTTTCAACGTAATTTTCAAAGTTTTTAAACTTCTGTAAAGTATCGAAACCTCCAAAAATTTTTTAAAATCTAAGCGTTTCCTATTGTTACCTAATGTTATCAACATGATATAACAATTTTTATTAATTTATCTGAAAGATAAATTAATTTTCTGAAACTTTGAAATTTTCAAATTTTACGTAATAAATCTATTGCATTTTCGAGATTTTCAAACTCCCAGAAAATATTGAAGACCCTAAAATTTTTTTAATATCTAAGTGTTTTCTATTCATACCAAGTGGTTTCAACATGTTTCACCTATTTTCATTAATTTATCCTAAGGATGAATTAATTTTCTGAGACTCTGAAAATTTCAAAATATACCTCAAAAAGTATCACTTTTTAGCTGATTTCGCATAGTTTTTCAACGTAATTTTCAAAGTTTTTAAACTTCTGTAAAGTATCGAAACCTCCAAAATTTTTTAAAAATCTAAGCGTTTCCTATTGTTACCTAATGTTATCAACATGATATAACAATTTTTATTAATTTATCTGAAAGATAAATTAATTTTCTGAAACTTTGAAATTTTCAAAATTTACGTAATAAATCTATTGCATTTTCGAGATTTTCAAACTCCCAGAAAATATTGAAGACCCTAAATTTTTTTTAACATCTAAGTGTTTTCTATTCATACCAAGTGGTTTCAACATGTTTCACCTATTTTCATTAATTTATCCTAAGGATGAATTAATTTTCTGAGACTCTGAAAATTTCAAAATATACCTCAAAAAGTATCACTTTTTACTGATTTCGCATAGTTTTTCAACGTAATTTTCAAAGTTTTTTAAACTTCTGTAAAGTATCGAAACCTCCAACTTTTTTTTAAAATCTAAGCGTTTCCTATTGTTACCTAATGTTATCAACATGATATAACAATTTTTATTAATTCGTCTGAAAGATAAATTAATTTTCTGAAACTTTGAAATTTTTAAAATTTACGTAATAAATCTATTGCATTTTCGAGATTTCCAAACTCCCAGAAATATTGAAGACCCTAAAATTTTTTTAATATCTAAGTGTTTTCTATTCATACCAAGTGGTTTCAACATGTTTCACCTATTTTCATTAATTTATCCTAAGGATGAATTAATTTTCTGAGACTCTGAAAATTTCAAAATATACCTCAAAAAGTATACCTTTTTAGCTGATTTCACATATTTTTTCAACGTAATTTTCATAGTTTTTAAACTTCTGTAAAGTATCGAAACCTCCAAAATTTTTTTAAAATCTAAGCGTTTCCTATTGTTACCTAATGTTATCAACATGATATAACAATTTTTATTAATTTATCTGAAAGATAAATTAATTTTCTTAAACTTTGAAATTTTCAAAATTTACGTAATAAATCTATTGCATTTTCGAGATTTTCAAACTCCCAGAAAATATTGAAGACCCTAAAATTTTTTTAATATCTAAGTGTTTTCTATTCATACCAAATGGTTTCAACATGTTTCACCTATTTTCATTAATTTATCCTAAGGATGAATTAATTTTCTGAGACTCTGAAAATTTCAAAATATACCTCAAAAAGTATCACTTTTTAGCTGATTTCGCATAGTTTTTCAACGTAATTTTCAAAGTTTTTAAACTTCTGTAAAGTATCGAAACCTCCAAAATTTTTTAAAAATCTAAGCGTTTCCTATAGTTACCTAATGTTATCAACATGATAGAACAACTTTTATTAATTTATCTGAAAGATAAATTAATTTTCTGAAACTTTGAAATTTTCAAAATTTACGTAATAAATCTATTGCATTTTCGAGATTTTCAATCTCCCAGAAAATATTGAAGACCCTAAAATTTTTTTAATATCTAAGTGTTTTCTATTCATACCAAGTGGTTTCAACATGTTTCACCTATTTTCATTAATTTATCCTAAGGATGAATTAATTTTCTGAGATTCTGAAAATTTCAAAATATACCTCAAAATGTATCACTTTTTAGCTGATTTCGCATAGTTTTTCAACGTAATTTTCAAAGGTTTAAACTTCTGTAAAGTATCGAAACCTCCAAAATTTTTTAAAATCTAAGCGTTTCCTATTGTTACCTAATGTTATCAACATGATATAACAATTTTTATTAATTTATCTGAAAGATAAATTAATTTTCTGAAACTTTGAAATTTTCAAAATTTACGTAATAAATCTATTGCATTTTCGAGATTTTCAAACTCCCAGAAAATATTGAAGACCCTAAAATTTTTTTAATATCTCAGTGTTTTCTATTCATAGCAAGTGGTTTCAACATGTTTCACCTATTTTCATTAATTTATCCTAAGGATGAATTAATTTTCTGAGACTCTGAAAATTTCAAAATATACCTCAATAAGTATCACTTTTTAGCTGATTTCGCATAGTTTTTCAACGTAATTTTCAAAGTTTTTAAACTTCTGTAAAGTATCGAAACCTCCAATTTTTTTTTAAAATCTAAGCGTTTCCTATTGTTACCTAATGTTATCAACATGATATAATAATTTTTATTAATTTATCTGAAAGATAAATTAATTTTCTGAACTTTGAAATTTTCAAAATTTACGTAATAAATCTATTGCATTTTCGAGATTTTCAAACTCCCAGAAAATATTGAAGACCCTAAAATTTTTTTAATATCTAAGTGTTTTCTATTCATACCAAGTGGTTTCAACATGTTTCACCTATTTTCATTAATTTATCCTAAGGATGAATTAATTTTCTGAGACTCTGAAAATTTCAAAATATACCTCAAAAAGTATACCTTTTTAGCTGATTTCACATAGTTTTTCAACGTAATTTTCATAGTTTTTAAACTTCTGTAAAGTATCGAAACCTCCAAAATTTTTTTAAAATCTAAGCGTTTCCTATTGTTACCTAATGTTATCAACATGATATAACAATTTTTATTAATTTATCTGAAAGATAAATTAATTTTCTGAAACTTTGAAATTTTCAAAATTTACGTAATAAATCTATTGCATTTTCGAGATTTTCAAACTCCCAGAAAATATTGAAGACCCTAAAATTTTTTTAATATCTAAGTGTTTTCTATTCATACCAAGTGGTTTCAACATGTTTCACCTATTTTCTTTAATTTATCCTAAGGATGAATTAATTTTCTGAGACTCTGAAAATTTCAAAATATACCTCAAAAAGTATCACTTTTTAGCTGAGTTCACATAGTTTTTCAACGTAATTTTCATAGTTTTTAAACTTCTGTAAAGTATCGAAACCTCCAAAATTTTTTTAAAATCTAAGCGTTTCCTATTGTTACCTAATGTTATCAACATGATATAACAATTTTATTAATTTATCTGAAAGATAAATTAATTTTCTGAAAGTTTGAAATTTTCAAAATTTACGTAATAAATCTATTGCATTTTCGAGATTTTCAAACTCCCAGAAAATATTGAAGACCCTAAAATTTTTTTAATATCTAAGTGTTTTCTATTCATACCAAGTGGTTTCAACATGTTTCACCTATTTTCATTAATTTATCCTAAGGATGAATTAATTTTCTGAGACTCTGAAAATTTCAAAATATACCTCAAAAAGTATCACTTTTTGGCTGATTTCGCATAGTTTTTCAACGTAATTTTCAAAGTTTTTAAACTTCTGTAAAGTATCGAAACCTCCAAAATTTTTTAAAAATCTAAGCGTTTCCTATTGTTACCTAATGTTATCAACATGATATAATAATTTTTATTAATTTATCTGAAAGATAAATTAATTTTCTGAAACTTTGAAATTTTCAAAATTTACGTAATAAATCTATTGCATTTTCGAGATTTTCAAACTCCCAGAAAATATTGAAGACCCTAAAATTTTTTTAATATCTAAGTGTTTTCTATTCATACCAAGTGGTTTCAACATGTTTCACCTATTTTCATTAATTTATCCTAAGGATGAATTAATTTTCTGAGACTCTGAAAATTTCAAAATATACCTCAAAAAGTATCACTTTTTGGCTGATTTCGCATAGTTTTTCAACGTAATTTTCAAAGTTTTTAAACTTCTGTAAAGTATCGAAACCTCCAAAATTTTTTAAAAATCTAAGCGTTTCCTATTGTTACCTAATGTTATCAACATGATATAATAATTTTTATTAATTTATCTGAAAGATAAATTAATTTTCTGAAACTTTGAAATTTTCAAAATTTACGTAATAAATCTATTGCATTTTCGAGATTTTCAAACTCCCAGAAAATATTGAAGACCCTAAAATTTTTTTAATATCTAAGTGTTTTCTATTCATACCAAGTGGTTTCAACATGTTTCACCTATTTTCATTAATTTATCCTAAGGATGAATTAATTTTCTGTGACTCTGAAAATTTCAAAATATACCTCAAAAAGTATCACTTTTTAGCTGGTTTCACATAGTTTTTCAACGTAATTTTCAAAGTTTTTAAACTTCTGTAAAGTATCGAAACCTCCAAAATTTTTTTAAAATCTAAGCGTTTCCTATTGTTACCTAATGTTATCAACATGATATAACAATTTTTATTAATTTATCTGAAAGATAAATTAATTTTCTGAAACTTTGAAATTTTCAAAATTTACGTAATAAATCTATTGCATTTTCGAGATTTTCAAACTCCCAGAAAATATTGAAGACCCTAAAATTTTTTTAATATCTAAGTGTTTTCTATTCATACCAAGTGGTTTCAACATGTTTCACCTATTTTCATTAATTTATCCTAAGGATGAATTAATTTTCTGAGACTCTGAAAATTTCAAAATATACCTCAAAAAGTATCACTTTTTAGCTGATTTCGCATAGTTTTTCAACGTAATTTTCAAAGTTTTTAAACTTCTGTAAAGTATCGAAACCTTCAAAAATTTTTAAAAATCTAAGCGTTTCCTATTGTTACCTAATGTTATCAACATGATATAACAATTTTTATTAATTTATCTGAAAGATAAATTAATTTTCTGAAAGTTTGAAATTTTCAAAATTTACGTAATAAATCTATTGCATTTTCGAGATTTTCAAACTCCCAGAAAATATTGAAGACCCTAAAATTTTTTTAATATCTATGTGTTTTCTATTCATACCAAGTGGTTTCAACATGTTTCACCTATTTTCATTAATTTATCCTAAGGATGAATTAATTTTCTGAGACTCTGAAAATTTCAAAATATACCTCAAAAAGTATCACTTTTTAGCTGATTTCGCATAGTTTTTCAACGTAATTTTCAAAGTTTTTAAACTTCTGTAAAGTATCGAAACCTTCAAAAATTTTTAAAAATCTAAGCGTTTCCTATTGTTACCTAATGTTATCAACATGATATAACAATTTTTATTAATTTATCTGAAAGATAAATTAATTTTCTGAAAGTTTGAAGTTTTCAAAATTTACGTAATAAATCTATTGCATTTTCGAGATATTCAAACTCCCAGGAAATATTGAAGACCCTAAAATTTTTTTAATATCTAAGTGTTGTCTATTCATACCAAGTGGTTTCAACATGTTTCACCTATTTTCATTAATTTATCCTAAGGATGAATCAATTTTCTGAGATTCTTCAATTTTCAAAATATACCTCAAAAAGTATCACTTTTTAGCTGATTTCGCATAGTTTTTCAACGTAATTTTCAAAGTTTTTAAACTTCGGTAAACTATCGAAACCTCCAAAATTTTTTAAAATCTAAGCGTTTCCTATTGTTACCTAATGTTATCAACATGATATAACAATTTTTATTAATTTATCTGAAAGATAAATTAATTTTCTGAAAGTTTGAAATTTTCAAAATTTACGTAATAAATCTATTGCATTTTCGAGATATTCAAACTCCCAGAAAATATTGAAAACCCTAAAAAATTTTTAATATCTAAGTGTTTTCTATTCATACCAAGTGGTTTCAACATGTTTCACCTATTTTCATTAATTTATCCTAAGGATGAATTAATTTTCTGAGACTCTGAAAATTTCAAAATATACCTCAAAAAGTATCACTTTTGAGCTGATTTCGCATAGTTTTTCAACGTAATTTTCAAAGTTTTTAAACTTCTGTAAAGTATCGAAACCTCCAAAATTTTTTTAAAAATCTAAGCGTTTCCTATTGTTACCTAATGTTATCAACATGATATAACGGTTTTTATTAATTTATCTGAAAGATAAATTAATTTTCTGAAACTTTGAAATTTTCAAAATTTACGTAATAAATCTATTGCATTTTCGAGATATTCAAACTCCCAGAAAATATTGAAGACCCTAAAAATTTTTTAATATCTAAGTGTTTTCTATTCATACCAAGTGGTTTCAACATGTTTCACCTACTTTCATTAATTTATCCTAAGGATGAATCAATTTTCTGAAATTCTTCAAATTTCAAAATATACCTCAAAAAGTATCACTTTTTAGCTGATTTCGCATAGTTTTTCAACGTAATTTTCAGTTTTTAAACTTCTGTAAAGTATCGAAACCTCAAAAATTTTTTTAAAATCTAAGCGTTTCCTATTGTTACCTAATGTTATCAACATGATATAACAATTTTTATTGATTTATCTGTAAGATAATCTAATTTTCTGAAAGTATGAAATTTTCAAAATTTACGTAATAAATCTATTGCATTTTTGAGATATTCAAACTCCCAGAAAATATTGAAAACCCTAAAATTTTTTTAATATCTAAGTGTTTTCTATTCATACCAAGTGGTTTCAACATGTTTCACCTATTTTCATTAATTTATCCTAAGGATGAATTAATTTTCTGAGACTCTGAAAATTTCAAAATATACCTCAAAAAGTATCACTTTTTAGCTGATTTCGCATAGTTTTTCAACGTAATTTTCAAAGTTTTTAAACTTCTGTAAAGTATCGAAACCTTCAAAAATTTTTAAAAATCTAAGCGTTTCCTATTGTTACCTAATGTTATCAACATGATATAACAATTTTTATTAATTTATCTGAAAGATAAATTAATTTTCTGAAAGTTTGAAATTTTCAAAATTTACGTAATAAATCTATTGCATTTTCGAGATATTCAAACTCCCAGGAAATATTGAAGACCCTAAAATTTTTTTAATATCTAAGTGTTGTCTATTCATACCAAGTGGTTTCAACATGTTTCACCTATTTTCATTAATTTATCCTAAGGATGAATCAATTTTCTGAGATTCTTCAATTTTCAAAAGATAACTCAAAAAGTATCACTTTTTAGCTGATTTCGCATAGTTTTTCAACGTAATTTTCAAAGTTTTTAAACTTCGGTAAACTATCGAAACCTCCAAAATTTTTTAAAATCTAAGCGTTTCCTATTGTTACCTAATGTTATCAACATGATATAACAATTTTTATTAATTTATCTGAAAGATAAATTAATTTTCTGAAAGTTTGAAATTTTCAAAATTTACGTAATAAATCTATTGCATTTTCGAGATATTCAAACTCCCAGAAAATATTGAAAACCCTAAAAAATTTTTAATATCTAAGTGTTTTCTATTCATACCAAGTGGTTTCAACATGTTTCACCTATTTTCATTAATTTATCCTAAGGATGAATTAATTTTCTGAGACTCTGAAAATTTCAAAATATACCTCAAAAAGTATCACTTTTGAGCTGATTTCGCATAGTTTTTCAACGTAATTTTCAAAGTTTTTAAACTTCTGTAAAGTATCGAAACCTCCAAAATTTTTTTAAAAATCTAAGCGTTTCCTATTGTTACCTAATGTTATCAACATGATATAACGGTTTTTATTAATTTATCTGAAAGATAAATTAATTTTCTGAAACTTTGAAATTTTCAAAATTTACGTAATAAATCTATTGCATTTTCGAGATTTTCAAACTCCCAGAAAATATTGAAGACCCTAAAATTTTTTTAATATCTAAGTGTTTTCTATTCATACCAAGTGGTTTCAACATGTTTCACCTATTTTCTTTAATTTATCCTAAGGATGAATTAATTTTCTGAGACTCTGAAAATTTCAAAATATACCTCAAAAAGTATCACTTTTTAGCTGAGTTCACATAGTTTTTCAACGTAATTTTCATAGTTTTTAAACTTCTGTAAAGTATCGAAACCTCCAAAATTTTTTTAAAATCTAAGCGTTTCCTATTGTTACCTAATGTTATCAACATGATATAACAATTTTATTAATTTATCTGAAAGATAAATTAATTTTCTGAAAGTTTGAAATTTTCAAAATTTACGTAATAAATCTATTGCATTTTCGAGATTTTCAAACTCCCAGAAAATATTGAAGACCCTAAAATTTTTTTAATATCTAAGTGTTTTCTATTCATACCAAGTGGTTTCAACATGTTTCACCTATTTTCATTAATTTATCCTAAGGATGAATTAATTTTCTGAGACTCTGAAAATTTCAAAATATACCTCAAAAAGTATCACTTTTTGGCTGATTTCGCATAGTTTTTCAACGTAATTTTCAAAGTTTTTAAACTTCTGTAAAGTATCGAAACCTCCAAAATTTTTTAAAAATCTAAGCGTTTCCTATTGTTACCTAATGTTATCAACATGATATAATAATTTTTATTAATTTATCTGAAAGATAAATTAATTTTCTGAAACTTTGAAATTTTCAAAATTTACGTAATAAATCTATTGCATTTTCGAGATTTTCAAACTCCCAGAAAATATTGAAGACCCTAAAATTTTTTTAATATCTAAGTGTTTTCTATTCATACCAAGTGGTTTCAACATGTTTCACCTATTTTCATTAATTTATCCTAAGGATGAATTAATTTTCTGAGACTCTGAAAATTTCAAAATATACCTCAAAAAGTATCACTTTTTGGCTGATTTCGCATAGTTTTTCAACGTAATTTTCAAAGTTTTTAAACTTCTGTAAAGTATCGAAACCTCCAAAATTTTTTAAAAATCTAAGCGTTTCCTATTGTTACCTAATGTTATCAACATGATATAATAATTTTTATTAATTTATCTGAAAGATAAATTAATTTTCTGAAACTTTGAAATTTTCAAAATTTACGTAATAAATCTATTGCATTTTCGAGATTTTCAAACTCCCAGAAAATATTGAAGACCCTAAAATTTTTTTAATATCTAAGTGTTTTCTATTCATACCAAGTGGTTTCAACATGTTTCACCTATTTTCATTAATTTATCCTAAGGATGAATTAATTTTCTGTGACTCTGAAAATTTCAAAATATACCTCAAAAAGTATCACTTTTTAGCTGGTTTCACATAGTTTTTCAACGTAATTTTCAAAGTTTTTAAACTTCTGTAAAGTATCGAAACCTCCAAAATTTTTTTAAAATCTAAGCGTTTCCTATTGTTACCTAATGTTATCAACATGATATAACAATTTTTATTAATTTATCTGAAAGATAAATTAATTTTCTGAAACTTTGAAATTTTCAAAATTTACGTAATAAATCTATTGCATTTTCGAGATTTTCAAACTCCCAGAAAATATTGAAGACCCTAAAATTTTTTTAATATCTAAGTGTTTTCTATTCATACCAAGTGGTTTCAACATGTTTCACCTATTTTCATTAATTTATCCTAAGGATGAATTAATTTTCTGAGACTCTGAAAATTTCAAAATATACCTCAAAAAGTATCACTTTTTAGCTGATTTCGCATAGTTTTTCAACGTAATTTTCAAAGTTTTTAAACTTCTGTAAAGTATCGAAACCTTCAAAAATTTTTAAAAATCTAAGCGTTTCCTATTGTTACCTAATGTTATCAACATGATATAACAATTTTTATTAATTTATCTGAAAGATAAATTAATTTTCTGAAAGTTTGAAATTTTCAAAATTTACGTAATAAATCTATTGCATTTTCGAGATTTTCAAACTCCCAGAAAATATTGAAGACCCTAAAATTTTTTTAATATCTATGTGTTTTCTATTCATACCAAGTGGTTTCAACATGTTTCACCTATTTTCATTAATTTATCCTAAGGATGAATTAATTTTCTGAGACTCTGAAAATTTCAAAATATACCTCAAAAAGTATCACTTTTTAGCTGATTTCGCATAGTTTTTCAACGTAATTTTCAAAGTTTTTAAACTTCTGTAAAGTATCGAAACCTTCAAAAATTTTTAAAAATCTAAGCGTTTCCTATTGTTACCTAATGTTATCAACATGATATAACAATTTTTATTAATTTATCTGAAAGATAAATTAATTTTCTGAAAGTTTGAAGTTTTCAAAATTTACGTAATAAATCTATTGCATTTTCGAGATATTCAAACTCCCAGGAAATATTGAAGACCCTAAAATTTTTTTAAAATCTAAGTGTTGTCTATTCATACCAAGTGGTTTCAACATGTTTCACCTATTTTCATTAATTTATCCTAAGGATGAATCAATTTTCTGAGATTCTTCAATTTTCAAAATATACCTCAAAAAGTATCACTTTTTAGCTGATTTCGCATAGTTTTTCAACGTAATTTTCAAAGTTTTTAAACTTCGGTAAACTATCGAAACCTCCAAAATTTTTTTAAAATCTAAGCGTTTCCTATTGTTACCTAATGTTATCAACATGATATAACAATTTTTATTAATTTATCTGAAAGATAAATTAATTTTCTGAAAGTTTGAAATTTTCAAAATTTACGTAATAAATCTATTGCATTTTCGAGATATTCAAACTCCCAGAAAATATTGAAAACCCTAAAAAATTTTTAATATCTAAGTGTTTTCTATTCATACCAAGTGGTTTCAACATGTTTCACCTATTTTCATTAATTTATCCTAAGGATGAATTAATTTTCTGAGACTCTGAAAATTTCAAAATATACCTCAAAAAGTATCACTTTTGAGCTGATTTCGCATAGTTTTTCAACGTAATTTTCAAAGTTTTTAAACTTCTGTAAAGTATCGAAACCTCCAAAATTTTTTTAAAAATCTAAGCGTTTCCTATTGTTACCTAATGTTATCAACATGATATAACGGTTTTTATTAATTTATCTGAAAGATAAATTAATTTTCTGAAACTTTGAAATTTTCAAAATTTACGTAATAAATCTATTGCATTTTCGAGATATTCAAACTCCCAGAAAATATTGAAGACCCTAAAAATTTTTTAATATCTAAGTGTTTTCTATTCATACCAAGTGGTTTCAACATGTTTCACCTACTTTCATTAATTTATCCTAAGGATGAATCAATTTTCTGAAATTCTTCAAATTTCAAAATATACCTCAAAAAGTATCACTTTTTAGCTGATTTCGCATAGTTTTTCAACGTAATTTTCAGTTTTTAAACTTCTGTAAAGTATCGAAACCTCAAAAATTTTTTTAAAATCTAAGCGTTTCCTATTGTTACCTAATGTTATCAACATGATATAACAATTTTTATTGATTTATCTGTAAGATAATCTAATTTTCTGAAAGTATGAAATTTTCAAAATTTACGTAATAAATCTATTGCATTTTTGAGATATTCAAACTCCCAGAAAATATTGAAAACCCTAAAATTTTTTTAATATCTAAGTGTTTTCTATTCATACCAAGTGGTTTCAACATGTTTCACCTATTTTCATTAATTTATCCTAAGGATGAATTAATTTTCTGAGACTCTGAAAATTTCAAAATATACCTCAAAAAGTATCACTTTTTAGCTGATTTCGCATAGTTTTTCAACGTAATTTTCAAAGTTTTTAAACTTCTGTAAAGTATCGAAACCTTCAAAAATTTTTAAAAATCTAAGCGTTTCCTATTGTTACCTAATGTTATCAACATGATATAACAATTTTTATTAATTTATCTGAAAGATAAATTAATTTTCTGAAAGTTTGAAATTTTCAAAATTTACGTAATAAATCTATTGCATTTTCGAGATATTCAAACTCCCAGGAAATATTGAAGACCCTAAAATTTTTTTAATATCTAAGTGTTGTCTATTCATACCAAGTGGTTTCAACATGTTTCACCTATTTTCATTAATTTATCCTAAGGATGAATCAATTTTCTGAGATTCTTCAATTTTCAAAAGATACCTCAAAAAGTATCACTTTTTAGCTGATTTCGCATAGTTTTTCAACGTAATTTTCAAAGTTTTTAAACTTCGGTAAACTATCGAAACCTCCAAAATTTTTTTAAAATCTAAGCGTTTCCTATTGTTACCTAATGTTATCAACATGATATAACAATTTTTATTAATTTATCTGAAAGATAAATTAATTTTCTGAAAGTTTGAAATTTTCAAAATTTACGTAATAAATCTATTGCATTTTCGAGATATTCAAACTCCCAGAAAATATTGAAAACCCTAAAAAATTTTTAATATCTAAGTGTTTTCTATTCATACCAAGTGGTTTCAACATGTTTCACCTATTTTCATTAATTTATCCTAAGGATGAATTAATTTTCTGAGACTCTGAAAATTTCAAAATATACCTCAAAAAGTATCACTTTTGAGCTGATTTCGCATAGTTTTTCAACGTAATTTTCAAAGTTTTTAAACTTCTGTAAAGTATCGAAACCTCCAAAATTTTTTTAAAAATCTAAGCGTTTCCTATTGTTACCTAATGTTATCAACATGATATAACGGTTTTTATTAATTTATCTGAAAGATAAATTAATTTTCTGAAACTTTGAAATTTTCAAAATTTACGTAATAAATCTATTGCATTTTCGAGATATTCAAACTCCCAGAAAATATTGAAGACCCTAAAAATTTTTTAATATCTAAGTGTTTTCTATTCATACCAAGTGGTTTCAACATGTTTCACCTACTTTCATTAATTTATCCTAAGGATGAATCAATTTTCTGAAATTCTTCAAATTTCAAAATATACCTCAAAAAGTATCACTTTTTAGCTGATTTCGCATAGTTTTTCAACGTAATTTTCAGTTTTTAAACTTCTGTAAAGTATCGAAACCTCAAAAATTTTTTTTAAAATCTAAGCGTTTCCTATTGTTACCTAATGTTATCAACATGATATAACAATTTTTATTGATTTATCTGTAAGATAATCTAATTTTCTGAAAGTATGAAATTTTCAAAATTTACGTAATAAATCTATTGCATTTTTGAGATATTCAAACTCCCAGAAAATATTGAAAACCCTAAAATTTTTTTAATATCTAAGTGTTGTCTATTCATACCAAGTGGTTTCAACATGTTTCACCTATTTTCATTAATTTATCCTAAGGATGAATTAATTTTCTGAGACTCTGAAAATTTCAAATTATACCTCAAAAAGTATCACTTTTTAGCTGATTTCGCATAGTTTTTCAACGTAATTTTCAAAGTTTTTAAACTTCTGTAAAGTATCGAAACCTCCAAAATCTTTTTAAAATCTAAGCGTTTCCTATTGTTGCCTAATGTTATCGACATGATATAACAATTATTATTAATTTATCTGAAAGATAAATTAATTTTCTGAAAGTTTGAAATTTTCAAAATTTACTTAATAATTCTATTGCATTTTCGAGATATTCAAACTTCCAGAAAATATTGAAGACCCTAAAAATTTTTTAATATCTAAGTGTTTTCTATTCATACCAAGTGGTTTCAACATGTTTCACCTACTTTCATTAATTTATCCTAAGGATGAATCAATTTTCTGAAATTCTTCAAATTTCAAAATATACCTCAAAAAGTATCACTTTTTAGCTGATTTCGCATAGTTTTTCAACGTAATTTTCAAAGTTTTTAAACTTCTGTAAAGTATCGAAACCTCAAAAATTTTTTTAAAATCTAAGCGTTTCCTATTGTTACCTAATGTTATCAACATGATATAACAATTTTTATTGATTTATCTGTAAGATAATCTAATTTTCTGAAAGTATGAAATTTTCAAAATTTACGTAATAAATCTATTGTATTTTTGAGATATTCAAACTCCCAGAAAATATTGAAGACCCTAAAATTTTTTTAATATCTAAGTGTTTTCTATTCATACCAAGTGGTTTCAACATGTTTCACTTATTTTCATTAATTTATCTTCAGGATGAATTAATTTTCTGGGACTCTGAAAATTTCAAAATATACGTAAAAATGTATCACTTTTTAGCTGATTTCGCATAGTTTTACAACGTAATTTTCAAAGTTTTTAAACTTCTGTAAAGTGTCGAAACCTCAAAATTTTTTTAAAATCTAAGCGTTTCCTATTGTTACGTAATATTATCAACATGATATAACAATTTTTATTAATTTATCTGAAAGATAAATTAATTTTCTGAAAGTTTGACGTTTTCAATATTTACGTAATAAATCTATTGCATTTTCGTGATATTCAAACTCTCGGAAAATATTGAAGACCCTAAAATTTTTTTAATATCTAAGTGTTGTCTATTCATACCAAGTGGTTTCAACATGTTTCACCTATTTTCATTAATTTATCCTAAGGATGAATTAATTTTCTGAGACTCTGAATATTTCAATATATACCTCAAATCCTATCGCTTTTTAGCTGATTTCGCATAGTTTTTCAACGTATTTCTTAAAGATTTTAAACTACTGTAAAGTATCGAAACCTCCAAAAAATTTTTAAAATCTAAGCGCTTCCTATTGTTACTTAATGTTCTCATCATGTTATAATAGTTTTTATTAATTTATCTGAAAGATAAATTCATTTTCTGAAAGTTTGAAATTTTCAAATTTTACTTAATTCCATTTTCGAGATTTTCAAACTCCCAGAAAATATTGAAGACCCTAAACATTTTTAATATCTCAGTGTTTTCTATTCATAGCACGTGGTTTCAACATGTTTCACCTATTTTCATTAATTTATCCTAAGGATGAATTAATTTTCTGAGACTCTGAAAATTTCAATATATACCTCAAAATCTATCGCTTTTTGGCTGATTTAGCATAGTCTTTCTACGTATTTCTTAAAATTTTAACTGCTGTAATGTATGCAAACCTCAAAAAATTTTTAAAATCTAAGCGTTTCCTATTGTTACCTAATGTTCTGATCAAGTTATAATAATTTGTATTAATTTATCTGAAAGATAAATTAGTTTTCTGAAAGTTTGAAATTTTCTAATTTTACTAAATAAATCTATTGCATTTTCGAGATTTTCAAATTCCCAGAAAATATTGAAGACCCTAAAATTTTTTTAATATCTAAGCGTTCTCTATTCATAGCAAGTGGTTTTTTAGCGGATATCGCATAATTTTTTAACGTATTTGTTAAAGTATTTAAATTTCTGTAAATTATCGAAACCTTCAAAATGTTTTTAATGTCTAAGCGTTTCCTATTGTTACTTAATGTTTCCCTCATATTGTAATAATTTTTATTAATTTATCGGAAAGATAAATTAATTTTCTGAATGTTAGAATTTTCAAATTTTACGTAATAAATCTATTGCATTTTCGAGATGTTCAAACTCCCAGAAAATATTGAAGACCCTAAACTTTTTTTAATATCTAAGTGTTTTCTATTCATACCAAGTGGTTTCCACATGTTTCCCCTATTTCGTTAATTTATCCTAAGGATGAATTAATTTTCTGACACTCTGAAATTTTCAAAATATACCTAAAAAAGTATCACTTTTTAGCTTATTTCGCATTGTTTTTCAACGAATTTGTTAAAGTTTTAAACTTCTGTAAATATCGAAACCTCCAAAATTTTTTTAATATTTAAGCGTTTCCTATTGTTAAGTAATGTTTTCATCATGTTATAATAATTTTTATTAATTTATCTGAAAGATAAATTACTTTTCTGAAAGTTTGAAATTTTTACATTTTTCTTAATAAATCTGTTGCATTTTCGAGATTTTCAAACTCTCAGAAAATATTGAAGACCCTAAAATTTTTTTAATATCTAAATGTTTTCTCTTCATAGCAAGTGGTTTCAACATGTTTCACTTATATTCATTAATTTATCCTAAAGATGAATTAATTTTCTGAAAATCTGAAAATTTCAAAATATACCTAAAAAACTATCGCTTTTTAGCTGATTTCGCATAGCTTTTCAACTTATTTGTTAATGTTTTTAAACTTCTTTAAAGTATCGAAACCTCCAAATCTTTTTTAAAATCTAAGCGTTTCCTATTGTTACCTAATGTTTTCATCATGTTAAAATAATTTTTATTAATTAATTATTAACTCTGAAGTTTTCAAATTATACCTCAAATGTATCGCTTTTTAGCTGATTTCGCATAGTTTTTCTACGTATTTTTTAAAGTTTTTAAACTTCTGTAAATTATCGAAACCTCCAAATTTTTTTAAAAAATCTAAGCGTTTCCTATTGTTACCTAATGTTTTCATGTTATAATAATTTTTATTAATTTATCTGAAAGATAAATTAATTTTCTGATAGTTTGAATTTTTCAAATTTTACGTAATAAATCTGTTATAATAATTCATCGTAAGTTTCAATTGATTTTCTGACACTCTGAAAATTTCAAAATATACCTGTACGTATCGCTTTTTAGCTGATTTCGCATAGTTTTTCAGCGTATTTGTTAAAGTTTTTAAGCTTCTCTAAAGTATCGAAACCTCCAAATCTTTTTTAAAATCTAAGCGTTTCCTATTGTTACCTAATGTTTTTATCATGTTAAAATAATTTTTATTAACTTATCTGAACGATATATTAATTTCCTGAAAGTTTGAAATTTTCAAATTTTACGTTGAAAATTTATTTCATTTTGGAGTTATTCAAACTTACGGAAAATAAGTCCCTAAAACGTTTTTAATATCTCAGTGTTTTCTATTCATACCACGTTTGTTTCATTTTGTTTCACTTATTTTCTTTAATTTTACTTAAGGATGAATTACTTTTCTGAGACTTTGCAAATTTTAACATAACCCGAAAAATCTCTTCCTTTTTCGTTGGTTTCGCATAGTTTTTCTACGTATTTGTAAAAGTTTTTTAAAAAGTTTATAAAAATATATTGCATTTTTTTGGTATATTCAAAAATTCCGGAAAATACCGTAGATTTTTAATGTCAGATTGTTTTCTATTCATACCAAGTGGTTTTATCATGTTTCATTTATTTTCATTAATTTATCCTAAGGATGTTTTAATTTTCTGAGTCTTTGAATTTTTCAAAATTTACCTTAAAATATAGCTTTTTAATTGCGTTTTGGAGATATTCAAACTTCCGGAAAATATTGAAGACCATAGAAATTTTTAAATATATCTGTGTTTTCTATTCATATCAAGTGGTTTCATCATATTTCACTTATTTTCTTTGATTTATCCTAAAGATGAATTAATTTTCCGAGTCTTTGAAAATTTCAAAATTTACATTAAAAATATAGCTTTTTAGTTAATTTAGCATATTTTTTCAACGTTTTTTGTATGTTTTTAAAGTTCCATAAAGTATCGAAAGAAAATTCCTAAAATCTTTTTAAATCTATGTCTTTCACATTGCAACAAATCATTTTCATCATGTTATAATAATTTTAATTATTTTATATTGAGGATAAATTAAATTCATTCAAGTTTAAATTTTTCAAAAATTACGTTAAAAAACAATAACAATTTTCCCTAAAATATCTAAATCCCGTAAATTGTTTTTAAAATGTAAGTGTTTTCCATTAATACTAAGTAGTTTCATCTTTTTTCATTTGTTTCCATTAATTTATCTTAAGGATGAAATAATTTTCAAAATTCAAGTTAATAAGTATAGCAAATCTTTGTTTTTGACATTGTTTTTCTACCTATTTGTAATAGTTTTCATACTTCAATAAAATATTGAATTTTTTTTAAAAATCTTAATGTTTTCCATTGCAACCAATCGTTTTTATCATGTTATAATAATTTAAATTACGTTATATTAAGGATAAATAAATTTTATGAAAGTTTCGATTTTTGAAAATTTACGTTTAAAACGTTGTTTTTCATTGGTTTCTACTTGTTTCAGTTATTTTCATTAATTTATTGTAAGAATGATTTAATTTCCTGGGACTTCGAATTTTTCAAATTTCAAGTTAGAAAATATAGCAAATCGTTCATTTCGACGGTGTTTTTTTATGTATTTGTAAATGTTTATGTATTTCAGTGAAGAATCGAAAACCCGTAACATGTTTTTAAATCTATGTGTTTTCCATTGCAACCAGCTGTTTTCATCATGTTATAATAATTTTCATTAATTTATATAAGGATAAATTAATTTTATGAAAGTTTGAATCTTTCAAAAATTGCCTAAAAAACAATAGCATTTTCTGGTTATTTAAACTTGTTTATGAAACTTTGAAATTTTCAAAATTTATGCATTTTTTTAAATATTTAAACTTCCGTAAAATATCGAAGGCCTCTAAATTATTTAAATTCTAAGTATTTTCCATTGATACTAAGTGGTTTATACTTGTTTCAGTTCTTTTCGTTATTTTTTTTTTTATAAGCGTTTCACCCCAAGTAAAGAATTTCACTGCCACTACTGCGCAGGGGGCTACGTAGAGTGGAGAAAGGATGGTTAAATATAGGAAATGTGATTGGGTGAGTGATAGGCGGGTGAGTGATAGGCGGGTAAGGATACCGAGAATGAGGGTTGGGTAGATGAGAGTGTTGGGACAATAATTGGAAGTTAGTGTAATAGGAGGTGTCTATTGACCCTACATTTAAACACCTGGTGATTGTAGCTGTCGGGAAAGCAGACATGTGGAAGCGCGAGAAGCGCGAGAAAAGAAGCTGTTGGAGTAGAAATTACGGTTACATCTTATTTGTTTAACTGTAAAAGGGTGGGACCTAGTTGCTAATCTAGTATCTCGTGTAAGTTAGTGCTTAGGCGGCACCAATGATCTAAGTTCATCGGAGCAGAAGCCATGAAAGTACTTGTAGAAGAGGCACATCACGCCGGTGAGAGAGTGGTTACAGCCAGTTTGCCAAGTCAGTATCAACCACGTTACAGATTCTCCTTTGTATTTTGTCAAGAAGCCCAAGGAGAGTAGCAGGGACACCCGACCAGATGTGGCAGCAGTATTCAATACATGGGCGGATGGTAGATTTGTATATGTGCAGGATAGATTCAGGAGGGAAAAACTTCCGGACCCTGCACTGAGAGCCAACTTTCATAGCGGCAGATTTGGCAATGGATTCGATATAGTCATTCCATTTGAGGTCCACCGAAAGTGTAAGGCTAAGGAGGCGTAGTGTTTTACTCTCTGGGAGGCAAGCCTGTTCCATGCTAATGGGAGGTAGATGCTATTGTCTATGGTGGTTAGTTGATAACAGCTTCGTTTTAGAAGCATTGAAATTTACTAGCCATTTCCTACCCCAGGCCACTACGGATTGGAGGTCCTTTTCAAGCTCGGCAGCGAGGTTCACTTTGTCGCCCACACCGGGTTTTTGATCGAGGCGAGAGTAGATTGTTGTCATCGGCGTACATGCCTATCTGAGATCTAATGGCGTCGGGGAGATCATTAATGTACATCAGAAAGAGCGTGGGACCTAGGATAGAACCTTGAGGGACGCCCGCGTTCATATGGTACTTTTGGGAGGCATGCCCATTTAATACTACCTTCAATGTGCGGTTAGAGAGGAATGACTGGATGAGGTCAAACAAATGTCCAGTTATACCGTAGCTCCGCAGTTTGCATAAGAGGCCAGCGTGCCAGACCCTGTCGAACACTTTGGAGATATCCAAGGCAACGGTTCGGGCTTCGCCATTCTTGTCAAGAGCCCGGTATATGTACTCGGTAATGGGCGTTAGCATATCAGCAGTAGACCTGGTGAAGCGAAACCCGTACTGTTTTTCAGAGAGAAGCCTGTGGGCCGTGAGATGCTGAATCACCTCGGCGTTGATAATGGCTTCGAAAACTTTGCCGAAGATCGAAAGGAGACTAATAGGGCGGTAATTGGCGAGGTCTGAGGGTTCGCCAGAATTCTTAAATATAGGAACTACACAGGAGGACTTCCAACAGGCAGGAAAACAGGAAGCAGATAGGCAGATGTTATAGAGTTTAGACAGGACAGAGGGGAGTTCTGGGACACATTTCTTCGGTACTATGATTGGGATGCCACTCGCTTTGTGTGGGTCAAGTTGTGCAATTATCGTGGAGAGCAGGGAGGGTGTAATGTGGACGTTATTTAGTTGAGCCTTAGTTCTGGGTGGGAAGTCGGGTGTAGGTATTCCTAACGAGTCCAGTGTCGAATTGGTGGAGAATCTACGGGCAAAGCATTCAGCTTTGTCCGCTGGGGAGGTGAAAACTTAAAATTCATTGATTAGTGGGGGTATTGAAGTCTTGCTCTTGTTGAGCACGCTTTTGCAGAGTCGCCAGTAATCTTTGGAGCCAAACTTAGAGGATGCTATGCGTTGCCTCATTCTGGTAGCAAATGCCCTCTTAGCTTCGTTCAGTACTTTTTTCCTCTTATTACGTGCTGAGACGAAAAGGCGCCTGTTTTGGTTCGACGAGCAGCTTCGATAGAGCCGAAAGAAATGGTTCCGGTGGGCAATGGCGGCCGAGCAAGCGGGTGAGAACCAGGGGGACGAATTTGATTTTAGCTGGAATTTCCTGGCCGGGATAAAAGCATCGATGCCAGCCTTAACCCAAGAGGAAACCTCGGACGCACAGTCTTCGACAAGAAGATCGAAGACGTTGTTTCAGGGGACGTCGCAGAGGAAGTCTTGGAACGAGTCCCAGTTTGCTCTCTGGTAGCAGTATGATATTCTGCTGGTCTGGTTTTCTTGGGTAGAGTAGAGTGGATTGAGATGTTGACGGAAACTACGGCGTGATCAGAGTTTCCGAGAGAGCAGAGCTGCCTGGTAGTGCAGGAGTCTGGAATGGAAGTAAAGCAGAGGTCGAGTAAGGAGTCCCTTCCTTAGGGAAACGCGTAGGGAAGTCCACCACTTGCGTTAGAGCTTAGGTTACTGAAAAATACATGGTGCGGATCCCAGCAAGGTCGGTTACAGAGTTTTCAAGCCACTTAGTATATATGGGCAGATGGGTGAGAAGAAATGGCCTTGTCGATATTGACAGAGATGCTATCAAGTACCGAACAGTCAGAGGAGGAGGGGGAACGGTAGAGGAAGAAGATATAGCTAACCGAGCTAGAAGTGAGAGACGGAAGCACATGAAAGAATGATCCAGGGATTCAAGGGATGTGACTCTGGCGAGAGGGAGTTGTTCGCTGACATATACACCAAGCCCATGCATATTGACATTGGAGTCCTTCCTGAAGAGGGGAAGGTAACCAGGAACGAAAAGCACCGAGGAGTTCTTCTTAAGGATTAATTAATTTTCTCTGACATTGAATATTTTAAACTTTAGGTTAAAAAACTACTGCTTTTCGTTGATTTCGACATTGTTTTTCACCGTATTTGTAAATGTCTTTAAACTTCGGTAAAGTTTATCGAATACCCCTGAAATTTTCAGAAATCTAAGTATTTTCCATTGATACCTAATGTTTTCATCATGTTACAAATTTTTCAATTATTTATATTAAGAATAAATTAATTTTATGAAAGTTTGAACTTTTCAAAATTTAGGTTAAAAATAATAGCATTTTTGTTGATATTTAATTTCCTTAAAATTCCGAAGATCCATGAATTCTTTTAAAATGTAAGTGTTTTCATTGATATCTAATGTTTTCATCATTTTATAATATTTTTCATTAATTTATATTGAGCATAAATTTTTTGTGGGGAAGTATGAATTTTTCAAAATTTACGTTTAAGACAATAGCATTTTTGTTAATATTTAAACTTACGGAAAATATCGAAAACCCCTAAAAGTTTTAAAAATCTAAGTGTTTTCCATTGATACCACGTGTTTTCTACTTGTTTCAGTGGTTTTCTGTTACATTGAATATTTCAAATTGAAGTTAAAAAGCTACTTCTTTTCGTTGATTTCGAAAACTTTAAAAATTCTAGTTGTTTTCCATTGATACCTAAGTTTTTCATCATGTTATAATAATTTTATTAATTTATATTAAGGATAAATTAATTTTATCAAAGTTTGAATTTTTAAATGTTTACGTTAAATCAATAGCATTTTTGTTGATATTTAAACTTCTATAAATTATCGAAGACCCCTAAAGGTTTTTACAATTTAAGTGTTTTCCATTGATACCAAGTGGTTTCTACTTGTTTCGGTTGTTTTCATTAATTTATCTTAAGGATGAATTACTTTTCTGTGACATTGAATATTTCAAATTTTAATTTAAAATCTACTGCTTTTCGTTGATTTCGACGTTGTTTTTCAACGTATTTGTAAAATTTTTTTAAACTTCCGTAAAGTATGGAAAATCCCTAAAATTTTCAAACATTTTTTCATTGATACATATCGTTTTTATCATGTTATAATAATTTTCATTAATTTATATTAAGAATAAATTTATTTTATGAAAGTTTGAATTTTTCAAAATTTACGTTAACTACAATAGCATTTTGTTGATATTTTGACTTCCGTAAAATATTGAAAACTCCTAAAATCTTTTAAAATCTAAGTGTTTTCCATTGATACCAAGTTGTTTCTACTTGTTCCGGTTGTTTTAATTAATTTATCTTTAGGATGAATTGATTTTCTCTGACTTTGAATATTTCAAATTTTAGGTTAAAAAAAAAATACTTCTTTTCGTTGATTTCGACGTTATTTTTCAACCTATTTGTAAAAGTTTTGAACTTCCATAAATTATCGAAAACCCCTAAATTCTTTTTAATCTGTGTGTTTTCCATTGATGCCTCATGTTTTCATCATTTTCTAATAATTTTCAATAATTTATATTAAGGATAATTTAATTTTACGAAAGTTTGAATTTTTCAAATTTTACGTTTTAACGTAAATTTTGAAACTTTCATAAAATTAATTTTATGTAAGTTTGAATTTTTTCAAACTTTACATTCAATGATAGTGCGTTTTGTTGATTTCGCAGTAGTTTTTCAATTTATTTTCAAATTTAATAATCTTTCGTAAATTTCGAAAACCCCTACATTCTTTTAAATTCTAAATGTTTACTATTGATACCAAGTGTTTTTATCATGTTTTAATAATTTTATTAATTTATTTTAATGATAAATTCATTTTATGAAACTGAAAATTCATGATTTGGACCTAGTTTTTCAACGTATTTGTAAAAGTTAATATACTTTCATAAAGTATCGAAAATCCCTACTATTTTTTTAAATCCAAGTGTTTTCACTCATGTTTTAATAATTTCCTTAATTTATCCTTAACACAAATGACTTTTCTGAAACTTAAAAATTTGTAATATGATAGATCCCGACTTGGCAGCTCGAATACAGTTACTTTCTCACCAGCGCAATGTAGCTTCCCTCTGTCTTTTCTAAAAATACTTTCACTGCTTCTGCTCCGATGAACTTAGCTCACTGGTACCCTTTATATATAAATTTACTCGAGTCACAAGATTAGCAACTACGTCCCACCCTTTTACTGTGAAACCAATAAATTGTAAACGCAAATTCTACTCCAACAGCTTCTTTTCTCGCACTTCACGCCTGTGGAATTCCCTTCCATTTACTTGCTTTCCCGACAGCTATAATCTCCAAGAATTTAAATATAATGTTAATAGTCATCTCCTATCTCATTAACCTGCATCCTCTTTCACGTGCTCCTTTCTCCTTCCACTCCACTCTCATCAGTATTTGCATCACTTCCTGACACCTCTCATTCTTTCTCATAACTTTCCTCCTTTGTAACCCCCTGCAAAACAGCGGCAATAAAATGCCTGGCTTAGGGCGATATGATAATTTTCAAATAAAAATATCAAAATAAACTATATTTCTATTCATTTTCAATTTTTTTAAATATAAATGAGCTATATTTCTCCTCACGTTCTTCCTTTTCAAATGAGAAATATCAAAATAATTTAGATTTCTCCATATTTTCTTCTATTTCAAATGAAAAATATCAAAATAAGTTACATTTCTTATCATTCTCTTCTTTTTCAAATGAAAAACATCATAATAGGCAATATTTCACCTCACTTACTCCTTTTTCACTTTTTCTACTCATTATCTTCTTTTTCAAATTAAAGATATCAACATCAGTTGCTTTTCTTATTTTTTCTTTTTCTAGTGAAAAATATTAAAATCAGCAATATTTCCTCTTATTTTCTTCTATTTCAAATGAAAAATATCAAAACGAGCCATATTGCTCTTCATTTACTTACTTTTCAAATGAAAAAATATCAAAATATATACGTCGCGCACTCAGCACCTGCCATTCGTACGCCTACTTTACGAGATATATTGATGATATACTCATCCTTACTTCTTCACGCGACGAGGCAAACAGAATGGCAGCGACGTTCAACAGAATGGACGGTAAAATGGCAGCGACGTTCAACAGAATGGACGGAAAAATTAATTTCACGATCGAGCACCCGATGCCAGTGGATGCCTATCACTGCTGGACTTCAAGCTTAAAATATCGGTTAGAGGTGAAGTCCACACCGATTTCTACAAAAAGCCTGCCAGCAGAGATATGTTTGTCCACTACCGATCAGCCCTCCCTCTCAGCGCTAAGACCGGCTACATCAATAACGAACTCGCACGTATACGAAAGAAATGCAGCAAAGACGCAACACGTTAACACCCACACTGCACTCTTCAAGAAAACACTGGTGACTAACGGTTACGCACATTCCTTTGTGGATCGCCTAGAACAGAGGGGTAGTAGGGGCCCATGGCGCTACACCCTATCTAACACCTGCTTCCTGAGGTTACCACACTTCAGCATCAAAAATACGTCGAGCTATCCGCAGAGAGGGATTAGACATACAGCTGGCACACTACGGCCCCACTCTTCGCAGACACCTCAACCCCAACCACAGAACAAACAACAACACCACATGCACACTAACCAACTGATCTATTGCAGGCACCGGTATATGCCACCAGGTATATGTCGTATACCGCATACAATGCGCCAAATGCGGTGCATTCTATGTCGGCAGCACTACAAGACATCTACATATCAGGATAAAAGAACATTTACACACGCAAGCGTCGTCATTCCAAAAACACTTAAGAAAATGCAAAAATAAGGACAAAACCGTAACCATTAATATCTTGGCTAAGGAACGCAACATAGGTAACCTACGCATTAAAGAGTCCCTAATAATATCTAAATTACAACCGCCAATTAATAGTCGCCAAGAATTAAACCTAGATTACATAACAGTATAACACCAAGACGCACACAACATACACCTAACACAAAAGCAAAGGTCACACACACACGCAATCAGTAACAGTAACCACACACACACTTCTTCCCCCCCTTATAACAAACCGCTAACCAGGCTAAAGCATACACACACTCACACACACACACAGATAAATAAAATAATGTAGATTTAATTACAATACTACACATAGCCTATACACACAGAAAAAAATACTTACAATAACCACGCAAACACATTTTCTCCACCCCACCCCCCGGGTTGTAGTAGCAGAGGTGCTCATAACAAACCTCGTACCAGGACAGACACACACACACACACACACACACACACACACACACACACACACACACACACACACACACATATATATATATATATATATATATATATATATATATATACAAAATAAAGTAGATTCAATTACAGCACACACAACGAGCAAACACCACCAGATAAATCAGATAGATAAGACAACGGCAATGAAACTGATACTCTTTGACCCGGTCAAGGTCACATCAACTCCCAGATCCTACGAACTGATTCCATCAGACCAATAAAACCTCAACTTGAATACACACACCTACACACTCACTCACACACACACACACGCACACACACACACACACGCGCGCGCACCATTAGACCATAAAAAACCCAACTAGAACACACACAGATACACACTCGCACACACACACACACACACACGCACACATACATACACATACACACGTACAGCAGCAGTGGATAAAGCCAGCCATTCATAGATGGGCAGCTAAAAAGCACGGACATTCTGAGGATTTCTCTGCCATTCTAATGATGAGATTATAGTCTCGAAATATCAATATAATAATAAACAGGTCATACAAACACCTCCCGACCTTCCTTTATTTCATTCAACGCATTGTAACAGCCTTCAAGACATAACACATACAACTATTTTATGCAATGCTTCAAGCAAATTACAAAACTTTACTATCCCTACACCTGAGCCAGGATTTATTTGCAACCGTCAGAGAGCTATTCAAACTGTCCGAGAAACGTACAAAATTAGGATACCAGATCAACTTCCTAAAGCGATGCCTAAAAAACAACGTAATACCGAACACCATCAAGAACATCCATTTCCCGGCATGCTTTAAATCACCAAGCCAAAAAAAATCGCTCGACTACTTGCGAAAATTCTGCATGAAGAAGAGCTTACACCACCTACACCATACACTGCACAAGCACATACACACATACCACGAAGTCCTCCCAACACTCGATACAACCCCAGATGCTAACGCACGAATTACAACGGCCCTGAATAAAAACTAACACACAAGCGTACAACACGAGAAAGCACGCCTCAAGGAGAAATTTCTATGGTTATATAAAAAGCAATATCCAGACGATACCCACCACACAAACACAAACGGCATCCAAGATACAATACCCACAAAACAACCGCTGGTCACGGACTTATCTAAATCCCTCTCACACGAGGAACTCGGAATACTAAGTCTCGGGCCAAAGTTTATACTGACGCAGCAGCTGAACGACAAAACAATGCTGGATGTTGAAACTAACTTTTGCGGCACAGCATACCAACTGAAGTGGCTATCGGTTATTAACAGCACAAGCAACACCCCGACACCAACCGCGAATGCGCCCAAACAATTCCCCACCTACACCCTAGACAACCCACACCACCCACCCCCACACAACAACGCGCTTAACCTTAAACTCTCCAGGCTTAAACATACCATTTTCACGATCCTCAAAGACAATATCGGTAAAATACCACTCAACCTCACCAGAGCACAACGCCACACCCTAGACACCCTGAGAGAGAAGGATCTCATTTACCTCCCATCAGATAAAGGTAAGGAATTCTGCGCTATTCCCCGAGACACATATAACAGTCTAGCACTTGAACACTTCAGTAACACACAACTCTATGCGGTAGCCACAGACATAACCCCTTCCCTAATAGAACACCGCATTAACACCACATGGCATGATATGCAATTCACGGAAAATCCCTAGCAAGCACAGGATAAATTTCACCACCAAGAACAATAACCTCCCAAAATTCTACCACCTAACACACAAAAATATTTTCTGCGTTTTCTTTTTTCAAATGAATAGTATCAAAATAAGCTATATTCTTTCTTATTTCCATCTTTTGCAGATGAAAAATATTAAAATAAGCTATATTTTTACTTCTTATCTCCTTTTTCAAATGACAATCAAAATAAGCTATATTTTTATATATATTTATTTTTCTTAAATGAACGATATCAAAATATGCTATACTACTATATATTTTCTAATTTTCAAATGCTATTTTTTCTTTTTTCTTCTTTTACTGATGAACAATAACATTAGATTTATTTATCATTTTCTCTTTGTTTTCAAATGAAAAATATAAAATAACATATATACCTCACAAGCATTTTTATTTCTACTTAAAAATATCAAAATATTCTATATTTCTCGTTATTTTCTTTTTTATCAAATGAAAAATACCAAAATAAGTTGCTGTATGTCTCTTTATTTTCGTCTTTTTAAAACAAATATCAAAATACACTATGTTTCTATACATTACTACTTTTTCAAATGATAAATATCAAAATAAGCTGTATTTCGCCTCATTTGTTTCTTTTTTAAATAAGCTATATTTCTATATATTTTCTTCTTTCTCAAGTGAAAAATATCAAAATATGCAATACATCTCGTTATTTTCTTTTTTTTTCAAAGTAAAAATATAAGCATAAGATATATTTTTAATTATTTTCTTATTTTTAAATGAAAAATACAAATGTGACACGATAACTAGACATATATGTATTTTATTATAATAGATTAAAATAGAAAATAGATTAGAATAGAAACAAGTTTAAAAACATATTTAACAAAAGTGAAAAAGAAGAGGAAAAAATAAATAAATAAACGCTTTTTCTTTTATGAGGAAAATTGTCCTCCGGTAAATATTTGACTCAGTGATGAAGTTCAGCAGGGAGGTTTTCGATGACCCGGTCAAAGGCTGTCCTTTACTGTATCTTGACCACACATTAAGCCTTTTCCGGCGGAAGCCTTATTAAGATAAAAAAAAAGATAACTGAAATTTCAGACTTACAGTCGCCGGTGTTTGTCACCGGTGGTCTAAAGCATTTCCGGATTTCCGGATTCATATTAAATAAATAGAGTCAGTTAACAAGTGAGTCAGTTAAGACAGTTAAGTTAGAGAGTTGAGAGTCCCACCGGGCGCGAGCTTGAAGTAAGATTCTCCGTTCGTCTTGTTTCGTTCAGTTTGGGTTTGTTGATCTCCATTAATTAGAGTTAGAGCTGTGTGTCACATTCGCCTGCCCAAACCGACAAGGCTAACTCTAAACGAATAAAGCATCCTTTTCAACTCATCCAAGTTGTGATAAGTTCGTTCCTTATAGTCAATCTTGTACCCCCAGCTGTCCAGCCGACATTTTCTACAAATTTCCGGCAACATCACAGCGTGGAGAACGGCCGCCGGAGAAAATTGTTCGGATGGACCGTTGGGGTGTTACACAAAAATAAGCTATATTTCTGCTTATTTAACACATTTCTCCTCGGGTCGAATACTGGTTACCACGGCTCCGTATATTTAACCCTTTTCCGATAGGCCATAAATCACTTGCTTCTTTTGAATGAACAGAATCAATTCGTGCAAGTCCGCAGGATTTCCTTTATAAGTAGGTAGCTTTATGCTACCTATCAGCCTCCTGAAACCCATTGTTATGTCGGAGCTTTCCACGTCCACAGAGCTATCTGTGGCGTCTGATCCTGCTACGCTCATCCTAGCGTCTTGGCCTTTACTACTTCCCCATGAGAAGGAGACCAATGATAGAACGAAAGAAAAATGCTTAACACGGTGGTGGCGCTTCAACTGCGTACAAAGTCGACAAGATCAACAATATTACTGCAATGAGCAAACAAAGGAACCCAAAAAGTGACTTACCTGAGTCCGCCGCTCCGTGCTTTGTTTCTTTTTCCTGCTGGTGTTTTCTTTTCCTCCTTGTGTCCCTTTCAAACCAATATAGCCCGAAGACTAGAGTCCTTTCTGGTCTTACTCGGTCCCAACTGAACAAAACAAATGCATGCCTCCCTCCATTTTCAAACGGTTGTGGAAATTCCCCGGGTCAAATCCTGGATATCACGGCACCACCTTTAACACTCTCCCCCTCGGATCGAATACTGGTTACCACGGCACCATAACCATTTAACCCTTTTCGTCCCCGGGTGGTTATCCAGGTCACGGGACCGTATATCTAGCACTTCCACTCCACGGGCCTATTCCGGTCAACGTGCACCAGGCCTAACTCTTCTACTCTGTCCCCTCAACTTCCGACATCTTTCTCTTCAGGTCAAGGTGTCTATTCAGTCTTAACCGAACTCAAGGGGTTGGCCGCAGGTCCCTGAGCACCCGTAGGTCAGTCAACCGGCTTACTGGGTTAAATCTGCTTTCTGCCCACGTTGTGATTATTAGATCCAGAAAGCAGAAGGAACTGTTTTTCGTTCACGATCGACTGAAGATGTAGACACGGCTGAGGGAGCCGGTGTTAAACATTTAGAATGCAGCAAAAAGAAATAGAAAGAAAAAAATAATGTCCGTAGAAATGCGAACAAACAACTGTTCGGTGGTTGCACTGTTAATATCTTTTATATACAAGAAAAGAATAGAAAAAGTAAAAGGTTACAGAAAGTAAAAGTAGTATTTTAGCATAACAACTCACACACTGGGGTCTAGTGATCACACGTGTCTGTTGTTACAACCAAATATCATGTGACCTGCAAAGGTTCTTTTGCTTACTAAGCGCTATTTCGATTCCACTTGCAAAAATTTATTTCCACCGTTCTCCGATGACCCAAATTAAACGGCACTTAACTCAGATTTCACCATTAGTAAACCAGATGCATCTCGATGTTCAACCTACTCTCAAATCCTTTTTATCAAAAAATATTATTTCATTTACCTCCATTGTTTTCTGGTGACCGAAATATAACGTCTTAACTTTGGTGTGGATCAAATTTCGATAACGGTAAAATATTACGCTGGTTTATTTCAATGTTCAATTTAATATTCTCAGACTGGAAGTAGAAATTTTGCTTAGAAAATTCTTAATAGAAATTAAAAAGAAAGAAACGAATAATATGACGCTTCGGCCGTTTCGGTCTTCTTCAGGTGCTAGGAATTTTGAACCTTTTCAATATGTGTATATGTTTGACTCTCTCTCTCTCTCTCTCTCTCTCTCTCTCTCTCTCTCTCTCTCTCTCTCTCTCTCTCTCTCTCTCTCTCTCTCTCTCTCTCTCTGCCACATTCCTCCCCTAATTCCCATGGTCTTTAACCACAACCAACATTCCCACACACTTATCAAAAATTTTAAAAATGAGTACAAGAACCTCCAATCAAACAAAAAAATCAAAGACATTTTCGATAAACCACCCATAAATGCAATGAAACAAACACCCAACCTGTCAACTATCCTCACTTCTAACAAATATTTAAATAATACAAACCTATCAGGGAATTTAAAATGTCGGAAACCACGCTGCTTAATTTGTAAACATTTGGTAACCAACACAACATTCTCTGTACCCAACACCAAAATCAAACTGCACCCACCAAGCCTCACTTGTGACAGCGAAAACATCATATATTTTCTCTTCTGCTCAATTTGTCCCAATAGTGGATATATTGGCGAATCTGGTAATAGCTTTAGATTTCGCTTCAATAATCACAAACTCAGTATACGTCAGAATAATATATACTCCCCAATAGCAGCCCATTTCAGTCAACCTGGTCATACTTTAGAAAATTGCAAATGTTTACTAATAGACTCCAATTTTAGTTCTACACACACACGCAGAAAGAAAGAAAAATACTGGATTTTAAAATTAAATATACACAAGCTAGGATTAAATAGGGACTTAGGTGTTTTGAATCTTTACAAATATTTCAATAGTTAAAAAATTTCTTCAGACATTCCAAAAATTTTTTATCTAAAACAAATTTATAAGTATTATTAAAGATAGGTTTACGAATATTTTTTTTAATAAAATCTGTTGCTTTCAGCGTAACTTGGTGTAAAACAAACTCTGTCAACAGATATGTCACATGGTGTAAACAAACGCATCACGTGTTGTAAACAGAAAGTTCACAGACGCTCTCGCGAAATACGTTTCTAATTCAAATTTAAAAATCACTTGTTTCTGATGACGGACCGAGGGCGGTCTGAAATATAAAATACAATAATAAAAATAAACAAATACTGTCCAAAAATACATTTTTAAATTCAAAACTTTTTAATATTCTTTCCTATATATATATATATATATATATATATATATATATATATATATATATTCCTTACTAATCGTATTCCTGGATTACTAACTTGTGTTCCAGCTGTTTACGCTTAATATAACCTATTTTTCTAACTCAAATACCTGTTTTGTTGTTCATTATATTGTGTGGTTCCTCACCCGAATCCACAACTTGGCGACGAAGATTCGAACACGAGTCGCCACAACAACTTGGCGATGAAAATTCGAACTCATGTATACGACACAACAACTTTGACGAAGGTTTCGAATTCGCATATACAACAACAACTTAACGACAAAAGATTAGAACTTAACGACGAAGGATTCGAATTCAAGTTGAACACGTTAACTTGCTGACTCAAGAGTCACGACAAAACTCCAAAGAACTTATACAGAACAACGAAAAAATCATAGTGCCACACAAGTCGACCACAAACAATTTGGCGACACTATTGCAAAAAATTTGCTTGTATACCAACTTTGGAACGAAAAGCGATAGAAAGAAAAAATTGTAAAAAGTTATTTGAAAGTCGCAACAGGAAATTTTTTTCACAAAATCTTTTACAAGATTAAATGCAAAGAAAAACAACGGTAAAAAAGTGAAGCTCCTCACGGAATCAAAGCAGCAAACCATGGATGACTTTCAAAAAGGAATCATAAAAAAGGAATCATAAAAAGAAGTGAAGAAAGACAATACAAATTCGAGGAAAAACAAATGGAAACACAAATTCAATTAGAGAAAAAAACAAATGGAAATTCAAAAGAGAAATGAAAGAAAAAAATAAATGGAAATTCAAAGAATGAACGAAGAAAGACAATTACAACTTCAAGAATTATTACTAAAATTGACAATCAACACACAAGAAAGGAACACGAAAGAAGAGGCTACTTTCTTGCAAGACGCTATTTGGAATGCGTAAAGACTTTTAAGTATTCTATTGATGATGTCAAAGATTTAGGAGACTATTACAGACGCTATGAAGACATTTTTAATATTGATTATCAAAACGGGACAGAAAAGAAAAAGTTAAGGCTACTGCACATGAAATTAGGTGCGAAGGAATATACAAAATTTCTAGACTATATTCTGCCAAAGAAGACAAGCAACTTAACGTTCGATGAGGTAGTGACATGCCTCACGGTATTATCCAGTACAAAGATTTCACTGTTTTACAAAAGGTGGAAATGCTTCAATATCGTAAAAGGCGAAAACGAAGACTATTCAGCATTCGACTGTAAATTGGCGGAGCTAACTTCGGACAACTTCAAATGCCTTATATTTGTTCAAGGATTAGTCGCTGCTAAAGACAGCGAAATGCGAAAAAGAATGCTTACCAAACTCCAAAATGATAAGAACAGTGAAACTCGAGCTATTGCACTAAATATCTCCAAAGAACTTGACAGAGTCTGGCATGCTGGCTTTCCATGTAAGCTACATGGCTATGGTATAACTGGATGATTGTTTGACCTAATCCAGACTTTACTTTCAAATCACATAATGAAGGTAGTATTGAATGGGTATGCTTCCAGATACTATCACACGAACGGGGGTCTCCCTCAAGGCTCTATTCTAGGTCTTTTTTGCTGGTGTTCATGAACAATCTCCCTGATGTAATCAAATCCCAATTAGGCAGTTATGATGATGACACAACAATTTACTTCCTCCTTGATAAGAAATATGTCGAGGCTAACAAAGCAAATTTTGCTTCTGATCTGGAAAAGGACCTCCAATCTGTGGTGGAATGGCTTGTAAATTTTAATGCTTCCAAAACAAAGCTGCTATCATTTAACCACCATAGACAACCGCTTCTACCCCACCATAAGAATGGATCAAGCTAATCTCCCTGAAATTATAATACTGTGCCTTCTAAGCCTAGATCTATTTGTTGACTTCAAGTGGAATGGCTACATTGAATCCATATTCAATGTAGCCATTCCAGCTAAATCTGCTGCTTGGAAGGTTGGTTCCCTTTGTAGGGCAAGGATGTTTTTCTCATCTAAATCCATCTTGCACATATATAAATCTACCATCCACCCATGCATTAAATACTTCTTTCACATCTGGCTTCTGCCCCAATGAGCTTAGCTCCCTGATAGTAGACGAACTAGTAGACTAGTGACTAGGTCCAACCCTTTTACTGTGAAACCAATCAAATACAACCACAACTTCTACTCTATCAGCTTCTTTGCTAGCACTTCCCGTCTGTGGAATTACTTTTCGTATACTTACTTCCCTTACAGCAACAATCTCCAAGAATTTAAATACAAAGTCAATTACCATCTCTTATCTTCTTGACTCACATTCTTTCACTGACAAACCCTTGTATCATATTCTTCTTCCTTTCCACTCTCATTCATCCCTCTTCACACCTGTATTCTCATCCCTTTCTTACTCATTTTCTGACACCCATGTAACTTGTTCTTCTTTCTCATCAATCACCTCTTCTGTAACCCCCACCCCTGCGCACTAGTGGCAGTTCTGCTTTGCTTGGGGTGAAATGATAAAAAAAACTTTCTTGGTCATGTTTTATTTTAATTTTAATACAAACAAGATTATTTCATCAGACTTCAGATATATTTGTCTATATGAGGTATTGTATTTATACTATTTACAGTGTACGGATTGTTGTCCTTATTTTTGTTGCAATAGTCACGGAGTCTCACTTGTGCAATAAATTCCAATCAACTTCCTTCACCTGGTTACAATGAAACTATTTTACAAGGGTGATAATTATTAAATGTAGCTATACAGTAGTCTCCCCTAGCTTCTTTTTTGCAAATGTCTTAGACCCAATCTGCATTAAATCGAGCAAAAGATGGTTCCTTTTTGCGTACAATGCGCAGATGTTGTAAGCTATGTATTTTCAGTATTATTTCTAAACATATTTCTCCTAAAATTTAAGATTTTTTAATTCAAAATAGATTTTTATTTTGCTTTTCAAGAAATTCCGAGACTATTCAAATCAGAGTAGAGATGATGCCAATTACTGTCTGTAAGGAGTGTGGTGTTAGATTTTGTTGTAGTAAATTGGAAATACAAAAAAAACACTGACTTTTATATTAATTTAAAATAAAAAGTGGATTTCATAAACTTGTACATCTATTAACATCTCAAGGGACCTATATGAATCATTTTATTGTCAAAATATATTAAAGAGATTTTCTTATTGGTTGGGTATCTACAAACAAAAAGGAAAAGAAATCAGACACAGCTTGACATCTTTTAATATGGTGTCAAGCTGTGCTAAATTTATGTGCTGTGTGTCTTTTTCTTTGCAGCCGATTCATGTCCTGCATGGTACATTCATTATCTAGTTTGTTTTTTATATGTATGTGTGTACATATGTATACATTTATATGTATATATATTTCTGTGTATGTCTATCTATATATTTATGTGTGTGTGTGTGTGTGTGTGTGTGTGTGTGTGTGTGTGTGTGTGTGTGTAAATTAATTGAAACAGCTACTTCAGTTTCCTTTTTTTCACCATCCAGTGAGTTTTAGACACACTGGAGTTGCAGGGTGTAATCAATTTCTATTTTTTCATCAGATTAGGTAATTTCCAGTGGTATGCAGTAGCATGGATCTGATTTCAGGGTGTAAGATAAAATTTGTTTGGCTTTGTAAAATATTGTGTAATCTGTAACTGCATCAGATTTTTATTACACCGAGACACTATTGTCTTACCTGTTGATTAGTTGTCCTACGGCCATTGGCTGTAGCCTGGTATTGAACTCACAACTCTTTGGGTTAAGTCACTGGAACTAACCAATAGCTATATTCACTAGGTTATGAGGACAACAACAACTGAATTTCTGGGACTTATAAACCTAATTTTTAGTAATAATTTTTTTAATAGAGCTCATATTGCAATTTTTTTATGTTAATACTTGTGTAAATCAGATTTTAAAACCAAGTATTAACTTTTGTTTACATTTGTGTCGATGACTTAAAAATGGCTAATAAATGGAAAAAAGTTTTAAAAATCTAAAAATTGTAGATTCCAATCAATATAAATCTTGATACACCAGAAATGATAAATCTTGATATACCAGAAAAATTTGCTTACTGGAAATAGTAAATCTGATCATTTAACTCTCAATTAATGCTAAAAAAACTGTTTTATTTATTAAAATTAATTTTAAAACTTAGGTCTCACGAATTGTTGTGATAAATCAGTGTTCATATATATTTATCGATATATATAAAAGGCAATCTGTGAGTCTGTGTGTGATTATACACGCCTATATTTTTTAAGCTACGCCATTCAAACTATCTCGGGACACAGGGAAGCCAGGTCGACACATACTTTTGAGTTTTAAGTTCAGCAATTTTCCCTTTCGCACTTTTTGGCCAAAGGGGCTGATTTGCTTCGTAAAAAAATATAAGATCTAAGATGGTTGCTGAATTACGTCACAGAAACCAAATCACACGTGTCAAACGCGACTGAAATATTTTTTTATTAAAAAAAAATTAGCCTTTATATTTAATTTTTTAAAATTCACTTGGTCAACAAAAAAATGTGAATATTTTTCCCAGTAATTTTGAAACAAAAGAAATATTTTTTTAAAAAGTGTTTTTTCAAACAAAAACAAAACAAAATATGTAAAAATAAAAAAAAGTGCCAATAGTTAATTTTAATTATTTAAATCTTTTTTTTTCAGATTTAATATTTCATACTTCAGAAAATAAATTTTAAAAAAATTTTTCGCTAAATATTTCATGCAGGAAATTAGTTGTCTGTTATTCGTGTAGCATTAATGTAACTTTTTACTCTAAAATTAAATGTCTACATTTTTAAATATTCTTCGAAAATTTCTGAACTGAGAGCGTAATAGTTTTTATATTTCTAATTTTAGTAAAACAAAATAAATAATTTTTTTATGTTAAATTCATTTAGTCAACAAAAAATGTAAATATTTCCCCCGTAATTTTAAAACAAAAACAAACGCAATGCAGTTTACAATGTCACACAAAACATCAAATCACGTTTACGCAAAACAAAAGGAAATAGAATTTTTTAATGGAATTTTTTAACAATTTTTAAACAAGAATTTTTTATATAATTATTTATTATCCATTTAATATTATAAACATTATAATTACTGAAGGGAAGCCTGCTTCAAACGCAGTTTACTGGAAGATAACAATCAATGGGACTCTGCAATGGCGGAAGGTGTCTTGCATCTTCTACTACTTAAATGTTCTGATTTGCAAGGGCAACGACGGGCTATGATGCTAGTACATAATACATGTGTATGTGAGTGTGTGTTCATATATTTTTATATAATACATATGTATGTGAGCGTATGTGTATATTTTGTATGCGTTTGTATGTTTGTATGTTTATGTATATATTTATGTGTGTGTTTATATATGTATATATTAGTGTGTGTGCTTATGTATATAATTGTTAAGTATAACAGACAATGAATGTCTATTATGTTTAGTCGCGAGCCGATATAAACATCGTATTTTGGCTTTAATTTATGGTGAAAATAAAGACAAAAATTATCCAACATTTGTATATTTTTTATTATGCTCGTTCTAAGCTTTCGGCTCACATGGACCATTTTCAAAGTGGTTACAGGGACGTTAACATAAAGACATCCACCATCAAAGATGATATTATCTTGTTGGGAACCTTTTTCCACAGTCTTTACATTTCGGCGGCAATTCCAGAAACTCACTCCAACTCTCCAGCCAACAACTACTCACAACTACTTTTTCTCGCCGAGTCCGGATTTTTATAACCATCCCCAATCCTCTCGGAGGATCTAGCCGACTCGAAACCTTCTACTAATGAAATTGTTTTCTACCCACACGATTTGCGGGGAGCCATGGCTCGACGAATTAAATATCGACTGTTCACATGACGTAATGTCTTTCTGTCTTCTTCATCACCTTTAGATTTTTCAATTCCCACAATTTCTGTTTCTTAGGAACAGCTATTGGGGATTTGACCCTGCTTGGCCTCATCAAGCAAATCCTGACATTTTGTTATGACTGCGACCATTTTGTCAAATTTCCACCTAGCCCAAAATAATCCGTATCGTTTATGAAAAAGAAAGAAAACAATAATGAAGAAGAAAGAAAACTATATTCCCTTCTCTCTCTTTAAAGATGTCAGCTAATTTATCTATTCCCGGATTTTACAATTACATGATAGTATTAAAATATTTTTTTTTACCTAAGTTCACATCGCGAAATACACAACTAATGATACCACTAATATTAATTCCTCTCTCTCAGTTGTATTAAACCAAACAAAAAAATATACCAGCGGGAAATAGTGTTATATATATATATATATATATATATATATATATATATATATATATATATATATATATATATATATATTGTGTATTTTGGCAGCATTTTTTCATTAATGCAGGTTTCATTGAATAATATAGACAAGTTTTGGCTATTAATTTTGTGTAGGATCCGTTCGTACCGTCTGATATACTTGATGGTGATATCGTTGAAAGACAACAAAAAATCACAGTAACTGTTGATTATTTTATCGGGTCTAAGATTTCGGCTCACATAAGCCATTATCAAAGAATAAATATTATCACACAGTAAACATAGAACATTTAAGTTATTAACAATAAAGAGAATTAAACTGAAGAGACAAGTCCATCCCTACCGTAGCGGATGGTCGCAGACGGTGACAAAATGGTGGCGTTGTGGTCCCTGATCCGATTACAGGCATTTGAGTATGTTAGTTGAGATATCAAAATTTATCGTATTCAAACCAGGTTTAAGTTGTTTAATGTAGTTAGCTTCCAGGATTTTAGTTTCTGTTTATTATTTCCTTGTCTTAGACTTAAATGGATCCTACACAAAATTAATAGCCAGACAAGAGGTGTGGGAAAGGAAGGTTCTCTTCTAAGAACTGGCTTTATTTTAACCGGGTAAAAAACAAACTATTCCATAATATGCATATTAAAAGAAATAAAGGGTACTATTATTCTCATATCTCATCGCAAATATGTAAGGCATTAAAAATATACTTGTAAAATCTAAGGTGGGAGTACAATTATTGGTTTAACGTAACACCTTCTCAACAAAAAAAATCAAAAAGGATCGAAATAGATGAAATAAGAGTATCTTATTTATTACATTAGCAGCGCGATAAAGCATCCGCACATACGTTGTCAGTGCCTCGAATATGTCGAATATCTCTTGCAAAATTGGACTCCAATTTAGTAGTCTACTACTCTTACTTTTCATCCGATGCAGGAATGCGATAGGTTGTGGTCAGTGTATACTGTAGTTGGACGGCAGGACAAAGATTCGTACACATCGAAATGATGCAGGCTCAAGGCAAGGACTAAAGTTTCTTTCTCTACGGTCGAATAGTTTCGCTGGCATGTGTTCTAAGTAAACAAAAAAAAAAAGAAACACACTCGCACACGCACACTCGAACGCCTCTTTCGAACCCGACCACCCGACCGAACAAACAAACACCTTTCGACCGTGAACAAGCAAACGGTATTCACGGCTGCCGCCGACGAACTGCAAACGACTCGGGCGTTCTCGTTTTATAGTTCTCGGTCAATTCCATTATGGTACTCCAGGGTGTGCCCAGCGAACACACACGCAGTTCGAGAACGTTTCTGCGAATGCCCGTCACACTACTCTCTGATCTCGAGATCACACAAATGGCAATGTTGGACAGGCGGCTTTTGCCTGGTGCTCCGTCTCAATGGTATGGTCTCAGGCGCCTCCTCGGTGGTGCTCTCTTCAGACGTCTCACTGAGCTCATCCAGCCTGGGTTTGTCAAGCGCGCCACTCTCTGAGATGTGCTCTTCCTGTGATCTTACATATACCAACGGGACTTCTTCATCTGAAGAAGTAACGTGGTCACCGACGGAATAGTACTTCCTGCACACTGGACGCACATCTTTTATGTGGCGCGGTATTCCATCAACAGAGACGGAGTGTGGACTATTCATTTATGTCACCGTACCCTTGCTGAACTGCGTCGTACACTTTCCATGCGGATTTTTCACCCAGACAGCCTCTCCCACCATATAAGGACTGGCAACTGTGTTGTCAGGTACCAAAGCTGCGTCGACACCCTTAATTCAGACCTTGTAGATGTAGGTTGCATTTGCCGGTGCAATAGAAGCTGTTTTATCGTCCTTTGGAGTAACGTTGTGCCAATATACTGCCTCCAAAACTGAACAACGTTATTGTGCAATGGGATCTCCCAACTATTCCATTCCCCAATGGTACGTAGGCACAGTGAAATCGTACTCGTACACTCCACATCTTTGCAAAATCGGCAAAGTTCTCTTCGCAAAACGCTGCGCCATTATTTGTAAGCTGCTCAATCGGCGACCCTCTTTCACAAAACACTACCTCCAACTGCTTGATGATGCTAGCAGAGTCTTGGCGGTTCAAGGGCTTCCAAATGGCGAAACTACCGGGACCGCAGTTTATCATCGTCAGGTATAGTTGATGTCCGAAATGGGTCACATCCATCGCAACCCGGTGCCAATTTTCTGCTACATCAAACCTGCCCGGCTTCAAACGCACTTGGGCTGGGTCGATCAACTTCACAAAATAGAGTGTTCTCTTCACACCAGGGTGTTCGTTGGATCGATGAATGGCCCGTACTTGATCAACATGTCGCTCTTCAGCAACAGCGCACATAGGTTTTCTGGGTCCCGTCATTTTGCACATTTCATTCAGCCATTGCTGCGGTACTCTAGTAAGTTGATCGGCTCGATTATCGTAAGACAAGCTCTACATAAATTTCCAGCTCGTATTCTAAGGCCAACTCTTGGAGTGTGGCGAGCCGACGTCTGATTAACATTTCGGAGGCTGCTTTGGTGCGCACTCTCGTCCGTCCGGACAGGTTGTCAGCTACCCAGCGATGCACGCATGCCGAGCCCGACCGTAAATGAATGCTTTTAGTCTTCTATTGTAATGCAAGGTTGACACCTCGCAGCACAGCATCGAGCTCAGCCAAGTTTATGTGCTTGTCTTCATGAACCGGTCAGAGCTAGCTTGCGTCTTCTATCACGGCGCCATTGCTTTCCATTGTAAGAAGCTTGCATCTACCCAAAGGATAGCAGTTTGCCCACTGAAACACCAGTCACCTGTCCTAGGCTATTCTCTTAAAAATTTCTTCGATTATCCGGGTTAGAAGAGGATCCCGCACTTCATCGTTTCATCCAGTGGTAATAGTGTTTGCCCTCCGCTTCACAAATAACGTGGCGACATATAACCAGCCGCATACCGGGTCAAAACAGTCAACTTCCCGCACAACGAGAAGATAATTCGGTGGATAAGTTTATCGTGGACTACCGGAAGTTCACATCCACGACGCCATCGCAATTTTCCTTATTCCTACCAGACAGGCAATGCTAACACGCCTGTGCGAATTCTTAGCCGTTCCGGGGTCTTACTTAACGGACCAAACTGCTCCAAATGTTCCTTGACACGGACCACAGAACACACACACTCATTCACAAAAACATCATCGATATAAGAGGAGGAGGCTGCGTTTAGGATCTCGTCCTGGCTCAAGACGGTATTAAAAATGACCCGCATGATTAAAGGGCAACATTGAGCCCAAATCCTAAGAGGGGGAGACAAATACCTTTGTCCCTTGATCTCCACCGTTTGGAATGACCAAAGGGATTTGTCGCCATGTACCTGCAGATTGTCGACTTGTACCTGCAGATAGGCTCGGCGTAGATCCAGCACTGCAGCGTTTGGTCCTTGCTGTCGCCATTCTCGTAATTTTTGTGAACATATATCTGAGTTGGCGGCGTACACGTCAACGTACTCACTGAGTTCCCGATAGTTCGTAATGGGCCGAACCTTCTGTTGGTTTTCCTTCAGAACAGCCATGAGATGGATTAAACCCTTTGGGGGTCCGAGCTCCTCCTCCGAGTAAGGAAGCAGCTGGCCGTTATCTATTCACATCTGTAGTTCTCGATTGAATTTGTGCAGGAGCTAGATATTCCTCCAGTCTTTTTCTAAACTTATCTGGAGGTTGGTCACCAGCCCATTTTCAAAATGTGGTCCACCTCCGAGTGGTCTCGTCGTATTCTACTTTGAAGTTGGGCTCGGTAATGGTGATGGCACAAGCAACAATTGTTTCGTCACTCTGCGGAAACTTTACCTCACCGGCGCCAGTTACAGATATTCCTCCCAACTGTTTGATGGCGTCTAGTCCGAGCATCAAGTCGAATCCAAGTAGGTCTCCGTCCGCGACTAGGACTTCCATAGCGATGGACGGCTTTACACTAATGCTAACTTGTACCACCCTGATTCCACAGTAGCCTCCGTCTACTGTAAACACGCATGTTGATTTTCTCGTCCATGCTCGACAGCATGACTTGCGGACTAGTGACTGTGTGCATTCTGTATTCAACAGAGCTGTACGTGGTATTCCATCGATGCGAAGGGTCACTACAGAAAATGTGCCATTTACAAGTGTTTTGGGGAGGAGATTGGCGCTGAATTTTCGCCCCCTTGCTCGTTTCCCGGACAACACCGAGCAATGTGCCCTTACCGATAGTATGTCATGTTTCGTCGGGGCTTGGTATCAGCACCTCTGGATGTTTCACGACCCAGGAGACAATCGCTCGCCCTATGATTGGGTCCATCGCATTTATGGTGCCTCGTGTGCGCATCCGTTTCCTTCGACTGTGCAGCCACTGCAGCCTGCTCTGTAGAGCCAGTGCAATTTTTCAGGATAGCGCGAGCTCATGCCAGCACGTATGACAAATCCAGGTCTTCCATCTGGGAGGATGCTCGTAAGAGCTCCTCTGCATGCTCAGGCAATCTAGCAATAAATGCACATCGCAAACACTTTTCAGACATGCCACCAAACAGAACTGCGAGTCTGTGCAGTTCTGCCAAGAAGATATCGACCGTTCCCCCTGAATGAAGGTGACGTGCTGTAAACTGTTTCCACGTGGAGAAGGGGTCTAAGGCGAAGGCCCTGTACAACGTTTTCTTCACGCAGTTGAAGTCTGCGCGCTTCTCCTCGCTCAATTGCTGGTACACAGCATATGCTCCGCCTGACAAATGCATCGGAATGACACTTCGCTTCACTCCGCTCAACTGACATATCAGTTCCGCCTTCTCCAACCATTCCCCTACTGACTGTCTACCGACTGTCCAGAGTCGCTTCCGTCGAATAGTGGTATCAGCTTCGGGTCGAAGGCCATAATGCCGAAATAGTTTGTTGTAAGTTAAAAAAAAAAAAGAAAAAGAAATACTGTCGTACACGACGGTGCTACACCCGATCGAACGCTTCTTTTGAACCCGACCGACCGAACAAACGGATGAACGCCTCTCTCGAACCTGCCCGACCTTTCAGAACGACCGCTTTTCAGCCGCGAACGAGCAAACGGCATTCACGGCCACCACCAACGAACAATATTTATTGTAAAAAATTACAATTGTGGCGCAAGGCAAGTGTTTTGTGGTGGGGACAAAACTGAGGTTGGTCAAAACTATCTTATACCTAGCTAATCAGAATCACGACCCAAACATCCTTTACCATAAGAACGTATCCAACATCAATCAATTCTCTATGTACCAAAATACCTCATACGTTCAGGGAACCTAAATAGAATCCCCACATGAATAAAAATTTCTTTATATGCAATACAAAAATATATAAAAGTTCCACATGAAATGTGAAAAAGGAGAGGCATAAATCCAAATCTAAATCCCAAGAAAATTTCATCTTAAAATACAAAATAAAATACAAAAATACAAAATAAATCTTAGTTGAACCCGACCCACCCACAAAAATAAAAATCACGAAGCTCACATTCTAGGGGAGGTGGAGAGGAGAGAAATAATTAAATACGGTTGGGGAAAACCAAAATTCTGACCCAGACAAAATTAAACAACGTGGTTTTAAAAACTGGGAAAGGTTGGGAATCTCGACCTGCATCATAACAAGAGACGAAGCCGGGAACAGGCCAGGAGCAACACCTAATCACATTAACTAGATACACAAGAGAGACTACCTTAACCAGGAGAGGGTTCCACAGGAATCCACCCCGATGTGACAAGTAGATTTTAAAGAGAAAATCAAGGCTAGCCTCGTTCACGCGAACCAGACTCGCCACAGACACCCACCTTTTGCTGAAATCTGTCGAAGTCAAACGTTTCCTATCAGTTCTAATCTTCATTTTGAACTGATGCTGAAAATATCAGATTAAATCCTGATGAGAAAGGCGCTGACCTTGCAAGACTTCCTCCATTCGCGTCGTCCATATCACCATTTGTGGCGCGGCCAGCAGCGACAGAAACACCATCCGTTTCACCTCAGAAAACGAGGGCGATACATTGTCACAGGCGTATGCATGATAAATGAGCGCAATCTCTTCAGAAGCGATACGGGCAGTCAACTTGCCGACACGGTCCCATAGAGGGCGAACCCGAGACCAATGGTAGAAGGCGTTCACAAATCCCCCAGGCCCCGTATGAAGGCCTTGTCATTGAGAGACAGCCAGTTGCCAGGTAAGCGAAAACTCAGTGTTTCTGAGGTAATCTGCCGCTGGCACCCAAGACCAGAACAAGTGAAACTCGTCCTTCGACAAGCCAAGCGCGTCACCTAGTGGATCCTTCACGACACCCACCACTAATCCACGATAGAAGACTCTCCTAGGCAAAGAAAGGTCACTAGACCGAGAATTAGCCCGAAAACTCAATCGTTAAGGGAGAGGGGTGGGATAAAATAAATAACAGAATGGGAAAATCAAAGACTGACCCAGTCAAGATAAAATGGGACCAAAAACAAACTGGTGAGGTTAGAAATCTTGACTTGGATCATAACAAAAGAGAAAACCTGGAACAGGCTAGGAACCCACTCATTCACATTAACTAAGTACACAAAAAGACAACTAATTTAACCAGAGTGGAGTTCACAGGAAACTGCCCTCTTGTCCCGCAAGGGACTTAAAAAAGAAAATCAAGACTAGCCCCACTCACGCGAATCAGACTTGCTACAGTTACCCACCTTTCGCTGAAATCTGCCAATATCAAGTGCTTTCTATCAGATCTGATCTTCATCTTAATCTGATGCTTAAAAATCCAATCAGATGCTGATAAGAATAACGCCCATATCGCAAGATTCCCTCCTTTTGCGATGTCCAAATCACCATTCGAGCTACGGCCAGCAACGTGAGAAAGACCATCCATTTCACCCCACATTTTCACGAAACATTATCGCACGCGTACGCGAGATCAATGGGCACAAAAAAATCGGGTGATACAAGCCGTCAACTCGCCGACATAGTCCTAAAAGGAGCGCACCTGAGAACAATGGTAGAAGGTGTGTGCAGCTGTTTCACCTAAAGCAAGGTCACACCGATGACAATCGGGCATATCTGCCTCTCCCCATTTGAAGGCCTTGTCATTGAGAGATAGCAAGTTCCGAATCAATCTCCAGCTAAGCAAAAACCCAGGGTAATCCGACGCTGGCGCCCAAGACCAAAATGAGCATGACTCACCTACCGACAAGCCGAGCCGATCACGTAGAGGGTCTTTCGTTGTCACCCCCACTAAAACACGATACAAGTGCCTTCGAGGCCGAGAAAGATCAGTGGACCAAGGAAGAACCCGCAAGGCACTTCGACATTCGAGTAAGAATTCCGATTGATTTCGGGACCTACGACAGCGAAACGGGAGTAGTAATAGTAAGACAAGGGAAAGCATCCCTGACAATCCTCACCAAAATCAAATCCTCTGTCAAGATGTGACGTAGGAAAGCCAACCTCGAGGCGTGTCGGTGACACTCCACATGTGGCATTTCCTGCCCTCCTTGAGATGGATGTTTAGCGCAGACTAATTTTGTTGCCCACATGCTTGTGTCCTCCTCACAAGAAGTCGAACAACAAGGATTCGATCACCAACCTATGGTCATCACAAAGAGGAAGTACCGACAACCAGTAAAGGACGAGGGAAAAGATGTATGTAACACACACGACGCTCCGACTTTTGCCAGTACTTCCGACCAATTTTTCTCCAGCTGAAGATCCGTCCTGAATCCTACTCCAAGAATATAGTCGGGACCGTCAGTCTAACATCTAGCATCTAATCGCAAGCCGGAAGACGTGTCGCTGCTAATTCTGGCCCTTGTCACCTTTTTGTACCGCTCAAGCGCCTTCTGTACCACCTCAATGTCGTCCCGGAACGACACGAAAATGGATATGTCATCGGCGTACGCAGAAACCCTGTCTCGAGTACCACCAGGAACGGCGATTCCCCGTAGGGCCGGACTGCACGCCTTGTCCTTCATCCGGCGAAGGAGGGGCTTCAACGCCAAAGCGTAAAGTAAGGGCGACAGTGGGCAACCCTGATGTACCGACCGAAACATCGCAAAAGCACCCGAGCTTTCCGTTTACCTGTACTACAGCAATGGGGCAATGATACAGTAGGCTGATCTACTTGCAGAAGTCGGTTTTGAATCCAGCGGCCTGTAGGACAGCTGCCAAATACCAATGGTCGACCCTATCAAATGTCTTGGACTGATCCAAATTGATCAGCATGACTTGTTCGTCGTCTTCTACAAACCTCTACGATCGTGCGGATCAAGTGCAGGTTGCTCTGAATTGTTCGGCCCCTCACAGAACAAGTCTGCTCGGGTCCCAACAGAATCTCGGCAACTGTCTGCAAGCGCTCCGTCAGGGTCTTGGCTAAAATCTTTAACTCTGTGGTTAGCAGAGTTATAGGCCTGTACTCATCTAAACCCCCAACACCATTGACCTTTTTCAACAGCGTGATTACACCCCTGGAAATCCAGTCGGGCACGGAACCCTGCTCCGTGATCTCTCCCTCGTAGCTAGCTGCTTCAGTCGACCCAAGCTGAGGAAAGTCTGCTAAATAGCTACGAAATTCCTCTTCAAGAAGACCAGGCTCCTTGGTAAAACGGCTCTCGAAACGCTGCCGAAACGCCTCACACATATCGTCTGTCGACCTCAGAGTAAGTCTCTACTGGGTCTTGACTTTTTGAATATATCGATCGGCACCTCGACGGATTTCTTCCTTGCACAATTTAGCGCTCATGTTCACATTTTCGTTAGACATCTTGTTTAACTTATGTCTAATTACCTGACCCTGGTACTGCTTGCTAGCCAAGCGGTCTAAGGCCTGTCTAGCTAATGCTATCTCTAGGGGATCCCCCCAGCCTCCGCCCGGAAGAATCTATCCTTAAGTATCTTCACCTTGATAGGGTGAGTCGACGGCTATAGTCAGCGGTGAAAGACCTAATACTATCCTTAAGCCTCTCCCACCACATATTCCCGATAACCGCCCCCACTAATTCCCGCTGCACTAATCTAGTTAACTGTTACCGGAAGTCCCGCTTGTTCAGTAAGGACACGTTGAACTTCCAGTGTCCAGCCAACCTAGGGCTACCGTCTATCGCCACCCGGGCACAAACGAGTTTGTAAGTCAGTGTAGCCTACCCAGTGGAACGTGGGACAATCTAACAAATCTAGGTCGACCCTTCTGACTAACATTCTATCCAGATAGCTACTACCTGGGTAGACGGCCAACTCTGAGCCCACGTCCATATCTTCGCCCAAGGTTGATCAGCCCGGTATCTATCGACGGGACCGAATTCGTCGATCAAATCAACCAAGCTACGATCACGCAACCTCCTGCTAGCTCCCCGCTATCTAACTTGGGGTCCAGGATGGCATTCCAGGAAAGGCCCTAACTGACGGAAAAACGAGACGCGCTCCTCCCGGTCATTGGGCACTGCAACGATCCAAAACGACCTACTTTTCACGGCAATGTCAACCACGATCAACCGCCCCCCGCCCCCACTTGCGCCGACATGGACAAAGGATACGTTTAACGCAGGGTACGTTTAACAAACAAGGAAACACATCTGGCTTGCTGGTCATCGTATGCTGAATAGACAACAAAGTCGCTAGACAACACACGAGCATCAACTTCGCAAACAAAGTGTGTCTCCTAGATCGCAGCCACATCCACTCCAAATTCCAAGAGATCACGAAACAGGCGGGAAGCCTTACCCCGATCTCTCAGGCCCCTCGTATTCAAGCTGGCTAGTTTGAGAGACATTTCAAAGTGTTACCCCTTAGACACAAACTTGACGGAAATTGATTGTCCCAGACTGCCTGATCCAATATCGGACGTAATTCGTCCTTCCATTACAATCCCGCCGACGTCCGTAGGAACGTAAATTTTATTGCCCTATACAGAGAGGGATATAGGATGACAGGGACCCTCCCAGAACAAAATGATAAAAGTCTTTGTAAATACTTGGTCCCTATTTGAGACATTTTTATATTGGGAAAGGCCTCGACGGCCCCCTAAAAAAAGTCCCAAACATTTATGTTGCCCCCGGTGTTTCGGAAGACCGAGGAAGATAAAAACAATGGCCTTAGAAGGGCCTTCCTCTGGGAGGAAAGGTCCCTCTCTAAGGCCGGCCTGTCAATTTTACAGATGTCTTCACTTCTGAAGAGGTTAACCCTCTTCTTTCTCTTTACTTTGTTTTCTTTGGGGGTTGGTTGAACACGGGGAGTTTCTGATAGGAAAGGGAGTTGGGGAGAAGGAGTTACTAGTTGGGAAAATGGTGTGGGAGAAGGCGATGATGCATGTCTTACTAAGGAGGCAGAATGACACCTCCCCTTTATGGTTGGTTATATTTTTACTGGTGATGCAGGGGCGGATTAGGTCTTGGCAGAAACCATGACCCGTTCCACCTTACTGCGTTCTGTTACTTCTTTCTTTCCTTTTTTAAAGGATACTTCTTCATCCTCCTCCCTTCCTCTCTTCAATGATGAGGCACGTGCGGGAGGCATCTTCTCCACCGCCATCTGCACCGCGGTGCTCGTTTCTTGTTGTGACTGCTGCTGTTGTTGTACATGTTACTATCTGCGGTCCTTCTTCGTCGGCAATACCAATTTTTTCGGAGAGGTGTTCTTCTGAGAAGGAGAGAAAACAACCTTCTTCTCTCTCCTTACGACTTCCGTCTATTCTCCAGTTGCTGGTGTCTGGTCGGATTTTTTTCCACAGGCACATTAGTTTTGGCCACCGGCGGTGTTGCCGGTTTCACCGGTGTTGCTGGTGTCTGTTGCTCTGCGTCCGGCTTCCTTGCAGGGCATACCTTGGCCAAATGGCTTGCCGCACCACACAGCCAACAATACGGCTTGCGCCCCTCTACCGCCACAAAAGTTTCCGGTTCCTACACAGCAGAATGTCGCGCACACGTCGGAACCTCGGCCTGTCCACAACTACATGTACCGCGACATCCTCCGTGGGTACGCCCTTCTTACTGTTGACTCGAGTCACTTCCTCCATTTCTCCAAACTGGGCGAAGAAAGCCCCAATGTGATCGTCAGAGATTTCAAGTGGAACCCTGTGAATGGTAATACGGGTTTTTCTAGTCCCCATATACTCCGTCTGGCGCCTGATTCCCGTTGGAGACTATCGAAAACGTTCTGTAATGTTGTCATGTGGTCCACCCAGTTCGTGTTGTAGACTACTATGTCATCGATATACGTCGCAACATTTGGTAGGTCTCGCGTGCAGTGATTCATCATCCCTTGGAACGTGGCCTGAGATTTTTTCATGCCGAAAGGCATGATGCGATATTGGTATAGACCATCAGGCGTCACGAAAGCTGATATTTCTTGGCGCACTCAGTAAGAGGTACGCACTAACAGCCCTTCAATAGGTTCAACTTGGTGATATACGTCGCTTTAGCGATTTAGTCATCCATTCGAAGGATAGGATGGGAATCGGTGCGGGTAAGGGTATTCACCTTATGGTAGTTTGTGCAAAACCGTATCGAGCTATCAGGCTTCTTGATCAGTACACATGGAGATGGCCAGCTACTCTGGCTGAGTTCGATTATCCCATGGTGAAGTATATATTCTATTTCTTGCCGTATTATTTCCGCATTCTGCGCGTTAACACGGTATGGATGTTGCTTAAAGGGTTTGGTATTTCCGACATCTACGTTGTGTTGAGCAATATCAGCCCGTTTAGGTACGTTGAGGAATAAGTCATGGAAATTTCGGATGAGATGGGTTACTTCCTCCTTTTCGACGTGGGTTAACTTAGACGCGAGATCTGATATTACGTCTGAATCAAGGGATGATCCGTTTTCTTTAAGACTTCTAGATCTACGTCTGCATGACTACGGCTCGGATGAGGCTTGGTTTCTCTCTCTCGTAATATGGTTTGAGCATATTAATGTGGCACATTTGTGTTTCGGTCCGGAGTGTTACGATGTAGTTGAGGTCGCTAAACCCCCGAGAAATTCCGTAAGGACCGTGAAAGCAAGCCTTCAGTCGGTGACCAGACAAGTGTAGCAGCACCAGTACTTTGTCTCCGACATCGAAACTCCTTCGAATAGTGTTTCGATTGTACTGTCTCTTCATCTTGTTCTGGACTGTTTCTCTCGTGCCAATTCACAAGTCTCGTACAATCGAGTTCGAAAACGGAATACATACTCTAATATCGATTCGTTCTTGGGTGTTTCTTGCAGCCATCTCTCTTACAACATAGATAGACGTCCGCGCATTGTGTATCCGAATACTAATTCGAACAGTCTGAATCTCGCAGCAAATATCAAGAATGGGATACCTTCATCCCAAACTTTCTGATGATCTAAGCAGTATGCCCGGATCATCGTTTTTTAGAGCAGAATGAAATCGCTTTAGGGCTTTTTGGGATTGGGGATGATATGCACGCGACGTGACTGTCTTTATTCCTAGAGAGTTCATAGCCTATCGGAATATTCGGGACGTGAAGTTCGAACCTTAATCAGATTGTACTATCTTAGGCAATCCAACAATAGAAAAGAAATTAGTGAGTGACATAGTAATCATCCCTGCGGAAATGCTCCTCAGAGGGAGTTCTTCAAGAAACCGGGTTGAGGCACACATGGTAGTTAATAAGTATTGGTTTCTGTGCTTGGTTTTGGGGAGGGGACCAACACAATCGACGAGGACTCGGCAGAAGGGTTCCTCAAAGGCAGGAATCGGGTGTAAAGGGGCAGCAGGTATTTGCTGATTTGGTTTGCCTATCTATTTGGAATGGCAGGTCTGGCAATATCTCGATACATCCCCACGGATTCCGGGCCAGTAGAAGCTTCTACCGATTCGCTTGCGTGTCTTACGGAGGCCTAAGTGACCGCCCATGGGTATTTCGTGGGCTGTCCAAAGCACTTCTTCTCTTTTTCTCCTTGGTAATACCACCTGACATACACTCGACCAATCCTTCTGGGCGGGTGTGTGTGGGGGTTTCCACTTCCGCACTTCTACTTCCGCCGATGTCATTCTCGACGTAGTATCCCGAGGATACCTTGCTCAATTCTTTCTCAGGTAACTATTCTTCGAACGGGGTGGGGATTTGGCTATCCTCTCTCTGTTTGACTGCCATAGACCTTCCTATGATGGGTATGACGTCTGTTGTTTCCTTCCGCGGGCTAGGGCTGGATGTTGGGGTTTGTTAGAGCATAGGGTTCGATCTTATCTCGTGGCCTAAACAAGTTTGGAAAAGGTCAACTAACTCGTTCCCTTCGTCCTCGCTTTCCACCCTGGCACTCGTCTCCTCAGCTCTCTTCCTCGCGTTCACTCGGGTCACTACACATAATGGGAATATTCCAGGATGCATTTCCTCTATCTTCTCAGTTTCCTCCGAGACGCTCGGTTTTCCACCCTCTTGGATGAGGTACAACTCTTTCTCCATCCAGGTCATTTCCAAGTATCATCGATATGCCTTTCATAGGCAGACTATCAACCAATCCAATGACTATCGGTCCACATACTATGCTAGAGTCAAGGGAGATCCGGTGAAGCAGGACACTAACAAAATGACTTCTTACCTCTTGTATAACTATCCGTTCGCCCGTGGCTATCTCTTATCCGCGTGGTATGTCTTCTCCAACTATCAAAGACTGGCTTGCTCCTGTGTCTCTTAGGATTTTGATCTTGACCATCTTCGTGGGCTCATCCACCGAACATATGGAACCGTTCGACACAAATGGTTTGTATTCCTCTCTGATTCGACCTTTGATCTTCTTGCTGAGATCCTTATGCGACGATATAAATCCTTGAGACTGTGTTTCTGTTCGGCACCTTTCTTCGAGAAACAATTCGCCGCCATATGTCTTACCTTCCCACAGTTACGTTTTTCCCTCCTTCCGTCCGTCGTGGGGTAAAAGAATGAGAATCAAACCATTTACTTTTCGGGGTGTTCGGTCGATATGGGTAGTTTGTCCGACCAGGTCTTTTCCTCGGACCAGCGATAGCCATTACTCAATGCTTCGTACTTCTCTCATATTCAGATGGGTCCTCTGATTTATTCCTGTCTTGCTTATGCGTTAGTGCATTTTCGTCCGCGAAGGTAGTCATCTCATGTGTCGACCTGTCTTTCGTTGAGGAACGTCTTGAGGTTATCGTGTACGCACCATTTAAATTCTTCTATTAGGATCAACTATCTTAGTTTATCGTAATCCGTTCCTAATTCTTTCGCTGAAATCCATCAGTCAAAATACGTTTCTTTCTGCCTGAAAAAATCGACATATGTTTGCTTGTCATCCATTCTGTGATATCTAAATCTCTATCTATACGCTTCTTGTACCATTTCGTAGTTTCTCAGGATCGATGTTTTTAAGATGTTATAGTTGGCACTGTCCGCAACGGAAAGGGAAGCATACGTTTCTTGTGCTTTTTTTAATGTCAGCCAAGCTTCGATGGGCCATTCCAGGTTTGAAGCAATTTTCTCGAAGTGCTGGAAATACTTGTCCACGTCTTCGTTAAATTTAGGTACAAGTCAAATTTGCTTGGTGAGGTCAAAGTTGTTCTGTTCCTTCTCGTGTCGTATTCGTTTTTCTTCTATTTTCCTGACACGGGTTTCCTGGCACGGGTTTCCTGACTAATTCTCGCTAGCTTAATCTGGGTTTCGGCTTCGATCTTAAGCTTATCTGTTTTGGATTCGACCTTAAGTTTCACCAGTTCAATCTGGGCTTCTGAAAGTTCGGGCACTTCTGACACAAGGTTGTCTAGAACACTCCTGTCGAAAGCTTCGTTATCGACCATATCTTCTGAGACCACTCTCACCAACTGCACCTTTCGCATAGACCGTCTTACGTCCAGCTCCAGTTTCAACACTATCTCTAAAATATGGTCCCTTTTCAGCCTTAATAGACCGTCGGATGTGGGAGAGTTGAGAAAAGTATCTATCATAGCTATCTCGGTTTATGTGTCTTATGTAATTCTATGACTGCACTGTTCCTCAATGCGAAGTCTTGTGGAAAATGAGAAATGTAAAAAAAGTAATCCCGGGCAAGCCTCCAATTCTGTTAGGTCCGAGGTTTTGTTGGGACTACGATAGCCGGGACGCGACGAGAAAGTAAAAAAATAAAAAATAAACAAGAGTATCCCAGGGTTCAATGTAAGATTCATGGAAAGAACGATTGGGAGGGGAATTCTCCAATTCCAGACATCGGTGAACGCCATGAGAAAACGAACAATAGGCAGACACAGAACAACAGAAGACGACACTAGAATATATAAAAATACTTTATTTATAAAATATACAATGCATTAACTTAAAGAAAACAAAACTAAATGATAAAAGTGATGAGGGGACAATTAGTTGGTCAAACATATATCAATGAGACGAAATACTAACAAAAATAGTGATAGCAGAATATAGAACGTATATATAAACATATAAAGACTTACAAATTGTAGGAATCGACGTAGATCGGTTGTTATCAGAAATAAAGTTCGAAAGGAAAGATGCCCATTCAATTCTCCGAGCGAAAACGTTTGAGTTGCTAATAAAATAATTTTTTGTGTTATAGGCTTAAATTTGATTTCGTTTAGACTGATCGTCATTTGTGGTCGAGAGGTCTAAGACGCGCCAGATCACATGGTGGCTTCTCCTATTTAGATAAGGGTCGCAGGTTCGAATCCTGCCAAATGACACACATTTTGTAACAAAAATTTATTAGGCAGGTAGAAATAAATATATAATACTATTTGATTATAAACAGAATATCTACTTAAATACGAGTATCGATCAAAAATAATGTTTAAACAAATCATTTCATCTATTACGTCTATTTATATATGTATATGTATAAAAAAAATAATGATCGATAATACATCTATCGTACACCAAGAAAACAACAAATATTTTTGATATTTTTAAATAAAAAAGCTAAATCTAAATAAAATAAAGCTCCTTCTCATATTTCTAAATATGAAAGCATAAACTTGAATGAAACATCACTGATTTTCATATTTTCAAATAAAAAAAATAAATCTGCATGTAATATAACTGATTTTCATATTTTTAAACAAGCATAAATCAGAATTAAATTCAGCTGATTTAAATATTTTGAACTGAAAAAGCATAAATTTGAATGAAATATATCAGATTTTCATATTTTTAAATAAAAAATAAATCTGAATGAAATATACTAGGTTTTCATATCTTTTAATAGAAAAAGGATAAATCTGTATGAAATATAACTGATTTTCATATTAAAAAAAGCATAAATATAAATGAGATATAGCTGATTTTCATATTTTTCAACTGAAAACCATAAATCTGAATAAAATATATCAAATTTTCTAATTTTCAAAGAAAAAAATATAAATGTAAAAATCAACTTAATTTTAATATTTTACATAAAATGTTAAATCTGAGTGAAATGTACCAGATTTTTACATTTTTTAATAAAAATGCAGAAATCTGAAGGAAACATAGTGATATTCATGTTTATAAATAAAAAAAGATTAACTTAACTGAAATATAGTTGATTTTTATATTTTTCAATAAAAAATAAAGCTGAATCAAATATAGCTAATTTTATATATAAAAAAATCTGAATAAAATATATCTGAATTTCATATTTTTCAATGAAAAAGCAGAAATCTAAAGAAAAATTCATATTTTAAAATGAAACACCATTAATCTGAATTTTTCAATGAAAAAACATAATTCTCAATGAAATGTAACTGATTTTCATATTTTTAAATGAAAAAAATATTGCAGATTTTCATGTTTTTAAATTAAACAGTTAAAATTGAATGAAATATAGCTGATGTTTATATTTTTACACAAAAGACATACATCTGAATGAAATATAGCCGATTCTCATCTTTTAAAATGAAACACTTTATCCGAATAAATTATATATAATTTTCAGATTTTTTAATAAAAAGCATAAATCTAAACAAAATATAGATTATTTAGATATTTTTAAATAAAAGTCATAATGAAAGATATATTGCTGAGTTTCATATTTTTAAATAGAAAAACATAAATCTAAATGTGGTCTATAAGATGTTTATGTTTGAAAATAATTATAAAAGCTAACTCGAAATGAAATATAGCTGATTTTAATTTTGTTACATAAAAAAGCATGAATCTGAATAAAATATAGCTGAATTTTATATTCTAAATAAAATATTAAATCTGAATGAAATATAGCTGATTTTCATATTCTTAAATAAAACAGCAGAAATCTGAATGAAATATAGATGATTTTCATATATTTTTTAATCTGAATAAATTATAGCTGATTTTTTAACAATAAAATCATAAATCTGAAAAAATATAGCTGATTTTCATATAGTTAAACAAGAAACCTGAGTGAAATATATAATTTTTTCATAATTTCTAAATAAGAAAGCATAAATCTGAATGAAATGAAACTGATTTTTATATTTTTCAACTAAAAAGCATAAATCTAAATGAAATATAGTTGCTTTTATTTTTTAGATGAAAAAGCATAAATCTGATTTATCAGATTTTCAGATTTTTAAATAAAACACCATAGTTAAATAAATGCCTTAAATCTAAATGAAATATTGCACATTTTTATATTCTTAAATATCGACCTAAATCCAAATGAATTATGATTAATTTTCATATTTTTCAGTAAAAAAACATAAATCTAAAAGAAATATATATCAGATTTTCATATATTTAAACAAAGAATCAGAACTCTGAATGAAATAAATCTAATTTTCATATTTTTAATTAAAAAAGCATAAAGCTGAATCAAATATAACTGATTTTAATATTTTCAAATAAAAAAGAATAAATCTGAATGAAGTATAGCTGAATTTCTTCTTTTAAATAAAAAAGCATAGATCTGAATAAAATATAGCTGATTTTCATAATTTTAAATTTAAAAAAATAAATCTGAATGAAATATGTCAGATTTTCATATTTAAATAAAATGCATAAATCTAAATTAAATATACTTTATTTTAATGTTTATAAATAAAAAACATAACTGTAAATGAAATACAGATGATTTTAATATTGTTAAATATAACACCCTAAATCTGAATGAAATATGGCTGATTTCATATTTTTAATTAAAAAAAACCTTAAATCCGAATAAAATATAGGTTATTTTTCTATTTTTATATAAAAAAGCATACATCTGAAGAAAATATAGTTGATTTTCATATTTTAATTGAAAATTACAGGTGAGATTTTCATATTTCTAAATAAAAAAGCATTAATATTAATGAAATACAGCTGATTTTGATAGTCATAAATAAAAAACATACCTTTGATTGCAATAGAGCTGATTTTCATAGTTTTAAATAAAAAACAATAAATCTGAATTAAATATAGCCGATTTTTATATTTTGAAATAAAAAAGCATATATATCAATGAAATATGTCAGATTTTCATGTTTTTAAATAAAAGCATAAATATGAATGATTTTCATATTTTTAAAGAAAAAACATAAATTTAAATCTGAATTTTGGTAATTTTTATTTAAAAGAAACCATTAATCTGAACAAAATTTGGTTTAGTTTCATATATTTCAATAAAAAATACATAATCTGAATTAAATATAAGAGATTTGCACATTTAAAAAAATAATCCCAATTAAATATATCTGATTTTCATATTTTTAAATAAACATAATCATAAATCTACATATTTTTAAATAAAGACAGCTGAAATATTTCTAATTAAAAAAAGCATAACTTTGAATAAAATATACCAGATTTTTTATTTTTAAATAGAAAAGCATAACTCTGAATGAAATAGAGCTGATTTTCATATTTTCTAATAAAAAGCATAAATCTCAATGGAATAAGAATTATTTTCATCTAATTAAACACCATAAATCTAAATCAATTATACATGATTTTCATATTTTTAAATAAAAAAGGATAAATTTTAATAAAATATATCAGATATATATATTTTGAAAGAAAAAATAAATCTAACTGAAATATATGTGATTCATATTTTTAATTATTAAATACAGTTGACTTTTATATTTTCAAATGAAAAGCCATGAAACTGAATGAAATATTTTAGATTGTCATATATTTAAATAATAAAGTATAAATTTGAATAAATAAAGCTGATTTTCATATTTTTAACTGAAAACAGCATAAATGTGGATTAAATATTGCTAATTGTCATATTTTCATGTTAAAAAGCATATATCTGAATGGTATATAGCAGCTTTTCATATTTTTATATAAAAAAGCACAGATCTGAAGGAAATATTGCTGATTTTTATATTTTTAAACAAAAAATCATAAATCTTAATGAAATACAGCTGTTTTAATATTTTTATATAAGTTAAGATAAAACTTGAGGATATATAGCTGATTTCCATATTTTTAAATTAAAAACCTTAATTCTGAATGAAATATATCAGATAATCATATTTTTAAATAACAAGCATAATTCCGACTGATATATACTTCATTTAAATATTTATAAATAAGAATACATTATACTAAATGATCATTTTGATATTGTTAAATAACAAAGTATACATCTGAATGAAATACAGCAGATTTTCATATTTTAAAAAAGTATATCTGAATAAAATATAGCTAATTTTCATATTTTAAAATAAAGAAACAATACAGACGATTTTCAAATTTTTCAATAAAAAATATATCTGAATGAAATATATCTGATTTTAATATTTAAAAAAGAGCATAAAGTTAAATAGCAAATAATATATAACTGCTTCTCATATTTTAAATTAAAAATTATAAATCTGAATAAATTATCAATGATTTTCATATTTTAAAATAAAAAAAAAACTTGTAATTTTTCATAAAATAGAACAAATTTTCATATCTGGATGAAAAATATCATAATTTCATATTTTTATATAAAAAGCATAAATAGAGCTGATTTTCATGTTTTAAATAAAAAAGCATAAATCTGAAGGAAATACAGCAGAGCATTTTTTTAATAAAAACAGATTTGAATGAAATAAACCTTATTTTCATACTTTTATACAGAAAAGCATAAATCAGAATTAAATATAGCTGACTTTCATATTTTTAAATAACAAATAACATTTGAATGAAATCTGAATAATCTGAAATAAAGCATTTTATCATATTTGCATATAAAATAAATAAATCTTAATGAAACATGGCTGTAGTTAATAATTTTAAATGAAAAAGTATAAATTTGAATGAAAGATATCAGATTTTCATATTTTTTAATAAAAGATAAAAATCCGAATTGAAATATAGCTGATTTTCATATTTTAAAACAAAAAAAGGATAAATCTGAATAAAATATTGCTGATTTTTACATTTTTTTAATAAAAAGGCAGGAACCTGAATAAATTATATCGGATTTTCATGCCTTTAAATAAAAATTGAATGAAATATGGCTGATTTTTATATTTTTAAATACAAACCATAAATCTAAATGAAATATAGCTGCCCTTCATATTTTTAAATAGAAAAGTATAAATCTTCATTAACTATAGCTGATTTTCATATTTTTATGAAAAAACTATAAATAGGAATAAAATGTTGCATATTTTCATATTTTTCAATAAAAAAGCAAAAATATGAATGCAATATAACTGACATTCATATTTTTCAATAAAAAATATAAATCTAATTCAAAACTATCAGAATTTTATATTTTTAGATAATAAAAATAAATCTGAATGAAATAAAACTGATTTTCATATTTTTAAATAAAAAAGCATACATCTGAATGAAGTATAGCTGATTTTCATATTTTAAAATAAAAAAACATAAGATTGAATAGCTTGTTATCATATTTGCATATACAAAATAAATCTGAATGAAATATAGCTGATATTTATTTTTTTAATAAACGTCATAAATCTCAATTATATATAGCTGATGTTCATATTTTAAATGAAAAACAATGAATCTGAATAAAATATAGCTGATTTTCATATTTTAAACTAAAAAAGCCTAAAGCAGAATGAAATATAGCTAATTCTAATATTTAAAGATAAATTATGAATCTGAATAGTATATAATGGCTTTTACAATTTTTAAATAAAAAATAGCTTAAATTGAATAAAATATAACTAATTTTCATATTTTTAAACAAAATCCATAATTCTGAATTAAATGTAGCTGATTTTCATATTTCTAAATAAAAAATCATAAATCCGAATAAAATATAATGTATTTTCATATTGATAAATAAAAAAGCTTAAATTGAATAAAATATAGTTGATTTATATATTTATATATAAAAACAATTAATCTTAATGAAATACAGCTGACTTTCATATTTTAAGTAAGAAATCAGAAACCTGAATGAAATATAGCTAGTTTTTATATTTTCAAATAAAAAAGGATAAAATATAGCTGATTTCTATATTTTTCAATAAAAAACTAAAATCTGAATTAAATTTAACAAATTTCCATATTTTAAAAACATTAGCATAACTTTAAGTGATATATACTTCATTTTAATATTTTTAGATAATAAATGATATTTATATTTTTATATAAAAAAGCATAAATCTGAATAAGATATAGCTGATTTTCACATTTTCATTCAGGTTTATGCTTTTTAAGTATGAAAACATAAACCTGAATGAAACATCAATGATTTTCATATTTTCAAATTAAAAATGTATAAACATGACTGAAATATCACAGATTTACATATTGTAAATAAACAAGCATAAATCTGAACGAAATATGATATTTTAAAATTTTAAAATAAAAAGGCATAAATTTGAAAAAATATATTCGATTTTCATATTTTTAAATAAAAAGCATAAATCTGAATGAAATATAGCTGATTTTTATATTTTTAAATTAAAATCCATAAATCTAAAAAAATTTATATCAAAATATCATATTTTTGAATAAATAAGCATAAATTTAATTAAAATACACTTTATTTTAATATTTGTAAATCAAAAAGGATAAATCTGAATGAAATATACCAAATTGTCATATTTCTTTAAAAAGAAAGGTGGAAATTTGAATAAAACATAGTGGAAATTCATGTTTACTTATTTGTAAACATGGTTAAACTGATTTTTATATATTTCAATAAAAATCATAAATCTAAATGAAATATAGTTAATTTTCATGTTTAAAAAATCTGAATTAAATACATCAGTTTTTTCTATTTTTAAATAAAATGCATAAATCTGAATAAAATAAACCTGATTTTCATATTTTCAAATAAAAGAACATAAATATGAATGAAATATATCTGATTTTAATATTTTAAATTAAAAAAAACAATATAAATGAAATATATCTGATTTTCACATTTTTAAATGAAAAATCATAAATTGGTATAAAATATATAAATAGCATAAATATGAATAAAATATACTTTACTTTAATATTTTTATATAAAAAAGGTATAAATCTAAATAAAACTTAGCTGATTTCTATATTTTAAAAAAAAACAACCATAAATCTGTATAAAATGCATTAGACTTTCATATGTTTTTTAAAAAAAGCATAACACTGAATTAAATATAGCTAACTTTTATATTTTTTAATAAAAAGGCAGAAATCTAGATTCAATCCAAAAAATTAATTGAATGAAATATAGCTGATTTTTATACTTTTCAATAAATAAATCTGAATGAAATATGGATACCTTTCATATTTTAAAATAGAAAAGAATAAATCTTCAGGAAATATAGCTGATTTTCATACTTTTATATAAAAAAAGCATCAATCTGAATAAAATATTACTGATTTTCATATTTTTAAATAAAAATGAATGATATAGAGGAGATTTTCATATTTTCAAATAAAAAAGCAAAAATCTGAAAGAAATATAGCAATTTTTTGTATCTTTAAATAAAAGAGCATGAATCTGAATGAAATACATTTTATTCTCATATTTTTAAATAATAAAGTATAAATCACAATGAAATAAAGTTGATTTTTTATCTGAATTAAACATAGCTTGATTTAATATTTTTGAATAAAAAAGCAAAATCTTAATGTAATACAGCTGATTTTCATATTTATAAAAAAAATCCTCAACCTGAATAAAATATTGCTGATTTTTATATTGTTAAATACAAAACATAAAACTGAATTAAATACAATTTATATCTATATAAATAAAAATGTACTCGTTCATTTGTTACTAACCACTAATCTAGAAAACGGCTGCACCAATTGTTTTGAAATTTTACTATAGCATTTTAATCGAATACAAGCGTATTTTTATATACATAATATTTAAAAAATATTACAATGTTAAAAAATATGTATTTTGCAAAGTCGATTAGAGCTGATGAGAGCTGAAGCAAAAAACTTTCAATTCAATATGGACGCCTTCACAAACAACTTTATTTCATAGAAAACATAGGGAAACTACACATTTAAGGTACATTTCTGTGAGCAAATACAAAACTTATACACGCACAATGTATATAAATAATTATACACGATTCTCAAATTCAAATTTGTTTTTTTTTTTTTGTTTGTTTGTTTTTTTTTTTGTTTAACCCAAGCCTTCTTTTTTATTATTTCTATTTTGGCGAGCGTAAACAACAAAAATCCCTTCCCTCTTTGTAAAAAAAAAATTACTATTCATTTTTTTCACCGAATTATTATCAATATCCCATTTATTTCGTTGGTTTAGTAAATAAATTTCTTCTTTTTTTTAACCTAAGCCATTTTTTATTTCTTTTTTGTCGGGCCTGAACGACAGATATGTTTTCAACGAATTTATCGATAAGACAGTAAACTTTCATGCAAAAAAGAAAACTTCCGAAAAATAGATTAATTTAACATTTTTCTGGGGGGTTGCTCACTTCATCATACAAGTTTATAGTAAAATCAATCCCCCAATTTTTTGCTTTTATTTTTGGTAAACATCAAGGGTTAAGTCCCCTTTTTTTGTGGTTTTGGCTTCTTTGGGCGGGAAAATACAAACTTTTTGTCCTTCCTATATAGTCAAAAATGAAGAGTGGGGACCTTAAAATTTTGAAATGGCGATTTTGGTTAAATGTTTTGTTGTTTTTTTTTCCCGATTCCTAATCTCCTTACCCGAAATCGGGGTTTATGTTAAAAAAATGCAAAATAAAAGGATTTTGGGGGTGGGGGTATAAAAGAAAAAAATGTATTGTAGAATTGATCCAAGTGGAATTTGAACTCAGAATATAAAGTTACATAACGTACAAACATAAAATATTATAATCTATATAAATAAATATGTAATCTATATAAATAAATATGTGCCATCTACATATTTTGTTTTAGTTTTCCATTTCTTTCAGTGCAAAACTCTGCTTCAGTTCATAACGATAATGCCTTGCAGAAGGTCAAACTTAGTTCATCTTACTCGCAGAGCGGAAGCAGTTCAACAAGTAATTGCAAATCAGCGAACGAGCAAAGAAGGAAAAGAATGGTTTACATACGTGCAGAGGAAGTAGCAGGGCGACGTGCAGCCAGACTTTAGGATGCACGATTGCGAGTACGGTAGTTGCGTTCTGCAGCTTCAGATCTGCTTCGTTCTCAACAGAATGAACGCGGCGGGCTGAGAGTGGCTGAAAGACGGTAACGAAAACAGCAGATCAACGTCAAACACGACTCTTTGCTCAACAATAACGGGATTATGATCGCCTTGCATTCCAGTACAACCCAGCTGATGATTATAGTTTGAGCCGGCATGTTCTCATGCTTGAAGTGTGTCCTTATTACAAGTCTCTGAAATTTAAGGGAGAAACAAAAGGAATATGTTGGGCCGACGGAAAATCAACTCAACTTGGAGAACCACCAGAGTCATTACAAACTTTTCTTGCCGGGTATACTGCCAAATCAAGGCATTTCCTATTTAACATCAGGAAATACAACTCATGCTTCCAAATGATGTCGTTCAGAATAGAAATCCTAGCTCAATTCATGCTAACTGGAAAGGTGAAAGGACAAATTTATCATAAAGCCAGCTCACCTCTTCCGTTCCCAGATGGAATGAACCAAAATGACCTCAGGTCAGATACTACTACTATGCAGAGAATACATTGTTTCTTTTACCCTCTCTGTCTCTAAATAACTCCCAAGAACTAAGATACCCAAATCTATTCCATTTTCTTTCTCTGCTACTATTTCTCTTTCCCCTACTCTCTCTATCTCCCTGACCCATGCTTGACCTAAAGGATTGGCCAGTCCCTCTCTGACTTCTAAGCAGACAACATGTGTTCCGTTGCTAGCAGACACTTAACACGAAAGTATGTAAAAATAAAAAAAATAAAATATTCCTCTCAACGCTAATATTTGTATCCACTTCTTTGTCAATTATATCCACAAAGATACCAAAATATTACAATGGTGACCCCGACAAAAAGGACATTACAACCTCAAGAAACGAACTAATTTTACCAGGACTGAAAGGAAAGAAACACATTTTGGAGTTTTCAGGAAAATATACAAGTAGCAGTTAATTTCACGTCACAAACGTTTTTAAAGAGAACCTTTGACGTAAGTAAAACAAACTACATTTTTTCCACATCTTTTCATCCCCACACCCCAAAAAAAAATACTTGAATATATATATTTTTACATACAAAAAAAAAATGGAAGAAGCCTCCTTACAACAAATTACAATAAAAACGCCGGAATTCATGGAAACGGCAGTGAATGGCTGGTTTTCTATTCTGGAAGCCCAATTCCATCTGCGGAATATTACAAATTCAACAACAAAGTTTTATACGGTCATATCATCTCTGCCTGCAGAGGTGGTAGCTAAAATACCATATCACATTTTAGACGCACAGAACTATGAGGAACTAAAATGCTCTTTAATTGAGGCTAATGAAAGAACAAAGCCTGAGTTGCTAGACAAGTTAATGTCTACCAACACAATTACAGGCCGTCCATCTGCATACCTTCAAGAGATGCTTTCTATAGCTAAAAGGATAGGTGTCGGCGAAGAAATTGTTCTTCACAAATTTCTACAGGCATTACCCGCAACAATTTCCCCCGTCATTGCCTCCCAAAAAGAACTAAATTCATCCCAAATAGGAAAACTAGCGGACGAATTAATGCCCTTATTAAATAACATGAACGGAACAGCAACAGCATTCTCCACTCAACAGCACACAGAAAGGAATAAAAACGTCCGTATACCGATAGGAATAAAACCCCACTTCCCAGACCAAAAAACTAAAATATGCAGAGCACACCTCTACTTTGCTGAGCAAGCAAGAACTTACAAATCGTGGTGTAAATGGCCAAAGAAGCAGAACATCAAAATTTTACCAAGCTCGCGACCACCCACACCACCACCAACAGCCTCGGAAAACTAGTAGCGCGAACCATGTCTGCCTCTTGAGTTCGCCGCTACTACAAATCAAAGCACGATTAGGGACAACCATATTACAATTTATAGTAGACACTGGTGCAAGCCTCTCAATAATACCGGCGTCCGCGTTAAAAGGCGTGACGTTATACCCAACACCAGTATCACTCACCACTGCCAACGGAGAGAAAATACAATGCCACGGCCAAGCTAACCTGGAGATTGCAATACCGAGCTTAAGAAGAACCTTTTCCTGGACATTCGTGGTCGCTGATATCACCAATCTCCTCCTCGGAATTGACTTTCTAAATAACTTTGGCCTCACTATCGACTGCAAAAACAGGACAATTTATGACCCAGCAACAACCACTAAAAAGAAGTTGTTAGTAAACACTACTGCTCCTGTAAATGTGGTCATAAACGAAGCAAATATACCCACATTTATAAAAAACAGCTTAGATAAATACCCAGAAATTATCTCTCCTTACACCAACAAAAACAATACCTACTGCGGTGTTTACCACAGAATCGACACAGGTAGTCACTCACCAGTTTTTGCTAAATCCAGACAACTGTCTGCTGAAAAGCTGACTGCTACAAAAGAAGAATTTAAGAGACTAATAAATGAAGGAGTAATAACCCCTTCAGACAGCGAATGGTCAAGCCCACTACATCTAGTACCTAAACAGAGTGGAGGATATCGCTGCTGTGGAGACTACCGCGCCTTAAACAGTATCACTAAAAGTGATAGATACCCCATCCCTAATATTAATTCTTTTACTGCTAAACTCGCCGATAAACAGCGATTTTCAAAAATTGATTTAATTTCAGCCTATCATCAAATCAAGATGCACCCCAATGATATTCCAAAAACTGCAGTTATTTCACCAATGGGACTTTATCAATATGAATTTATGCCGTTTGGATTAAAGAATTCTTCGGCTACTTTTCAAAGATATATGGACAGAATCTTTCGAGATACCGACTGTGTCTTCGTATATATCGATGATATCCTCATCTTCAGCGATGACGAACAATCTCATAAAAAAGATATTGACACAGTGTTTCGAATTCTACAAGAAAACAACCTAAAAATATCACTCTCCAAATCGATTTTCAACGTAACAGCCCTTGACTTCTTAGGCTTTAGAATTAACTCAAAGGGAATTACACCAACTGCAAATAAAGTAAAAGAAATAGAATCTTTTCCGTGTCCTAAAGATGCTAAAAGCCTACGCAGATTTCTTGGTATGGTAGGATTTTACAGAAAATTAATACCAGGATTCGCAAAGTTAGTTTTTCCTTTATCTGAGAGAATGCGACTAACACCGAAAGGATTAATCACCTTGAATACATTAGAAAAAGAATCCTTCTCTACCATGACTAAAATATTGGGTAAGCTAACGGAATTACCCCATCCTCAACCAAGTTGTACACAATATCAACTGGTCACGGACAGCAGCAAATATGCAGTAGGTGCTGCCTTACATCAACTCGTTAATGGAAACCCTATACCAATAGGATTTTTCTCGAAGAAACTAACAGCAACACAGACAAGATATTCCACTTTTGATCGTGAACTTTTAGCAGCGTATTTGGCTGTATTACATTTTCGCCACCTCATAGAAAGTCGCGAAGTATTACTTCTAACAGACCACAAGCCAATATGCGGCGCATTTCACAGCCTAAAACCAGCAAAATCGGATAGGCAACAAAGACAACTAGCCATAATCACAGAATTAATCTCAGATATTGCCCATGTGAAGGGTGATCAAAATGTAGTAGCAGATTGTCTATCACGCCCAACATTTGCTGTACAGATCGATATGTACGACCTCCCAGCACTTGCAGATGCCCAAACAGCAGATACTGAAATACAGTCCTTCCCAGAATTAAAAAAATATACAATATCTGGAAAAAGACCAATTTGTGTTGTGTGATACATCAACGTCATACCCCAGACCTTTTGTACCATGCATACTAAGAAAATCCATCTTCGATAGTTTGCATTCAGTGTCACACCCAGGTATAAAATCATCTATAAAAATTATTAAGGCTAGGTTTTACTGGCCTAACATGGATAAAACCATCAAAGAATTATGTGCATCATGCACATCTTGCCAACAGGCAAAAATATATAGACACAAAATCGCCAGTACAAACATTGGAAATACCGTCATCAAGATTCCATACTGTACACATCGACATAATTGGATCTCTACCGCCAGCAAAATGTTCCAACAATCCCTACATTAATCCATGTCGATATATTTTAACATGCCTAGATCGAACCAGTCGATGGATAGAAGCGCAACCCATAGCAGATATTACGGCACAAACTGTTGCAGAAGCGTTTGTAAATACGTGGATTACTCGCTTTGGTGTCCCACTTCATGTCATAACAGACAGAGGTACACAATTTGAAAGTGAATTATTCATGGAATTATCAAAAATTATCGGATTCTATAGGCTAAGAACAACGTCACATCATCCACAATGCAACGGACTTATAGAAAGAGCTCACAGAACCATCAAAGCAGCTATAATGGCACGAAAAGAATCTTGGATTTCAGCCCTACCAATTGTTCTCTTGGGAATTCGAAGTATGCCCAACTGCTCTAATTTTTCCCCTTTTTATGCGGTCACAGGTGCAAAAATGTTATTGCCACACCTAATGATAGATTCGGAAAACCCAGAAACAGTCACACAAGATTTTACTAGAGAACTACATAAAACCATGGCAAAATTTGACTTGACTGACTTTTCAAACAGAGAAAAATCAACATAAAAATCTTACGTACCAAATCAACTGCAAACCTGTAAAAAAGTTTGGATTAGGATAGACCGCGTTCGAAAACCGCTAGAAGCACCCTATTCAGGTCCTTACACTGTACTCGAACGAACACCAAAATATTTCCTTATAGAAACTAACCCAAACACGCATACACAAGTTTCAATAGACCGTTTAAAACCTTACATTGAAAACAAGCAAAAATGTACACAAAATACAACTACCAACAAAAATAAAGAGCCTGATATTTTACCTCCTGAAGAAGTACAGGAACATAAAATAAAGACAACAAACTCTGGTAGGAGAGTCAAATGGAAAAAAGATAATCAATACTTTTATTATTATTAAAAAAAAAACAAAAAAAAACACTCCGTTATCTGGTAGGAGAGTATTGTAGGAATGAACCAAAATGACCTCAGGTCAGATACTACTACCATGCAGAGAATACATTGTTTCTTTTACCCTCTCTGTCTCTAAATAACTCCCAAGAACTAAGATACCCAAATCTATTCCCTTTTCTTTCTCTGCTACTATTTCTCTTTCCCCTACTCTCTCTATCTCCCTGACCCATGCTTGACCTAAAGGATTGGCCAGTCCCTCTCTGACTTCTAAGCAGACAACATGTGTTCCGTTGCTAGCAGACACTTAACACGAAAGTATGTAAAAATAAAAAAAATAAAATATTCCTCTCAACGCTAATATTTGTATCCACTTCTTTGTCAATTATACCCACAAAGATACCAAAATATTACAGTCGACATAAATTCCTACAAATGTATTTCAACAATCACATTCTAAAATGCCGTCAATTGTTTCACCAATACATTGTAGATATGTATGCAAAAATTGAAACAGAACGTTTGATATTCATCTGTTTGAATCAGACCAAACTTTGATCTGAAGAATACGTTCATTTGCGAGATGCAGTTGTAAAGTATGGTAATACAACTAATGTTGGAAGATTAACAATTTTGCCATCTTTATATACAGGTAGCCTACGTCATATGCATGAGTACGCTCAAGAGGCATTTGCATATGTTCGTCACTATGGGCGTCCTGACCTATTCATTACATTCACATGCAACCCAGCTTGGGACGATATACAACAACTCTTACTTCCAGGGCAATCACCGGTGGATAGGCATGACATCACAGCACATGTTTTCAGGCGAAAGCTGAAATCGCTTATATATTTCAAGGTAAAACAAAGTGTTTGGATCTGTGTACTGCTATTCAGTGGAATGGCGAAAGAGAGGATTGCCACACTCACACATACTAATCTGACTCTATAACAAAATCAGTTCAAACGAAATCGACGATGTAATATGTACTAAAATACCTGATGCCGAGGTTGATAAAGATTTGCATGATGTTGTGATGAAAAATATGATACATGGACCTTGTGATATACTGAATCCAAATTCACCATGCATGAAAATGCTCTAAGCGATAACCTCGAGTGTTAGTATCAAACACAGTTACAGGAACATATGGATATCCTTTATACAGAAGATCAGTAGAAGATGGTGGTAAATTAGCAACCATACAAATGTGAAATGGTGATATCGAAGTAGATAACCGGTGGATTGTTTCATATTCGCCTTTGCTATCAAAAGCATACAAATCGCACATAAACGTGGAATACTGTAACTCCGTTAAGTCGATCAAGTACATTTGTAAGTACGTGAATAAAGGCAGTGACATGGCGGTTTTTTGGCTTGCAACCAGAAAGGAGTGATAGGAATGCAGTCATACATATTGATGAAATTGCACAGTATAAAGCTGGAAGATATATAAGCAGCAATGAAGCTGTATGGCGAATTCTTTCATTTCTCATACATGCGAAGTTCGGTTGTTGTTCACATCTGGAAAATGGACAACGCGTTTACTTCACAGCTGCAAATGTGCAGCAAATAGCTCCACCGACTACAACATTAACGGCTTTCTTCACGTTATGTCAAAATGACACATTTGCGAAAACGCTGCTCACATGGAATGTGAGTAGAAAATCATTTGATCGACGCAAACGAGGAGAGCGAGTCGACGGACAACCGGCATATTCAAGGAAACCACGATAGGCAGATTGTACACTGTTCATCCCAATCAAGATAAATGTTTTTTTTCTTCGCATGCTGTTGGTAAATGTCCCTGGGCCAACGTTTTTCCAGCAACTGAGAATTGTCAACGGCGTTACGCATGCCACTTTTCGCAGTGCATGTCAAACTCTGAATTTATTGGAAAATGACCGACATTGAGATGTGTGCATTAATGAGGCATGCAACACGTCACATCCAAATCAAATTCGGGCATTGTTTGCAATCATTTTGACCACCTGCTCTCCTTCATTTCCAAAAGAGTTATGAGAAAAATATAAATCACATCACACATGGCTGAAGATATTTTATGTCGAATACGCAATGAAAGTGCAAATACCTACCTGGATTTTACAGCAGAAATCTACAATGAAGCACTGATAATGATTGAAAATTTGTGCTTAGAAATCGCGAACAAAGTTCTCAATCAATTGGGAATGACCAGACTGAATTGATCTGCTGCTACTTCGTTTGATGTACTATTGCGTCGTGAACAAAATCACAACAGGTATGATCTTTTGCTTTATGTGCAGTCAAATATTCATAAGTTAACACGTGAGCAAAAAGAGATTTACAACCAAATAATGCAGACTGTCAATAATGGGGTTGGAGAAATCTTTTTCTAAGATGCGTTAGGAGGAATGGTAAAACCTTCCTAATTAGAGTGATTTTGGCAATAATTCGATCCCAAAATGACATAGCCTTAGCTTTTGCATCGTCCGGAATAGCTGCGACATTGTTACCAGATGGAAGAAATGCTCATTCTGCTTTGAAATTGCCATTAAACATGCAATTCATTGAAACTCTCATGCGTAACATTTCCAAAACATCCGGCATGGGAAAAGTAGTGCAGAAATACGAACTTATAGTTTGGGATGAATTGACAATGGCGCTAGAGGCTCTTGATCGAACATTGCATAATTTGCGTGGAAACGTCAGACCATTTGGAAATCACTTGCAGGATATTTTAGACAAACACTACCTGTAATTCCTCGATCAACACCAGCGGATGAAATAAATTCTGGCCTCAAATACTTTTTAGCGACACGTGAAAACATTAAAATTGACTACAAATATGCGTGTCCAGCTGCAAAACGATCGATCAGCTGAGATATTTTCACATCAATTGCTAGAAATTGGGAACGGAAAGGCGCCGGTTGATCTGACTTCAGGGTGAATTTCATTGCCTCATAAGTTCTGTAATTTAGTGACATCAAAAGAAGTATTAGTTACAAAAGTATTTCCCAATATTCAAACTAATTATAATAATCCCAGTTGGCTGAGTGAACGAGCTATTCTTACAGCTAAGAACAAAGACGTTTAACAATGTTATTCATTCAAAGTGAGGCAGTCTGTTGACGCCGTTGTGGAAGCAGATGAAGTGGTTAATTATCCAACAATTTTTTTTTAATTCAATAGATTTGCCAGGGATGCCACAGCACTTACTGCAGTTGAAAATTGGTGTACCAATTATCATGTTGCGAAATATCAACCATGATTGACGGGACCTTTTAAAGTTGGAGATGTTCTCATTCCACGCATTTCTATGATTCCAACGTATATGCTATTTCAATTTAAGAGATTACAATTCCCAATTTAATTGGCATTTGTAATCACCATCAACAAAGATCAGAGCCAATCGTTCAAATTGGGGGTTTATATCTACACACGGATTGCTTCTCACATGGACAATTATATGTTGCGTGCTCTAGAGTCGGCAAACCAGACAATCTCTATATCTGCACAGACAATAGAACAACTAAAAATATTGTGTTAGTATTAGGAAATTAAATGTGCGCTTTCTTTTTTTTTTTTTTTTTTTCCAGTTAAACGCGGTCGGGTACAGCTAGATTTTAAATGAAAATCTAATATATTTTATATATTTTTATATTTTCAAATTTAAATCTGAAAGAAATAAAGCTGATTTTCATATTTTTAAAGAGAAAGCATAAATTTTAATTAAATATAGCTGATTTTCATATTAGTTAATTAAAAAGCATAAATATGAATGAAATATTCCTGACATTAATATTTTTAAATGAAAAAGCTTAAATCTGTATGAAATGTAGCTGATTTGCATATTTTTAAGTAAAAAGCATAAATCTGTATGAAATGTGGGTGATTTTCATATTTTTAAATAAAAAAGCAAAAATCTGAAAGAAATATAGTAGATCTTTGTATTTTTAAATAAAAAAGCATAAATCTGAATAAAGTATAGTTGATTCTCATGTCTTTAAATAATAAAGTATAAATCACATTGACATAAAGCTGATTTTCATCTGAATTAAACATAGCTTAATTTAATATTTTTAAATAAAAACGAATAAATCTTAATGAAATACAGCTGATTTGCATATTTATAAACAAAAAATCCTAAATCTGAATAAAATATTGGTAATTTTGTTATATACAAAAATATAAAACTGAATTAAATATAATTTATATTTTTAAATAAAAATCTGATATATAGTTTATATATTTTATGTTTCTAAAATAAACCTGAAAGACATGTATCAGATTTTCATATTCTTCAATAAAAAAGAATAAATCCAAATGAAATATAGATTATTTCAATATTTTTAAATAAAAAAACATAAATCTAAATGAAATATACCTGATTTTCATATTTTTAAATAAAAAAGCATGTATCTGAAGAAAATAAAATAGCATAAATCTGAATGAAACATATCAGATTATTATATTTTTAATTGGAATGCATAAATCTGAAAGCAATTTAATTGATTTGCATATTTTAAAGAAAAAAGCATAAATCAAAATGGAATAAAGCTGATTTTCATATTCTCAAATAAAAAAGCATAAATATGAATGAATTATATAGCTGATTTTCATATTTTCAAGTGAAAAATCATAAATATGAGTGAAATATAGTTCATTTTCCAAAATCTAAATGAAACATACTTTATTTTAATGTTTTAAATTAAAAAGCATAAATCTGAATACCTTATTTTAATATTCTTAAATAAAAAAGCATAAATCTAAATGAAATGTAACTAATTATAATATTCATTACAAAATAATAGTTCTGAATGCAATACACCATATTTTCATATAAAATAGTGTAAATCTGAATGAAAAATATCTGATTTTCATATTTTTAAATAAAAAGCATAAATCTTAATTAAATATAGCAGGCTTTCATCATTTAATACCATAAATCTGTATAAAATATATATGATTTTCATATTTTTAAATAAAAAGCATAAATCTAAATGAAATAAAGATTATTTTAAATATTAAAAACAAGTGTGAATCTTAATAAAATTAAGCAGTTTTTCATATTTAAAAAAAGCAGCTTAAATATGAATTAAATATGTGAGATTTTCATATTTTTAAATAAAATAGCATAAATTTGTAGGAAATACATCAGATTTTTTGATTTTTAAATAAAAAGGATAAATCTAAAAGAAATACACCTGATTTTATTATTCTTAAATAAAAAAGAATAAATCTAAATAAAATATATCAGATTTTCATACTTTTAAATAAACAAGATTAAATCTGAAAGAAATGTATCAGATTTTCAATTTTTTTAACTTTAATCTGAATGATTTATTGCAGATTTTTATGATTTTAAATAAAAACAGCAAATCTGAATGAAATAAACTTGATTTTCATATTTTTCAATAAAAAACATAAATCTGAAAGAAATATATCAAATGTTCAACTCTATTGGTGAAGAGACCATACATGAAACAGCAAAATATGTCAACCTTGTGAAGGGCAATGAAGAAATTTAATGTTGGAAAAGAGAAAAGGAGAAAAGAAAGTGAAAGTATTGTTTTTTAAAAGAACTGAATGCTATATATAAAACGAAAAAAGTGAGATAAAATATTAAAAAAAGGAGAAAAAAAGAAAAATAGAGATAAATGATAATTATGAGAGAGAAACTGTAAGTTACAAAAATCACATTCTATATTTTTATTTATTTATTTTCCTTCCCAGCCCATAGATTTGCACACATCACCTATTCTTAAAAGTATTTTATTGCATACAAAATTACACAAAAAATTAAGTGAAACCCCATTCTTTATGGTTGAGACTTTCATCCAATAGCCTTGAAAAAATCAGATTTTACTTGTATTTACAATTGTCAAAAAAAAATTAATAGTTTAATATTTAATCATGTGTCTTGTGTTACCTTCATTTTGTTGTTTGTTCAAAAGGATTTGTGTTATACTTTTCCCATGTACTTGATGTGCCAATAACAAAATCTAATCATCATCTGATCTTATATCCAGTAAATTCTCTCCGCATTAAACCCAGGAAGGTTGATATTATTGCAGAGGAAGACAACATTGTCACCCTTGAAGGTGAGGGAGCCCCCATCTTGAGAGGGCCGTGACATGTAACAATATTTCTAAATAAAAAAGCATAAATCTAAAAGAAATATGGCTGATTTTCATCTTTTAAAATAAAACACCATAAATCTAATTAAATTAAATTAAATATGATTTTCATATTTTTAAGTAGAAAAGCTTAAATCTAAACAAAATATATTTTATTTCAATATTTTTAAATAAAAAATGCATAAATCTGAATGAAAAATACCAGATTTTCATATTTTTAAATAAAAAAGCTGTATCTGAATTAAATATATCAGAATTTTATATATTTAAATAAAAAAGCATAAGTCTGAATGAAATATGATTTTCTTTTTTTAAATAAAAAAAAAACAAAAATTTTCCATGATATAGATCAGGTTTTCATATTTTTAATGAAATATAGCTGATTTTCTTATTTTTAAATAAAAAAGCATAAAACTGAATGAAATATATCAGATTTTTATATTTGTAAAAAAAGCATAAATTTGAAATAAATAAAGCTGATTTTCATATTTTTAAATGAAAAACCATAAATCCAAAGGAAGTATGTCATATTTTCATGTTTTTAAATACAAAAGAAAATGTCTAAATAAAACATACTTTATTTTAATATTAAAAAAAAGCATAAATCTAAATGAAACTTATATTATTTTAATATTTTTAAATAAAAAAGCATAAACCTAATAAATATAGCTAATTATAATATTGTTAACTAAAAAACAATAAATCTGAATGAAATACATAAGATTTTCATATTTTTAAATAAAAATTAACATAAATCTGAATAAAATATATATGATTTTCATATTTTTAAATAAAAAAGCATAAATCTAAATAAAATAACAATTATTTTAATATTTTTAAGTTAAAAAAATTTAAATCAGAATAAAATTTAGTTGATTTTTATATTTCAAAAAAGCATCTTAAATTGCAGATTTTTGTATATTTTTTTATTATTTAGTTTAGGAAGGCCTCCAATGTCCTATACATGGAATTAGTATTTATGTCAGTGAACATCTCCCTCTAGCTAGGGTGATTTCTCTTGAATCTCCTGATCATTCCTACATGTGTCTATGTATCTCTCTACTAAGCTTGGTTAGCTATCTTTTCTTTCTCTACCACTACCCTTCACCTTCTGACTGTTTCGTACTTAAGAGCATCTCTTAAAATATAGATTCCATTTCCTCTCATCTATTTGCATATATATTTGTGTTTGGAGACTCCAATGCCCACCACACCAAGTCGCTGGAAAACTCTGTTACAGATATTGCTGGTGTCCATACCATGAACTTTTCAGTCACTCAATCCCTTACACAAGTAGCTGATTTCCCGACGCATTTCTCTAATAACGCTAATGGAGCTGATTCACTGCTAGATCTCTGTTTCACTTCTATCCCTGACTCTTTCTATGTTATGCAATTTTGCTCTCTTTGAAACTCTGATCATGCTGTGGTTTCCATTAACACCTGTTTTCCCAGGAATCTCAGACCAGCAGAATATCTTACTGCTAATATAAGAACAAACTGGGAATCATTCCACAATTTCCTGTGTGATGCCCCTTGGAACAAAGTTTTTTAGCCTTCCCATTGAAGACTGTGCATCCAAGGTCTCTTCATGGGTTAAAGCTGGCATTGATGCTTTCATCCCAGCCAGGAAGTTAGGATTTGAACCCCATTCATCCCCTTGGTTCTCCTCTGCCTGTTCAGCTGCTATTGCCTACAAGAATCACTTCTTCCAGTTTTGTTGGAGACAAACATCTGACCAGGTGCCTTTTTGCCTCTGCTCATAATCAGTCCAAGAGGATCTTAAATGATGCTAAACTGTTGTTTGTGAAAGGATGAAACAGCATATAGCATCTTGCAAGTTTAACTCCAAAGACTATTGGCAGCTCTGTAAAAATATGTTAAATAATAGCAAGCCTTCAATCCCCACTTTCATCAACGAATTTGAGGTCCTCACATCTTCAGCAGACAAGGCAGAACGCTTTGCTTGCAGATTCTCCACCAACTCAACAATTGATTTATCTGGAATATCCACACCTAACTTCCCACCTAGAACTGGGGCTTAACTAAGTAATGTTCACATTAGTCCCTCACTGGTCTCTAATATAATTTCAAAGCTTAATCCTCATAAGGTGAGCAGAGGTGAGGGAATCCCAATCACTGTTCTGAAGAAATGTGCCCCTGAACGCTCTTCTGTTCTCTCCAAACTCTATAATTACTACCTCTCTGCTTCTTGCTTCCCTGCCAACTGGATGTCCTCCTCTGTGATTCCTGTAGTTAAAAACGCTTGCAAACACTCAGACCCCTCTAATTATTGCCCTATCAGCTTCCAACAAATTTTTGGAAAAGTTTTCAAGGCTATTATTAATGCTGATGTGGTTCAACATCTCACAGCCCATGACCCCTTCTCCAATAAACAGTACGGTTTCCACTTCACCAGATCTACTGCTGATATGTTAACGACCATCACAAAGTATATATACCAGGATTTCAATAAGAACAGCGAAGCTCAAGCTATTGCACGAGATATCTACAAAGCATTTGACAGAGTCTGGCATGTTAGCCTTCCATGTGAGCTACATAGTTAAGGTTTAACTGGATGATTATTTGACCTAATCCAGTCTTTCCTTTCAAATCACGTAATGAAGGTAGTATTGAATGGGCATACCTCCAGATACTATCATACAAACATGGGTGTCCCTCAAGGCTCTATTCTAGGTCCTACACGTTTTCTGATTTTCCTCAACAATCTCCCCAATGTAATCATATCCCAAATAGGCATTTATGCTGACAACACAACAATTTACTCCTGCCTCAGTAAGAAATCTGTCAAGGCTGACAAAGCAAACTTCACTGCCGATCTTGAAAAAGACCTCCAATCTGTAGTGGACTGGGGTAAGAAATGGCTAGTAAATTTGAATGCTTCCAAAATGAAGCTGCTATCCTTTAACCACCATAGACGACCGCATCTACCCCTCATCAGAAAGCAAAACACTGCATCTCCTCAGCCTAAATCTACCAGCTAACCTCAAGTGGAATGAGTAGATTGAATCCATAGCAAAATCTGTTGCTCAGAAGGTTGGTTCCCTTTGTAGGGTCAGGAAATTTTTTTCTTCTAAATCCATTTTGCACATATGTAAATCCATCATCTGCCCATGCATTGAATACTGCTGTCACATCTGGACAGGTGTCTCTGCTATTCATCTTGGGTTTCTTGACAAAATCCAATGAAGAATCTGTAATGTAATTGATCATGACCTGGTAGTTCAACTTCAGTCACTTTTCACTGACATAATGTGGCTTTGCTCTATCACTTCTATAAATATTTTCATGGCTTCTGCTCTGATGAGCTTAGCTCCCTGGTGTCCCCTCTGCATGAATTTACTTGAGATACTAGACTAGTGTCTGGGTCCCACCCTTTTACAGTGAAACCAATCAAATGTAACCGCAATTTCTACTCTAGCAACTTCTTTGCTCATTCTTCCTGTCTGCGGAATTCCCTTCTGTATACTTGCTTCTCTGAAAGCTATAATCTCCAAGAATTTAAATACAAAGTCAATTGCCATCTCTTATCTTCTTGACTCACATCCTTTCCCTGACAACTCTTGTATCATGGTCTTCTTCCTTTCCACTCCACTCTCATGCAGCCTGTATTCTCATCATTTTCTTACTCGTTCTCTGACTCCCCTGCAATGAGAACTCATCACTCACCTCTTATGTAAACCCCTTCACAGCAGTAGCAGTTCTGCCTTGCCTGGGGTGAAGTGATTAGAGAAAAAAAATCATGAATCTGAATAAAATATAGCTGATTTTCATATTTTTAAATAAAAAAGCATAAATCTGAATGAAATATATTAGATTTTCATATTTTTAAATAAAAAGAAATATAGCTGATTTTTAAGAATGAACTAAACAGGCAGTCATATTTGTCAATAAGAAAGCATAAATAAGAATGAAATGAGGTAGATATTCATGTGTCAAAAGAAAAGCATAAATCTCAATGAAATATGGCTCATTTGAATTATAAATAAAAATCCATCAATAAAGAATTAAATGAAGCAGATAGTCATATTTCTCAAGAAAAAAGTATAAATATGATGAAATACAGCAAATATTAATATATGTCAATAAAAAAGCTTAGATATCAACAAAATATATTTGATTTTCATATATCTAAATAAAAAAGCATAAATAAGAATGAAATTGAGCAGATATTCTTATTTGTCAATAAAAAAGCATCAATCTGAATGAAATATATCTAATTTTCATATTTCTAAATAAAAAAGCATCAATCAGAATGAAATATATCTGATATTCATATTTCTAAATAAAAAAGCATAACTAAGAATGAAAATAAGCTGATATTCATATTTTTCAATAAAATGTTATTAATCTCAATGCAATATACTTGATTTTCATATTTCTAAATAAAAAATCATCAGTAAGAATTAAAGGGAGCAGATATTAATATTTGTCAATAAGAGAGCATAAACCTGAATTAAATGTATCTGAATGTTATATTTCTAACAAAAAAAGCAGAAAAAGAATGAAATTGTGCAGATATTCATATTTACCAATAAATCTGAGTTGAATTTCATTTTTGTAAATAAAAAAGCATAAATAAGAATGAAATAAAGCAGATATTTATATTTGTCCATAAAAATGCATAAATCTGAATAAAATATAGCTGATTTTTATATTCCTAAATAAAAATGCATCAATAAGTATGAAATAGAACAAATATTAATATTTGTCAATAAAAAAGTGTAAATCTGAGTGACATATATCTGCTTATCATATTTCTAAATGAAAAACATAAAAAGAATGAAATAGAGCTACTATTCATATTTGTCAATAAGACACCATAAATCTGAATGAAATATATCTGATTTTTATATTTCTAGTTAAAAAGGCATTGATCTGAATAAAATTTAGATTTATACAGTTTTTAAATATGAAAATGAGCTATATTTCATGCAAATATATATTCCTTTAAATATGATAATCAGCTATATTTCATTCATATGAAAGCATTTTTCATATGAATGAAATACAGATTTATACTTTTTATTTTCAAATATGAAAATCAACAATATTTCATTCAGATCAATGCCCTTTTAATTTTTAATTTTTATTTTTGTAAATAAAAAAGTGTAAATCTGAATGAAATGTAGCTGAGTTTTATATTTATAATTAAATATTCATAAATCTGTATGCAATATAGCTTGTTTTAATATGTTAAACAAAAATCATAAATATAAGATAATGTTGAATTTTATATTTCTAAATAAAATACTTACAATCGAATGATATTGTTGAATCCACCTTGCAAATTTTAATTAAAAAACCAGTTACAACAATTTACACATCGGATATGTGAGTCCAGATTAAAAAAATCTCCATTAATACAAGACTTACTTCAGAATGATAGCTTGTGTTTTTTGGTACAGACGTTGGATTGAAAAACGTAAAGTTTGAAGCTCATGTTAGTCTTCGCTTATTGGATTGGCCAATAAATTGATGACACATGAGAACAAGTAAGAACATGTGTAGCTGCACAAAATTTCAACAAGAGTTTCTGATCCACTTTGCCAGTATAAAAGGAAGAAACTTAAACCTTCCATTTTGAGCCAGGAAGCAGATGTCCACACAAGTCACCATGTAATAGACAGAAGCACAATCACCCACTTTGTTTGCCATGTGGCACAAACCTGAATCCTCAAGTGAGAAATTAACTTTTCAACTCTCTCTCTTACTCACTCATTTACAACTCACTTGCTCATTCCAACTCTCATTCACACAATCATTTATTCACTCACTATTAATCCTCAGTGAGAATTCAAATATCAGCTGAGTGCCACAGAAAACCATGCAACTACAAACTGTTGAATTTTGCCAAGTTAAGTAACTTTTAACACACATACCAAAATTGCAACACACTCACTCACTCATACAATCAATATATTTACTTACTCACACAATTATATTAATTTACTCAAAGGAACAAACATTCAATATTTCCTACACATATCTTTGAATTCACTTACAAGGAACCATTTTCAACAAACTGTTTTTGTGTTCTTGCCATTTTATTGAGAAATAGGAAGAAAAGCAATATTTAATTGGTATTTATGATTTTTCTTTACAAATATAAAAATCACATATACTTCTGTTAGACACTGTTTACATTATTTGGACTATCGCTCTCATCTTGGTTGCATTTTTGTACAATGTTTTTGCTGTTGTACACTCTGCTCCAGCCTTCTTCAGGTGCTAGGCACTTTGAACGCTTTATTATGATCACTGGGGTATATCATTTTTATTCCTTGTGCCAAGCCTCCTTTGGTAGTCATGAGTTATCGCCTTCTAACCCAACTCTAAGTTACTTGTTCATCACTGCTTAGGCTTGTATTGAACTCACAGCTCTTTGGGTCAAGTTCCAGTGGGAACTAACCACTCCTACATGGAATAGTATACACACAGTCCTTAGTTATGTCCTCCTCTGTGTAGAACCACTTCTGAAGATCATCCTGATATTATATGGACTCCAGATCCTTTTGTATTTTCTCCGATAACCCTTTTACATAGAATAGACAGACCAAGGCAATTTTCTGAGTTATTATCCTCATGCACCCCCCTTCCATGTTCGTTAGAGTTGTTGTTATGTAAATAAATGCATAAATATGAATGAAATATAACTTATTTTTATATGTATAAATAAAAAAAGACTCTGTCATTTTAAACACGTAAAACCCAATCTCAGACGCCTGCGTTCATCTTGGTCTAAGTAACTAAGCTAGTAGCTATGAGTTTGAAAGTAGCTCGGATGCCCGAACACTTATTTTTACTGTGTTAAAGGGATATATGGTCAAGGAGTGCCTATTGTTGTGCTACAATAGAGCGTCTTGTTGCTGAAGGATTCAGGGAACTACTGAAATCATCAGCTATTAAATTTTCAACCAGGATGTCGTTCATGATGGCATTGATCCCTCATTTTTATGATGGAATTGATTCCCCAGTATGTCGACTACTGCATTGTCCTTTCCTTTTACGTGTCGTAAGTCTGTCGAAAACTGTGAGTCCATTTTAATGGAAATGAGAATATAAAAATTGCATTTTTTGAATGTTTAAAAATTAATATAAAATTTATTTTTAATAAAACATATAACACTGAATTTCATGGGGAAAAAATTAAGAAAATTATAATGTTAATAACACAATTTCATTGAAAATAAACCGACAAAATGAAGTCAGGCAATTTATTAAAAAAAAAACGAAACATGAATAAAAATTTATGTTAAGAGTTGAATAAAAGTGAGGCTTGAAATTCATTGTTGGAACCTTGATCTTGTATCCAAGAATTTTTTCTGATTGTTTTCTTTATAATAATGGCGTTGATAACCAAGTAGACTTATTCTTGCATGGAAGAATCGATGGCATTGCCAGTATAGTAATGTTGAAGAACGAGGTTGATTTTGCTGAACTTTTCTTTCTTGTCGTTTGATCTCTTCTTTTCTCTTCTGACATTAAATTGATATGATAAAATCCTGCTAAAATGAAGCCAAGCGGTTTGTAAATATCCACCAAAATGAAGTCAGACAATTTAAACATTCTGTGGAAAAATATTTTTAAATTTAAAAAATTTAAAAAATTAGAAAATGAGGCTAGAGTTTGATGTTGACAACCGAGTAAAGTTTAAATTGTATACCGGAGTAGTTCGTGTGGTCTTGAGTTTTTAACCAATGGGGATAAAAAAAAAAAAAGAAATAAGGTCGGTTTTGATATCGTTAAAGTTACTTGTTTGCTATACGAGGAAAAATTTAGACTCCAAAAGCCAAAGAGGAATAGGCCACATCCAGGAGAAAAAGCTGTGATCTGGACAGAGAGGATTGATTGTCACAGGCATGTAAAAACTGTTGCTGTGGAAACAAAAAGAAGTAGACAACATACGGGTGAAAACGTATGAAAAACGTAACTGGGATAGCTTTGCCCTGCCGGGTGAGAATAACAGTAATCAAGTATGATGAAAAACAGCTTCTTCTACAATACTACAACTATTGAAAAAGAAGGATAAAGAAGGTGAAAAAAGATTGAAGAAGAATCTTAAAAACCTACAAAAACCGTCTTTAAAAATGTATTTTCTTAAAACAGATTTCTATCCCTTCGAATGTCTTTTCTAAACCTTTGAGAGTTCCGAAACACTGAGTATTTTATCTATATGACCCAGAAAACCAGCTTTGCCCGAGTTAGGTCACCTTTTCTTATCGCCTTCGATTTTCAACCATTGAAGCTTTGATATTTTTAATTGTGACATTTTCGATGTAACTACATTTCTTTTGTTGTCAAGAAATGAAAACATTGCTTTTAAAGAAAATTGTTAAAAGTATTTTGTTCTTAATGAAAACAGTTGTTTTGCATGAACTGTTGCTTTCTAAGCGAAAACAGATTTGTATTTTGATATACCCGTTCAGTTTGACCATCGAAGTATCAACATTTTAACTTTTTCGTCTTTGGCCAGTGAGTAATATTTCCTAATTGCTTTTGTCAAAAAATAAAAGGAAATTAATAATTTTCCCTTCAAATTTTGCTTTTGTAACTTGAACATTTATGCTTTGAAACTAACATATTTTCTATTATTTTCCAGGTAAATTCAGGTTGAGTTGCTAAAGGATTTTCTATAAGTTTCTAAAACCTTCAAGAATTTCTAAAAAGCTCTGACAGCAAAAATGACATTATAAATACAGGGATTGTTCGACAGTTCAGTTTACTTTTAGCTGTCTAAGCACAGACAATTCGTCGCTAATAGATGCATTTCTCACATATAGCATCAAGAGGCTGTAAACATCAAACAGACTCATTTTACTATATCAGTGGCAAATTTCCCTTCAAGAAGGACTTCAATGTCTACATGCATGACCTGGGTGTTTATGTCAGAGAACATCTTCCTCTGGCTAGGAAGATGTCTTGAATTTCCTGTTCAGTCTTACATGTGTCTCCGGCTCTCTCTACTAAAGTCAGTAAGCTATCTCTTCATTCTGACTGTAGCATACTAGATAGTATTTCAGATAATATAGACAATCCCTTCACCCATTTGTTAATGTATTTGTGTTCGGTGACTTCAATACCCATCATGCCAATTGGCTGGAAAACGTTGTCACTGATCTTGCTGAAGTTCAAACGCTAAACTTCTCAACCACTCAGTCTCTCATGCAAGTGGCGGATTTCCCCACGCGTTTCCCCAGTAATCACAATAGACACGCTTCTCTATTAGATCTCTTCCTTATCCCTGACACTTGCCATGATATGCATCTCTGCCCTCTTGGCAACTCTGATCAAAACACTCGGTCCCTCCTCTATTCAATCAATTCGAAATCCTTACATCCACAGCAGACAAGGTCAAGTGCTTTTCTCGAAAATTCTCGTTCAACTCCACTCTTGACTCATCTGGAATACCCACACCTGATTTCTCACCTAGAAGTGAGGCTCAACTGAGTAACACACACACACACACACACACACACACACACACACACACGCATATATATATATATATATATATATATATATATATATATCCATTTCTATTATCTAACATAATTTCTAAGTTTGATTCCTATAAAGCAAGCGGAGGTGATGGAATTTTAGTCATTCTTCTAAAATCTAAAAATGTGTGCCCTTGGTTCCAGTTCTTTCAGAACTCTATAACCATTGCCTCACTGCTTGTTGGAGGTCTTCCTCTGTAGTTCCTGTTTTTAAGAACTCTGTGAAATCCTCTGACCTACTAATTATCGCCCTATTAGCCTCTTACCTCTTTTTGGAAAGGTATTCGAGACTATTTTCAATAGTGAATTAGTTGGGCATCTCACATCTCACAACCTTCTCTCTGACAAACAGTATGGCTTCCTCTTCACCAGGTCTACCGCTGATATGCTAATGAAAATCATTGAATATCTTGTTACGTGTTATAAGTTGTAACATTAGAAAAGAATGATTGACCAAAACACAGAGCTAAATCACAGACAAATTTTTAATTTACAAAAAACACAAAAGAAATTATTTTACAAATATACATTTGTTTTTACATTTCAATAGAAAAACACAGAGTTTACTACTGACAGAGTGACGGCTAAGTGTTACGAAGGGGAAGGAAGGTGTCAGGTATCTTTACTCAGTAAAGCTAGCGAAGTAGTCTAAGTGCTATACTTTTGGAAATTTCCAAGTGTGTATATAAAGAATAATTATTAGTTTGGTCAATGAGTGACTCAAAAAATTTCTATTTACCCACTTAGTTCCATGAAGTTCTCTTTCAATTTTTAGTTAGTCGGCAACATTTCTTAGAGATTCTTTCGGCTGGATATACAAATCCTGAATCAGACCGAAGTTGATAATGTCAGCAAATCATTTTAACAACCAACTACTCTCTTCCCAAAACTTATTTTGTAGGGGCTAACAACTAATTTGCATATTTCTAGAATCATTTCGAATTCTCTAAATTTTACTGGAATATACTCTAAATTTCTAGAATCTTCCAAAACGCTCTATTCCTAATTCCTCTATTTAACAACTACAACATGAATTAAAACATTTTTAATAATAAGTACGACTCAGTAGGATCCCTTACTATAACTTTTTAGACATTATTAATATTATTTTTATAAATACATCCTCATAACAATATATATAAGGCTCTTGATAAGAATGGTGAGGCGCGAGGTGTTGCTCTTGATTTCTCAAAAGCATTTGACAGAGTTTGGCATGCTGGCCTCCTGTGCAAGCACCAAAGCCATGGTATTTATAAACGATTGTTCCTATCAAATCGTGAAATGAAGATTGTTTTGAACGGGCAAACTTTAAATCCTAGGTTCTACGCTGATCTTCATCAATGATCTTCCTGATGTAATCAGTTCTCAAGTAGGCATCTATGCAGATGACACCACCATTTACTCCCGTCTCAATAAGAAATCTGCCATGGCTGACAAAGTAAACTTGATTGCTGCTCTTCAAAAGCACCTAGAATCTGTGATTAAATGGGGTAGGAAACAGTTTTTAAATCTTAATGCCTCCAAAACAAAACTGATCTCCTTTAACCACCATAGAAAAATTATCTTGCTTACCATCAGAATGGATGACACTAATCTCCTAGAGAGCAACACACTTTGCCTCCTTGGCCTTACTCTCTCAAAGAATCCATAGCTGCATCTACTGTTAGGATGGTTGGATCACTGTATCGAGCTAGGAAGTTTTTCGCGTCAGAATCCATTTTGCTCATTTGTAAATTTACCATTCGTCCATGCATTGAATACTGTTGCCATATCTGATCGGATGCTCGTGCTAGTCATCTTGAGGTTCACGACAAAACCCAACGAAGGATCTGTTAAATAATCAATCCAGACCTTGCAGCTCGTCTTCAGTCACTTTCTCACCGGCGTGATGTGGCTTCCCTCTGTCTTTTCTACAAGTATTTTTATGACAACGGCTCTGATGAGCTTTTTCCTTGGTTTCCCCAACCACATGTATTTACGCATGCTACTAGATTCTAGGTTCTACCTTTTTACCGTCAAAAAAGTTAAATGTAATCGCTCTTTCTAATCTAACAGTTTCTTTTCTCACTCTTTCAGTTTGTGGAACCCCTACCGTTTGCTTGCTTCCCTGAGAACTACAATCTCCAAATTTCAATTGCCATCTTTTATCTACTTGATTCCCGTCTATCACTTATCTTTTCTTCGATATCCCTCGTATTTTGTTTGTTTGTTTGTTTTTTTCTATCACTACACCCCCACTTGCGCACTAGTGGCGGTTCTGTTTTGCTTGGAGTAAACTGATTATAAAAAAAATTATTACAACACGTGCAAAAAGTACTCTGTGGAAATATCTTCTAAAATGTGTGAGGCCTACAAGGCATATTTTGCTATGCCAGTCAGGAATCAAGACAATCCCTGGACAAGACAAACCCTGCGAACCATGTTAATTCTAGAAGGTAAAATAGAAAGTTTTGCTTGTTTGAATATTGATTTTTTAAGTATAAATGTATCAAAGGAAGAGACTTATCTCGTGGAGCAAAACGAGCAAGGACTTGTTACGCGTGTAGGTCCATAATTTAGGTGAGGTGTTGCCAAGATGTCAGAAAAAAATATGGTTTGCATCTCGTGAGACTGGACGTTACTAAAAGAAGTTCACAAGAGAATGTCCTAAATATATGATTAGTTGCTCATGTTGATTAGTTTGACTAGCCAATCAGAAACGAGCCACGGCAATACAAACGCAGTATTGCCTGAGATAAGAGAGAAACAGAAATTGTCTGACCTCGAAGCATAACTGTGCTATTGGGAAGTGAATACTATCAAGGAAGGAAAGAATTTTGCTTTTTTCACAACCTATAGTGAAAGTTTTGGAATTTTTAATTCAAATATTTTTATTGTTATTTTTTAAATCTGTGTTATTGAAAATATTTATTAAATATGTTTCAACAATTGTGAATTAGCATCCATCGGATGTTTTATGCTGGATCAGTAAAAAGCCATAAAATATGTTCAGTATTCAAAATTCCGTGTTTTTATGGCATTTGCTACATTAATTGAGATTCAAAGTCAGAATTTTACATATCTAGCGCACGATTTTTGGAAATTTCACAAATTAATTTTTGTAACACCCCAGCGGACCGTCCTAACAATTTCTCCGGCGGCCGTTCTCCACGTTGTGATGTTTGCCGGGAGTTTGTTGAAAATGTCGGAGCCTCAAGCTTGGGGTACAAGATATAAGGAACGAACTTCCACAACTTGAATGAGTTGAAACGATGCTTCATTTCGTTTAGAGTTAGGTTAGGGGCAGGCGATGTGACGTTCAGCTCTAACTCTAATTAATGGAGATCAACAAATCCGAACTGACCGAAACAAGACGAACGGAGATTCTTACTTCAAGCACGCGCCTGGCTGAACTCACTTTTTACTCACTAACATCTATTTATTTAAAATGAATCCGGAAATCCGGAAATGCTTTAGACCACCGGTGATAAACATTGGCGACTGTAAGTCTGAAATTTCAGTTATCTTTTTTTTTTATCTTAATAAAGCTTCCGTCGGAAAATTCTTAATGTGTGGTCAAGATACAGTAAAGGACAGCCTTTGACCTGGTCATTCGAAAACCAACCTCCTGAACTTTATCTCCTGAACTTATCTCTTTATCCCATTAAATCACTGAGTCAAGAGTCAAATATTTAGCGGAAGAGCGGTAGGATTTAAAACAATAATCGGATACTCGTCTCCTCCACAATTTTCCTCATAAAAGAAAAAGTGTTTTTTTCCTCTTTTTTTTCACTTTTGTTAAATATGTTTTTAAACTATTTTCTATTCTTAACCATTTTCTATTTTAATCTATTATAATAAAATACATATATGCCTAGTTATCGTGTCACATTACCTCCCCCAACGCTCTTGTCATTTATGTCAATAAATTACAATAAACAAAAAAAAACATGACACGATGCTTCTTCATGTCGGTACGCCATCACCACCAAAAATTATTTTGATCCCCCAGAGATATTCTCCTCCTCTCCACAACCATCGATTATGAAATTTCTTATTAATCCATACCATTTCTTTGTATTTCCTCAACACATTTTTCTTTTTATTTCAACAACCAATTCCTCAATTTTTGTCTTCGTAGCCGGTGGCATCAATGAATCCACGCAGTTGGTTTATCGCTACCATACGTAGGGTCAATTCTTCGTTAACGAACACCTTTTTCAACTTAGTGTTTTGCTTTCCGCTTTACTTCTTTCCTTCTATTCCTGGAAGATACTCCACTCTTCGTTAATTCATCTCCTGTTACCATTTTCCAGCCACAAGTCTCTGGGCCTTTCCTGCATCACCCCGACCAAGGAAACGTTGTCATGATGGAAGTTTGCTGAGGACCTCCCCTCCCAATGGGGTCAATGGCGCCCGACAAAATGATTGAAGCATAGTTTACACAATAAATTCAAGAGAGGGGTGTTTCCAGCCTCTCCCCAAAGAAAAAAAGAAATTTTTTTAAAAATTTCCAGCCTCTCCCCAAAGAAAAAAAGAAATTTTTAAAAAATTAATTAACACAAGGTGACAAAATAGTCATAACTCTGAGCAAATCTATAAATATAGGAGCGATGTAACTGCTCCTCATTATCAGTCTTTTTTAAAGTTCTCCAAACATATTCCATTTTCCCTTCTTTCTCTTTTTTTCTTTTAAACAAAAACAACAAAAAAAGTAAATAAATGTTCCTAAAATGTTTCTTTCTGTTTTTCTCAAAAATATTTTTTTCATCATCATCATCCTTTTTTTCTTCTTTCAAACAAAACAACAACAAAAAAAGTAAATAAATGTTTCTAAAATGTTTCTGTTTTTCTCAAAAAAAGTTTTTTTTCACCATCATCCTTTTTTTATTTTTTCAAAACATATTTTTGTCGTCGTTTCTCTCTCTCATTTTTTTAACGTAATAACACACACTATTCTTTTTACTTTTACCCACTTTTTTTTCAAACAGTCCTTTTTCATTCTTCTCTTTTTTTTCACACCGTTTGCGTTGTTTCTATCTCTCTTTTTCTTTAAATTTCTTTTCAAAATTCATACCTTTTTATCGCAAAATAGTCACACATTTTTTTCCAATCCATTTTTTTATACACGCACAGTTGTTTCTTGCTCTCTCCCTTCCTCTTATTTTTTCCATTTTTTTTTTCGTACACATCTATTTTCTCATTATCAATCTCTTTTTCAACCAAACATATTCCATTTTCCTTTCTTTTTTTTCTTTTAAACAAAACAACAAAAAAAGGTCAATAAATGTTTCTAAAACGCTTCTTTCTGTTTTTCCTAAAAATACTTTTTTTTCATCATCATCTCTTTTTTTTTTCAAACAAAACAACCAAAAAAAAGTAAATAAATGTTTCTAAGATGTTTGTTTTTCTCCAAAAAAAAAAATTTTTTTCCATCATCCTTTTTATATTTTTTTAACACATTTTTGTCGTTGTTGAACACACCCACTTAGTTTTTCTCTCTCTCATTTTTTTTTTCATATATAGTACTTTTTTTAGCACCCATTCACACTGTTTGAGTTGTTTCTATCTCCCTTTTCCTTTCTCTTCAAAATTCATACTTTTTCTCTCAAAGTACTCACACTTTTTTTCCATCAGTTCATTGTCCTTTTTTTTTTTTTACGCACAGTTGTTTCTTGGCTCTCTCTCTTCCTCTTACTTTTTATTTTTTTTATTTTTTTTTTTTTATTTTTTTTTTATTTTTAGCACTCACATTTTTCTTTATGTGCATGCTCCTGGAACACCCTGTCCATTAGAAGGAAGAGGAATATGGAATATCAGTTCTTTTTTTCATTTTTTTTTTAAACCTCCACTCGTACGGTCGATAGTTGCAACCGTTCCTCTGCCTGGGTCCCTTTCTCAGGACCAGTTTCAGGGTTCTCTGTCCCTTGGGTCTCCGTGGTTTCAACAGGCGATCCACCCTTTTTGCTATTCAGTCCTCTCGCCGGCATAATTTTCCTACATCTTTTTAACCACTGCCTTCCCCAAACTACTTGGATTATTATTATTATTATCCCCACCAAAACACATCCCCCAACTGATAACAAGGCTACGGATTTAGTGGTCCAACTCCCCTGGGGGAGAACTTCCCCGTCTGTTGTCTTTAGTTGATCAACTAAGTCTTGTAAATTAATTCGTTCTATTTTTTCTAATAGTTGTGGGAGTTTCCTTGCAGTAACATTCAACGACGTTCTAACGAGAGGTTTCCACAAGTCTGTCCAACAAGCCGATGTGATGTTAGAGAGAGCGAGGAAAGAATCTCTAGATTCAAATTTCTCTTCCGCTTGGTAAAAAGGCGGAAGGGTGATAGATGTACCGAAAGCTGTGCACCCCATAGGTAAGCTTATGATAGATAGGGGCGGAGTGGCTGTGATGGTTAGTGTTAGCCTCCCTTTGCATACCTGGGACAAATCTAACTTTGTCTCCAACGCTATCGCCCACACCCCGTCTGACAAGCCTATGGCCTGTGGCATCAATTTGCTTTTTGATACTTCTATGTTGCAGGTTCGTTTAATCTCCTCCTTGTTCCCATTAAATAACCCAAGCAAACAGGTTTGATGCTCTCCAGTGCCATATATAGGACTCCTTGAGGAGCATGTTCCCAGCATGTCTATTCTGCATTTCTCCGCTTCCGCTGCAGTGAGCAGCATGAACTTGGTCCTAGCTAGGTTCAAGGCTATATATTCTGCTTCTATCTTATATTTAGCAATTACTCCTAGCTCCTGTTTTGTTCCAGGGTAGGGGACGGGTAAATTAATTGCCTGGAAAACTTCAAATATACTCCCTCTGTTTAATAGCGGTATTGGTACTAAGGCTAACAACTTATCGTTTTCTATCAGCGTAACACAACCCAGGGAGCTATAGTAGCGCCATAATTCCATGTTGGGATCAGCGGGCAACCGAAGCTGATGAGGAAGTTCTGTCTGAATCCCCAGCAAGATATCTCTGAGATGACCGGGAGTTACAATACTAGGTGACAGATGTCCTAGGGAGAGCATGTCTAATTGAGCACCTACATGCTCGAGAGACAACTGCAAGGACTGCGAGGCCTGTCGCAATCTGTTGATGGCCATGAGCAATTGTAGAAATTGTGCCACAAAGTTCCTGCAGCTCGGCCGACATGGAATGAGTCACTTGGCCCAATTCATTCTGTATGTCTAGTACGTTCTTTATCAGCCGATTGATGGTCTGCCTATTTTTTTGCCAAGTCTATCCTGGTAACATTTAAAATCGATAAACTATTCCTTGTCTGTTTCTCAAGGCTTCTTTGACCTACCCTATTGCTGCTAATTTCCTTCTGATAGTTTCCAAGTCGGCTCTGGTTACCGTTCCAAAAAGCACACTAAGTGCCTTACCTACAATTGGTAAGACTGACCTTTTTTTCTAGATTCAAGTAACTTCAGTCCCCCCAGATAGTCTTTCATATTGCCCCAGTGCAACTCCAATGCAATTATTTCCTGCCTAAGCGAATACATGAGGTTATGATAGTTCCCCTTATCAGAGTAATAATTTACAGCTATGTGTTCACCTATTGTTTTTGCTTTCTGTATCTCCAAACCCAACCCGTCCAATAATCCGTTATATGGCTTCAGGTCGACCATCAACGTGATGACCCATTTTGATCTGGTAACGACAACTTCCGCAGTCTTTTTGAAAAGGGTGTTCTCGCTATGTCGCAAGGCAATGGTTGACGCAACAAGGACGAGCAGCAACAGAATCCTAACGCTGTCCATCCTGAAACACAATGGGGAGCCCGGTTACGGAAGTGAAAATGAATATGAATAGCACCCACCCCAAAAAAAATTTAGGCTAGGCTAAAACCAATATATCTTAAACCCCATTCTACCTTCCTCTTCTGTCTATTAACCTCCTGAAGGTTTCTATCGATCCCAGAGAGAGAGAGAGAGAGAGAAAAGGTTCTCCGTTCTTGGCTGAAGAAATAGTCTAGCTAGTGCACATGCTTCCGTTACCCGCCCCGCCTCTATCGCTTCCTTTAGATTCTTAATTTCATCATCCATTTCGTACTCGCAGAATATTTCGGAGGGTCGGTCCTCTTCACTGTCACTTGAGTCTTCCAGTTCCCCTAAGCCGGTTTGTCTCCCAATTCGCTGAGAGTTAATCACGTTTATCTGGTATGCCTTGTCATCCACCTCCGGTATAATGTTTACAGATTCCTCTTCTAACGCCCGAGGGATTCGAGACAGCAGATCGGCACATGTATTGTCCCTCCCCGCCAAATATTCTATTCTACAATTATACCCGCTCAATGTAATGGCCCACTGTTGTATTTTTCTGTTGGTAAGTTCCGTTTCAAATAAATACTGTAGAGGTTTATGGTCAGTCTTGATTATAAACTTCGCTCCGCTCAGGTAATAGTCTAGTTTTTGTAATGCATAAACTATGGCATAGGCTTCTTTCTCAATCACCGGCCACCTCTGCTGAGTAGGGGAGAGCCGGTGAGATAAAAAGTAGATGGGTACCTCTTCTGGTATCCCTGGAACGGGGCCATCCTTGTCTAGACAGGGCTGGGTCAGACATGCCCCAATGCACTGATCACTCGCATCAGTGTACAATATCATTGGCCTATTCAGATCTGGATAGGCCAATAGGGGAACAGCAGTCAGCTGTTCCTTCAGGGCATCAAAAGATCTTTGGCAATCTTCCGTCCATTTGAACCTGGCATATTTTTTTTGTCAATGCTATAAGTGGTGTGGCAATCCTAGAGAATCCCGGAATAAACCTTCGGTAGTACCCTATTGCCCCTATAAAGCCCCTAACCTTCCTAATCGTTTTTGGTGCAGACATTGCCCTGATCACCTCAACTTTATTCATATCTGGTTTAACCCCCTGTTCGTTGATTATGAATCCCAAGTACCTTGTTTCTTTACTCATGAATTGGCACTTAGATAGCTTGATCTTCAACCCATGTTTTCGCAATTGGGAAAAAACAATCTGCAAGTGCTGAAGGTGTTCACTTGCACTGGCTGAGAAAACTAATATGTCGTCCAAGTAAGCCATTGCAATTTGCTCTAACCCCGCCCCCAAAACTACTGACATAAGTTGCTGAAAAACTCCTGGGGCATTAGCGAGTCCGAATGGCATTACTCTAAACTGATACAGATCCGCATGGCATGCAAATGATGTCTTTTCTCGATCATTTCTGTCTAAAGCTACCTTCCAATATCCTGATCTTAGATCAAGTTTAGAAAAGTAGTTAGATTTTCCCAGCAAAGCCAAGGTGTAGGCCATGGGCTTCGTGATTTTATTTAAGGCCCTAAAATCGACACAAAACCTATGTTCTCCAACTTTCTTACTGACTACTACCATTGGAAAACTCCAAGGGGATTTAGAGCGTTCGATCACCCCTGGTTCCAGCATATCATTGACTGCATCCTCCACCAGTTGACGTTTGTGTATTGGTGTCCGATACGGTTTTAATTTTATTGGTGGGTGATCCCCTGTGTCAATCTTCATCTGCACTGTTTGTGCCCGACCCAAGTCCTTATCGGAGTTAGCCACCACGTCCTTATTCTTAAATATTAGTCGCCTTATGTTCCCCATGTGTTCAGGCGGTGCCAGTATTTCCTCCTCATTTACTATCGAGTTTACCTGAACATGAGCTAAACTTCTTCTGCTCACCTGTTGCCTCATGATAGTCGTGTGTGTTGCTCTTCCTATCTCATCCCCTTTCTCTATTTTTATCGTTGTGTTCGTGGTATTTCCTAGCATTATTGGGATGTCATTAGTGTCACTATATTCGACCACAGATTCGTGTAGCGTAATTTCCCCTTCTTCGAAGTAACCTTTATCAGTTGGAGTTACCTGATATATTCCTTGCCTTAGGTTTTCTGCTGGTAACAGCCTTCCGTTATATGCAATAGCCGTGCGCGGCGGCAAAACAATGTCCTTAGCAGTAAGAACGACCACTTCTTCATCCATCGGAGCTCCGAGAGGAATCTCCTTCCCACCTAACTTTAAGAGGGTTGGATTAAAGCTGATTTGGGCCTTATTGCTCTCCAACCAGTCTCGGCCTAATATCATTGCCCTACAGAGGGTTGGGGCTACATAGAATTTCTGCATAGTGGATACCCCTCCCACACTTATAGGCAGGCATATCGCACCGGTTATTCTTATTTCTCGTCTGTCTGCCTGAATTATCTTTACATCTGCAGCTTCGAGTCTCCTATTTTTTTGTTCTAATGCCTTAAAATCTTTTAACCTCAAAATTGATATGCATGCCCCCGTATCTAATAATGCCTGTATGTATTTACCGCTCAACGGCACATTACAAGTTGCTTCAGTACCTTGGCCGAGCAACGCATAACTTCGGGCCACCCTTACATCTCTCGGGGTGGCCCTTCTGCGTTTCCCGGTTGTCGTTCGGGTTCTCTTCTGGCACGTAAGAGCCCCTCCTGACGAGGACATTCCCTCACCAGGTGCCCCAGCCGCCCACATCCCCAGCATCCCGGTCTGTCAGGAACTGGGCGCGATTTTGTCCAGCTTCTTTGCGGAGTATAGTTTCCCCAATGGTGATTCGTCTCGCCATACCTCCACCGTCCCCCATTGTTCTGAGGAGGTCCCACATATCTTCCATCATCTTGCCCCCTCGCCCCCCACATTTGTTCCCGAGAGGTTGCCAGCCTTTCGTGCAGCCTGAGGCTCTGCTGTGCTGCATTGAATGCCTCTATCAGAGTGGTTGGATATGCCCTGGCTGTGTCCTCTCTCACGAACGGGTTTTCGATTGCGTCCGTGAAAAACTCAGCCAGCTGCATCTGAATTACCTCGCCCTCTCGTTGAACTGAGTCCTTATATGCTATCTTAGCCAGTCCTAGAATCCTGCTCGTTAGTTCTGGCAGAGTTTCTCCTTCTTTCTGTTTAACCTTAATTAAAGCCCTTGCAGCATTAGCTGCACTAGTACAATCACCATATTGATGAGTTAGCTGTTTCAAAAGTTCATCCCAACTACATTCTGGATGATCCTCTAAATACAGCCCTATATATTCTGATACTACTCTATCTGAGTAGTCGTAGGCCACATTAACTATCTCTGCCTGCGAAAACTTGTGTATTCTACTCTTTTTTTTTATGGCCTCAACCCAAACCTGGAATTCGGAAGATCTACCTTTAAATACTGGTATTCTTGACCCATTTGATCCGATAACATGAATTTTATCCATACTAAACTATTACAATTCTAACAAGTGGCAAAAGAAGAAGAAAGAAAAAAATTCAAAACCAATACCAAGAATATGCCAGCAAGAATTTTGAATAGACAAAATAAGGGAGTAAAAGAATTCGGCTTACCTTAAGTGGATCAGTGCTTGTTGATTCCGGGTTCCCTCTTCTTTCTTTCTTTTTAGTGGGTGTGAAAAGTTTAAAGGAAACTCTTCTATCTGCTGAGATCCCTTGAGTACTTCTTTATTTGGTTATTAGTGGTTCTTCCTTCAATTTTTTTTTTCCATTCGTCCTGTTTCGTTTTCTGTCTAGTCGCGTCGGTTGGTTGAAATTTCAAACTTAGCATTCAGTGGCACTTCCGTGGGTTCCAAATCCTGCAGTCACGGCACCAAATGTAACACCCCAGTGGACCGTCTGTACGATTTTCTCCGACGGCCGTTCTCCACGCTGTGATGTTTGCCGGGAGTTTGTTGAAAATGTCGGAGCCTCAAGCTGGGGGTACAAGATATAAGGAACGAACTTCCACAACTTGAATGAGTTGAAACGATGCTTCATTTCGTTTAGAGTTAGGTTGGGGGCAGGCGATGTGACGTTCAGCTCTAACTCTAATTAATGGAGATCAACAAATCCGAACTGACCGAAACAAGACGAACGGAGATTCTTACTTCAAGCACGCGCCCGGCTGAACTCACTTTTTACTCACGTAGGTTGCCATTGCTTTCTGCGGTAAACTGGTTGCCAACCAAAGCTATAGAACCCAATCTGTCCTGTTATTTGACTCATAGCTAGAAGGGGAAGAGCTGTATTATATTATTATGTAGTAATTAGTAGGGGATCAGTTTTACTTCATAACAATATAAGACTGATCCCCCACTTTATACCCAGTAGAAGTTTTAATTATATTTCTATTACATACAGTCAGTCAGTTAAGTGCCATACGTGATACACGCTTGGGCGATCATGTCTCAAAAGAGACATGACTGACTGGACAGAAGATTATCCCGCAGTAGGTTGCCATTGCTTTCTGCGGTAAACTGGTTGCCAGCCAAGGTTATAGAACCCAATCTGTCCTGTTATTTAACCCATAACTGGAGGAAAGAGATGGAATACCTTTCCCAAGGGTACTTGCGCGTAAGTGAACGCAAGGAATTCAGCTGGAATCCGAACTCGCTGAATCCCAAGTAATATACCAAAATCATCAGAAGTTCGTGCCAGCCGTTCTGAACAAATCAGAGACCCTGAAACTGAATCATGAAGATCAAAACGAGAAAAATTTTCTGCTCATTTCAGAGATGATGTGTTGTAACGTGGCAAAATAAAATATTTGGAAAGGAAAGTGTTGTATTATTTAAATTAGTTTTTACTTTTACTTATTTCTTATTCCGAATGGAATAGTCCATTTCTTGCATATTCCACCCACATCTCTTGGACAGGTGAAGAGGCTCATCCCTTGTTCCCTGTTTAGGATGTGGTTTCCAGCTTTCTCTTTCCAATCTTTTCACTCCTTTTTCTTTTCTTTTTTTTTTTCAATTGGAGTAGATAGACTAAACTATCGCCCGGTTCACACTCCACCCACGTCTGTTGTACAGGTGAAGAGGTTCATCCCTTGTTCCCTGTTTAGGATGTGGTTTCCAGCTTTCTCTTTTCCAATCTTTTCACTCCTTTTTCTTTTCTTTTTTTAAATTGGAGTATATAGACTAAACTATCGCCCGGTTCACACTCCACCCACGTCTCTTGGACAGGTGAAGAGGCTCATCCCTTGTTCCCTGTTTAGGATGTGGTTTCCAGCTTACTCTTTTCCAATCTTTTCACTCTTACGTAGCCCCCTGCACATCAGTGGCGTTACCACCTTGCTTGGGGTGACATGATTAAAAAAAAAAACAAAAAAAACTAACTAACATCAATTTATTTAAAATGAATCCGGAAATCCGGAAATGCTTTAGACCACCGGTGATAAACATTGGCGACTGTAAGTCTGAAATTTCAGTTATCTTTTTTTTTTATCTTAATAAAGCTTCCGCCGGAAAATTCTTAATGTGTGGTCAAGATACAGTAAAAGACAGCCTTTGACCTGGTCATTCGAAAACCAACCTCCTGAACTTTATCTCCTGAACTTCTCTTTATCACATTAAATCACTGAGTCAAGAGTCAAATATTTAGCGGAAGAGCGGTAGGATTTAAAACAGTAATCGGATACTCTTGTCTCTTCCACAATTTTCCTCATAAAAGAAAAAGCGTTTATTTATTTATTTTTTCCTCTTCTTTTTCACTTTTGTTAAATATGTTTTTAAACTATTTTCTATTCTAATCTATTTTCTATTTTAATCTATTATAATAAAATACATATATGCCTAGTTATCGTGTCACATTTTCAATAACATTAAATGAAATATATTTGTATTTTTACACGCATATGTTTTATTTTACTCTTTTTCAGGATGACAGAGGGGGCAAAAGGGCCACAAAATTTGCTATCCCACGAATTTGGAGGGAAGTAACTAACCAAGTAATTTATTATTTATGGCGAATCCTTGTAAACATCGAGCTGGCTAGAATCTACCTGCTATCATATATACAAACCTTCTATCAAGGCCACACTATCTGAGCTCCCCGTACCCACTCCACCAAAAAGAGGGCATCCATATTCAGAATAGAAAAGCAATTCAGAAGAGGTTGATGTCATTGAACGAAATTTCAAAGGCACAGCTGAGAAGAGAAATCCATACTACCCAACCAATAAGACCCCGACGATCTTGGTCTCACAAAGTTCATTGCCGAGCTTTTGATGTTAAGGCTCAAACAGTGGAATTTGTTAGATAAAATTTTGCTAGACACAGTTCAAAGAAAGCGTCACCAGTTTTTTTTAAAGCTTTTCACCAGTCAAATTTTTACGGATCCATTGGAAGTAAAAAGAAAAAACTGTTCGACAAAATAATTTGTCCACATTTTGCACGAATATTTTCTATTTTATTTTTTATAAAAGCGCTTCAATGAACATACCTTTAAAAATTAGAATTTTAAAAATACTTTATTTTCTGTCTCAGTTATGACAAAATGGTCATGTGATTCGTGGACCACACATAAACACAAAATTATTTTAATCAAGTTTTTAACACTCTAGCCCCTCGGGTCGAATACTGGTTATCACGGCACCTTTCTGTCCCCGGGTGGTTATCCTGGTCTCCTGGTGCTTATCTAGCACTTCCACTACATGGGCCTATTCCGGTCAACATGCATCAGACCTAACCCTTTCGCCCTGGCCCTTCAACCTTCGGCGTCTTCCTCTTCGGGTTGAGGTGTCTATTCGGTCTTAACCGAACTCAAGAGGTTAGCCGTAGGTCCCTGAGCATCCGTAGGTCAATCAACCGGCTCATTGGTTTAAATCTGCTTTCTGTTCACGTTATGATTATTAAATCCAGAAAGCAGAAGTGTTGTTCATTCACGATTGACTGAATATGTAGACATGGCTGGGGAAGTCGGTGTTAAGCACTTAGAATACAGCAAAAAGAAATAGAAAAAAATAATGTCCATAGAAAGCCGAACAAACAACTGTTCGATGGTTGCACTGTTAATGTCTTTTACATGCAAGAAAAGAATAGAAAAAGAAAAAGGTTACAGAAAATAAAAGTTTTTTGCATTACAACTTACACACTGGAGTCTAAACACAGAGAGAGTGTGTATGGTTCACTTGTTGTTAAATCGTCTCAGAAAATATATAACTCTTTTCAACAATGTTCTCCAGACTCTTTTGGCGGAGTCAATTCCTCTCAAATAAAACGCTGGGACCAGGGTGTCTTGCAAAGGTGCTGGTACAAACGACGGCTGATTCAATTCTGATATTGCCGGGCATAATATTCTTCCTCTTTCTTGTCTTTCCGTCGTCACCGCACATCAAATACAATCTGCAACAAAACTCCATCTGAGACAGTAGGACCAATTGCAAGTAAAATATAAAATATATTTTACTCTGCTTTTTCATACAAAGACGTCTTCGGTTAGGTGGTTGTTTGATCTGAATTGTCAGCAACCTTACTCAAGCGGGGTGGTGTGACCCGTACGCTCACACGGTTCTGGCCTCTCTTGTCAGCACCCCCTCATCAGGGAGACCCGATATCACACGACCGCACGCTTCCACGGTCGTCGTCCGACTCTTCCTAATTCAGCATTACGACGCGCTTATATAGGAAACCTGGGGTTATAAGCCAAGCCATCTACGCGCTTATTACAAGTGATCACGAGTGTTTGTTGCTACAGCCAAAAACCATGTGACCGCCAAAGGTCCTTTTGCTTACTAAGCGCTATTTCAATTTTCTTAGTTGAAAATATTATTTCGTTTACCTCCATTGTTCTCTGATGACCCAAATATAGAAGCCTAACTTACGCTAGATCATATTTCGCCATTAGTAAACAAAATACCTTTCGATGTTCAGTCTACTCCGAAATTCTTTTTATTAAAAATATTATTTCGTTCATTCCCATTTGTCATCAGAAACAATTCTTCTGATGACTCCAAATTAAACAGGCATATCCTATGCCTAGATCAAATTTCACCACCAGTAAACAATTGCGCTGGTTTATTTCAATGTCCAGTTCAATCCAAATTTAATTTAACATTGCCACGTTACTGAAAGTAGAAATTCTGTTTAAAATGTAATTCTTATAAAAATTAAAAAAGAAAGAAACATGACCTTTCGGCCGTTTCGACCTCCTTCAGGTGCCAGGAATTTTTAACCTTTTAAATGTGTGTATGTGTTTGACTGTTTGACTCTCTCTCTCTATCTGTGTGTGTGTGTGTGTGTGTGTGTGTGTGTGTGTGTGTGTGTGTGTGTGTATCACAAGTTGATCATAAAATTATGGCACTGTAGTAGTAGTAGTAGTATACTAAATTTAATAAAATAAAATATTTCTTAAATCCTCTGAAAAGTGTCACCTATTTATCATTTCCTTAACATGTTCCTTTGAAGTAGGCAACTCGATCATGTTTATTAAATTGGCCTTGAGCCAAACACAAACGAAGTCCCCACAATTTACTCCAGATCAGAAGGTTGGAAGACAAAACTGTCTTGTTTACATAAATAAATGAAAAAATTATTTATCGAACAGCATAACATTAAGTTGTATGTATGAAGTTATTAAACTGTGAAAATGTTCTAAGAGAAATTGTAGTAAAGAGTTTAAAGAATGAAGAGTCCGTTTGTTTTAGTGAAAAGTGAATTGTGCAGAAAAATAGAAGTACATGTTTTCGTTGTGTGTATTGTGTTGCATAAGATAAAAGTTAATTTGTATGAGTTTAATGTTCAAAGAGAAAATGTACGTAGTTAAATGTTTCAGAGAAATAGTAGTAAGGAGTTAAGTGTCCAGAATTCTAGTTGCAAGTAGCAAGTGTGTTTAATAAAGTCTGTGTTTCTTTTGGCGAGGAAGGTAAAGCAAACGCTAATATTTAGGAGTCAGTTGAAGTATCTTGTTGTTGTTGCTGTCGTCGTTGTCTTCTGTGTTGACTGCGAGAAATTTGAGGATGGAGAAGAAGAGGTAAAAAAATTAGCATGAGTGAAGAAGGAGAACGACTATGTGACGCGACCTTAAGTCCTGGTGAAACCTGAAGTTTCCTTTGTTATATTTTAGCATGTCGTCTCTCTATTCCCATTTGACTGCTTTGGCCGGTCAAGAGACGTAAATAAGTACTTAGCAGGTCACGTGTTCAAATCGAAGCGCATACCCATTTTTGGGGCGTTAAAAAAATTTGACCGGGGTCATAGCTCAAGTAGCTATTTCTTATCCAATCAGAATCTAGAATCTTAATTTTCACACCGGCTTGTGAAATTTACCTTGGTCTGGTTTTTTCTAAAAATGTTTCAGTTATTCTGATCCATTTTTGTGGGTGTGCAGTTTTACATTTTGCGTTTCAGTTAATTGTTGGATGATATAGGATTTGGATCCTGTGGCAATCAATATTAGTAAGTGGGTGAGGAGAAAAATCTGCTTTAGTTACGGGATGAGGCGAGAGATTAGATTTACGCCGTGCGGACAATGAAAATGAATTATTTAAAAATGTTTCAGTTATTCTGATCCATTTTTGTGGGTGTGCAATTTTACTTTTTGCGTTTCAGTTAATTGTTGGATGATATAGGATTTGGATCCTGTGGCAATCAATATTAGTAAGTGGGTGAGGAGAAAAATCTGCTTTAGTTACGGGATGAGGCGAGAGATTAGATTTACGCCGTGCGGACAATGAAAATGAATTATTTACTGCTAATAATAAGAAAAAGAATTCTAAATTACTATTATAGTTTGGTCAACAAAATCAATATAAAGAAGGAGCAGTATTTACCGATGATCATTTCTGTTCAGGATATTTTGTATAATAGGTTCTTTCGGCCGAACATTTGTTTTGAATCAGCCGGAGTTGACCTGAATTTGCACGCTGCTGTGGGTTCGGGCAACAACAAATGAAAACAGCTGATTAATCTATACGAATTCCTGTTTGTATATATGTGTGTTTTTTAGACGACTTAGAACCCTGTAGAAATTTCTAGAGCCTTCTAGAAAAGTTCCACATAGCACTTTTCTTCATTATTATTATTAAATCTAAAGGGTTTGGTGAATGGGAACTTTTTTGGATGGCAAAAAGAGACTTAATAGTTTTTTTTATTTAATTCATAGATTTAATGCATCGTTTACATCTTGTATATACTAGTATACTGTGTAAAATGTATACGGAAATGGGGAATCGTAACAGTATTAAGGTAATAGTTTAAAGAATTAAGAATTCGTTTGTTTAACGAAATATGATTTGTACAGGAAAAAGATAAATCCATGAGTTTCTTTTCGCTTGCATTTTTCTCCAACACCTCGTCATTGCTCATGTGCTCAGACCATGGTTTCCTCAGCATCCTTCTGTATAACCATATTTCTGCTGCCTCAAGCCACTCCTTCATCCTTGAGGAGATCATCCAACATTCACTGCCATATAGAAGGACTAATATCACATAGCAATTCAACACTCATTTCTTTGTTTCCAATGAGATCTTCCTGTTTCTGGTTAGCTTTTGAAATACGTCCTTGGTCAGGTCAATGTGTCTTCGGATCTCAATGTCACACTTTCCATCTTCTATCAGTATACTTCCCAGGTATTTAATTTTTTTACTTGTCTCTCCAACCCGTACCAGGCATTTTGGAGTTTTCTTTTACATTCAGTTTCCTTGAAGTTTATGCTCAGTTCATTTTCCTCGCTTTCTCTTGCTACCTTTTGTAGGAGGTCTTGTATTTTCTTTTTCGTGTCTGCTATCAGCTCCGTGGCATCCAGAGAACCTTGTTGAAATTGTGGCCGCCAATGACAAATCCTGGCAAGGAGTTTATTTCTCTCGGAATTGTTTCGCTGTATAAGTTAAATAGATGTCGTGAGAAACCACATCCTTGTCTTACGCCCCTTTTTTATTTTTGTATACCTGCTGAATTCATTTTCTGTCTGTATATAAGCAGTCTCCTACCAATATAGGCTCTTGATTATCCTAATGTCTTTTCCGAAAACGTTGAGGTGTCCGAGCATCTCGAACAAGTCTTTGTGGCGTACTTTGTCAAATGCCTTTGAGTTGTCTATGAAGTACAGATGAATGTCTTTCTGCGTTTGTATTACTCTTTCAGATAGAATTCTGAGCATTACTTGTTCCAGTATCTTTAATGAAGCCACACTGCTCTTGTCCTATTTCTTGGCCGATTCTGCTGCACACTCTGTTCATTAGAATTCGGATGATGAGTATTGTTATGTGGCTTATTAAGCTGGTTGATCGATGGAGTTCACATTACCTTTCACCTGGCTTCTTAGGTAATGCTATGAAAGTTTATCTATTTAGGTCTTCCGGTATGTTGCTACTGTTGTAGATTTCATTTATTATTTCTGTGATCCTGTCTCGAACAAATCCATCTAAGAACATCAGCATCTCTATTAATATACCGTCGGATCCTGCTGCTTTGTTTCTGTTCAATTTGGCCAGTGCCGATTCCACTTCGGTTTTCAATATTTCTGGTCGGTCCGTATCTCTGTGTTGCCAGTTGCTCTCTCTTGCCGTGGAAGAAATCTCCGATATTCTCGTTCCATCTCTGGAGGTTTTTTTTTTTTTTCTAGTATGAGTGTTCCGTCCTTTGCTTTTATACATCCTGTTGCTGAGCAGGTCCTTTGTTCTGTTAGTTCAATAATTTTTTATGTATATCTCCTTTATTTGTTGTGCTCACTCTCTCTGTTTCGGTGTATTTGTCGTTGAGCCATCTTTCTTTATCCTATCTACATTTGCTCCTTATTTCTTTGTGTAGTTTCCTGCATTCTGTTCCATATCTTGGCATTGTTTTCTGTCTCTTTTGCAGCATGACAAGAATCTCTACAATGACCCACTCATTTTCTTTCTGACGTGTTTTTTCCTTTGGGATGATGTCGTTCGTTGATGTCATTAGAGCTTTTCTTAGTGCGTCTCATTTTGAGCTTCCGTTTACAAATTGTTCTTCGTATTTCTCTTTCATGTTGCACATATTTCTTGCAGGTTCGGGTCATTTGTACTGCAGTCTAGGGGCTGCGTTAAGTTTCTTTAATCTCCTTAATTTTATCTCAGTTTAGCACTTGGGTATGTTTTGCAGTGAATAACTGCGTTCCTGAATCCCTTGTTGATAGTAATATAACCAAATTAGGACTAGGTGTTGGTTATTCTCTCTCTCTCTCTCTCTCTCTCTCTCTCTCTCTCTCTCTCTCTCTCTCTCTCTCTCTCAACTTTGACATTCACATCTCCCACGACAATTCTGATTGCTTGTAACTTGCACTGTGTCTTAGCTTGGAGCAGAAGGGTTCAATATCTTCTTCTGTACTTTGTGTTGACGGTACATATACCACTATAACCGATGCATCCCTTTCAGTTTAATTCTGTGGTTGTCACTGATACGGCCATATATATCTAAAATGTTTATGTTTAATATAGTCCTGCTTCACGTTTTCCATCTGTCCATAGTTGTTAATGGTTCTGACTTTCCACGTCCCATGAGTTATTTTTGTTTGGTGCGAACAGTCGCAGGATAACGGCTCGGTGACATCTGTCACTCAAGTCCTTCCATTACAGTTGCTGGATGACACATGTCTCTCCTTACCGTCTTTAGGTTTAACCTCCTTCACACTATGCGTGTCCATGAATATTCTTGGGAGGTATCGTGGAATGGTTTCCCATTGCCTTCTCCAAAAAAAAAAAAACAGGGATAGAAATTCAATACTGCTCTCAAACTTTAAATGCAGCATTCTCAAAAGTATGTATTGTTTTCAAATAGCTGTTTTTTCGAAAATCTGCTCCAAATAGTAAAATAAAAATGCTATAAAACTACGCTATTTTTTTTTTTTTTAGATAAGCTTTTAATTGCACTTGTAACTAATATCTTTTTTATAATCAAAAATATTTGAGTTTAAAATGTTGTTTACTTTGTGTAAACGGTCACTATATATTTTTTGAGGTGGGGGGTAAAAGAACATGTCGATTTTCAAAATGTTCTAAAATTTATGTAATTATTGAATTTTGACATTTATGTAAAAGAAAAGAATATTTTTAAAGCAGTCTGTTGCGAGAATGAAAAGAAAAGTATAATCATCTACGCTTCTTGGTACATTTCTCCCGCAAACTATATTTTTGCGGACTTATGTGAGTCCAGGTAAAAAAAAGACACATAAGTTATGAACAGTTCAATTCAGTCTTCGGTCTGTCTTAATTTAGAACTAAAACAAAAGCTTAAAGAACGATTTTTCATTTTTTAAAAATGCGTTTTAAACCTAAGGTAGGTAGGTACATGTCCCGTGTCTATTGGAGCGAAAGGAAAAGAGAAAAGGCCTTTCAAACATCGCACTGCTTGTGATTAATGTAAAAGGGGTGGTAATCCAACAAGTCTTCAAACAAAATATTTTCGAGAAAATTCTTTTTGCGTGCGATTTCACGCCCCTTTCACCTTTTTAATTTGATGATTTGGAAGTGTGTGAAATTTTTTTTTCAAATTTTCTATATCAAGATATAAGGGTTTCAAATAAACCAACAGTAAACAATAGGCATCTCGTCGAATTTAAAGTCATTTCTTACTTTTACTTTCACAAATTTATTTGTCTTGCACACAAAGAGCAACACGTTTTTTTAATTAATAATATCATTATAAAGGTTGAATTAAAAACGGCTTCAAAGTTTAAATTTTCAATTGAATTGGCAAAAATCAAGATATCGATTGACACTGACAGAAACTCCATCCATATTATTATTATTCTTTAAACGTTTGTAGACAATTAAAATTTTTAAAAAATTAATTAAAACTGGTAAAAAAAAAAAAACAATCGTAACACTTTTTAAAAATAATTACTTTTTTAAATCTTTAGTCGAAAAATCGTAAAATTGTATTTTTAAAAAAAACCCTTAAAACCTGTACTTTTTGTTTAGCACCTGTATTTTTTTTTTTTTTAGCTACAAGACAGCGAGACAAAATATTGTTTGAATTCCTTCCGTTTGTAAGCATGGTGGCCCGTAATAAATAAAAAAAATCAATATTGTATTTTTTGTGAACTAATTATTTTTTGTTTGGTTTTTGTTTTTCCTTTCTTTTTCTTTCTAAATAGAACAATCGTTATTTCTTTTTCTTTTTTTAATTAATTATGGAAAAAACTCAACAAAAATGTATAATAGCATTAGAATTTTGAGGAAAATGATTATTTTTTATTGCGGTATTTTTTTAATACAATTTTCAACGTGAAAAGTTTAAGAAGCAAAAGAAAGTATGTTATTTTCGACATATAAAAATTCTTAAATTTTTAATAAATTGATGTCCTTTTGACATCAATTTTTATAAACAAAATTCTCAAGTGGTACTGTACCTCATTTGTAAGGATAAGTAAGTTTAAACTTTAAAAGGCTTTAAAAAATATATTATTAGACCTAGGAATGTCAGTTGTAACAATGAGAAAAGGAAGAAAAAGTCGGCACACCTGTAATCATGACGTCAGCTCCTCCACGCCCTCAGCCACATTGCCCGTTTTGATATTTCGTACAATTTACCTAGTCACAGGTACGTTTTCTAGAAGTTCGTTAAAGCTAATAAATTGTTATTTTCAAATCATTAAATCAGTTTGCGACAACTATGGGAGAACCAATACATTCTGGCAGGTAAGTTTCATGAAACGCAAAAGCTTTTTTTATGCTCTGAATATGTATTGAATTGTATTGTAAAATAATAAAATAAAAATTGTGCGAAAAAAATTATGATTTCTCGACATGTTTTTTTTGCAGATTGCTGAAGAGATGGGGGACCGATCATTTTTAATTCTAAAATTCACTAAGTTAAAAAAAATTAAATGAATTAAAATTAAATAAAACCCAGGTACTTTTTTAAAATTATGAGATTATTAAAGTAAAAACAAAGAGAAGTATCATCGTTACACTTTGACTTTTAGTTTTAAAATTGTGTGTTGTGTTGTTAATGATTTTATTCCGCTGCAACCAACAGGTGTGAAAAGTTCATATTTACTTCGCCCCCTCCCCGTCTTGGTTATCTATAAACAAAAAATATTTTCTTATTTATTCTCACTTCTTGTAACTTTATGGATTTTTTTTCTACAGCGAATCTTTGTTACGACGACATCTAAAGTTAATTCAGTACGGTCAACGCCATGTTATCACCCGCTTTTTTTTCTTTTTTTTTTTTTACTTTTTCCTTTTTTTTTTTTTTTTTGCTTTGAAACGATGGCACTAAGGAGACTAAAATGATAATCCAAGTGATTGGCTTTCTATTGTAAAATGATAATAATTTTCGTGCTAAACTTTGACGACGTTGCTCATTGGATTACATAAATTTCCTGTTTCTCTTAAATCGTCCTGCTTTCTAGTGTTGACCCGAATTAGATCTTAAAAAACATTTGAGTCTTCTTGTGCATAAACAAATTCAATTCGTTTTTTTTTTTTTGTTTTTTTTACACGAATGTGCTTTTATCAAATGTACTCTATCCACTATTTATTTTGAATTACTTTCTCAGGATTGGTTTAAAAGTTTATTTTCTTATTTAGAGTCCTTTTTACTCTTTGGAAGGAAGTTTTTTTTAATTTTATAATTTGTTTACTGAAAAACTGTCATAGTGATTATCTAACACATATATTTTTAATTTTTTATTACTTAATAACTCTTAATTACAATGGCCAAATTGGCAAAATGACGTCAACATTTAATTTTTTGCTATGATGAAACATTCATTCTTTAGCAGTCGTCCTAAATAAAGACTGTTTTTAAAAAAAACAAAGAAGACTTGATATCGTCATTGAGATGGAGGATTTTTTTAGGTTGTGCGTAAAACGATAAAATCCCCTCAGGAAAATTACGAGATCTTTAATTTTTAAAAATACTGAAATTTATTTATTTATTTTTTTTTTAGTTTGGAGTTTGTTAGTTTTTACATGTAGATTGAATGCTTTCAATTCAACTTTTTGCAATGTGTTTTTTTTTTTCTTGAGAGACCTTCAATATAGTAAAAAAAAACACGTCTTGTAGAGAGACCCACCAATGTTCGTGTGTCTGTAACTATTTGTCTTCAATTGTTAAAGTTAAGAACGCTTCTATCCTGTTAAAAAAAATATATATAGCATTTTAACTTAACCTTGTTTTTAAAAACTTTTCGTATTTTCCAAGCACAATTTTTTTTCACGTTATGGCCTTTAACAGTTTAAACCCACTTTAAAACTCGACCTTGCATCACGTGGGTCGCTGATGCCTAAATCCCTATTCATGGCCCTCCTGTTCAGCAATATGACCCAGTGAAAGCAGTGACCATATAATAGTGGCTGCAAGGCACAGTGACTACAGTTTAAACATTAGAAGGCTAAAATAAATATTTCATAAACATAAATGCTGTTTTTTATTATGCTACAAACATAATTTTTAAAATTTTTGGGATAAAGTTGTTTTTTTTCAGAACAGTTCTGGGATAATGGTGAAAAAAGTTAGTCTGGAGCCCTGAAAGACATACCATTAGACAAGTTTACATTAATTACATTATTCAGACTATTGTCCTCATTTTGGTTGCCATTTGTACAATGTTTCAGCCTTTGTATGCTCCAGCCTTCTTCAGGTGCTAGGAATTTCAAGCCGAACCCTTTGTTACAATCACTGCAGTATATCATTGTGCGAAGCTTTATTTTGGTAGTCATGAGTTATCTCCCTTAACCCAACTCTCTAAATTACTTGATCACTACTGCTGTAGCCTGGTATTGAACTTGTTATGGTTTATAAAATGGCGAGTGTTCTAAAAATAAAAAAAGATAGACACACTGATGCCAAGAATTCAAAATTGGGCGGCAGAATAAGGAACCATTTCTTTTGGTAGGAGTAAGAAGTAGGAGTTAAGGACAGTAGTTTGGTGTAGGAGATTTGAAAAGAGGAAGACGCTAGTCAGTTGACCACTAGAGTCCAGAAGGGATAGGTTCGTTTACTACTAGCATCCCACAGTGAAGAGAATATAGCTAGTCTGCTCCTGTATCCACACAAAATTTAAAGATTGTAACTTGATGTAAAAACCTAAAGTTTTATACCAAAAATAAACATCATTAATTCAAGTTTGTGTTATCTTCTAATTATACCAAAACGAAGCAACACAACAGTGGTGACCCCGACATACAAACAGAAAGCAACCTCATATACAAAATATATATATACACATAACAAAGGATAAATGGAGCAGACAGGAGAGGAAATGACTCATCAAGGCACCAAAATTCATGAAAACTGCTGTAAATGGATGGTTTACGATATTAGAAGCCCAGTTTCACTTGCGAAATGTGACAGTGTCGAAAATAAAGTTTTATGCAGTAATATTGTCATTACCAGCCAAAGAAGTGGGTAAACTACCAAATGCTACCCTCGCATCACAAGACTACAAGGAATTAAAACAGACTCTGATAGAAGCTCACGAACAAACAAAACCAGAGCTTCTAGAAAAATTGATGTCAGCTACGACTATTTCAGGACGACCATCGACATATTTGCACAAAATGCTATCCGTAGCTAAACAGATAGGTATTAGCAATGACATTGTGAGACACAAATTCCTGCAGGCATTACCATCAACAATAGCTCCAGTAATATCCTCGCAAAAAGATTTAAACCATACCCAACTTAGCAGGTTAGCAGATGAACTGATGCCATTATTGAATAATGATAAGGCATTTGTTGTTCAGCGACACTTATCTACTAAGAATAACTCACAAACAAATTATAAAGGAAAATACAGCCAAGACACTTCAGCGCCACTAAATGTCAGGCCGTATTGGAATAACCAACACATATTTATTTCGTCACTGAAGCAAGAACATGTAAACCTTGGTGTAAATGGCCCAAAAAGAACAATCTACAAATGTTGCCTAGTTCCCGACCAGCAACACCTACAGGAAGTGATTCGGAAAACTAATAGGGCGAACAAGTTCAGTCCCACAAGTTTCACCACTATTAGAAATTGCCACAAAATTAGGGGCTACCAAATTAAAATTTATTGTAGATACTGGCGCAAGTATCTCAATATTACCAACTTCTGCAGTAAATGGTATTACATTAAAACCAACTCCCATATCACTATCCACTGCAAATGGGGAGAAAATAAAATGCTACAGACAAGCGAATTTGGAAATTGGAATACCCAGTTTAAGGAGATCTTTTACTTGGACATTTGTGATCACTGATATCACCAACCCACTCCTTGGACTGGATTTCCTCAACAAGTTTGGTCTAATAGTAGACTGCAGTAACAAAACCATTTATGATCCTACAACAACCCAGAGAAAGAGTTTAAAAATATCTGCATCAGTGGTGAATTTAGTTGTAAATGAAACGGAGCTCCCATCATTCATACAGAACATGATTAAATAAAAATATCTGAACTTAATCACACCACATAAGAGCAGTAACGAAAAACACTGTGGCGTCTACCACAGAATTGACACAGGAAGCCATACACCAGTATTTGCAAAACCCAGGCAGCTTAATGTAGAAAAACTGGAAGCAGCGCGTAGCGAATTTAAAACCCTACAAAAAGACTGAGTGCTCTCCCTTTCCAAACGCAAGTGGTCTAGCCCACTACATATAGTATCTAAACAAAGCGGAGGATTTAGATGTTGTGGAGACTATCGTTCTCTCAATAGCATAGTCAAGACTGACAGGTACCCTATACCAAATTTAAAATCTTTTTCAGCAAAACTTGCAAACAAACGACAATTCTCCAAAATCGATTTGATTTCAGCCTACCACCAAATTAAAATGCATATGGATGATGTAGCAAAAACTGCTCTCACCACCCCATTTGGTCTTTATGAATATAATTATATGCCGTTTGGATTAAAAAATGTGTCAGCTTCATTTCGACGGTATATGGACAAAAGCTTTGAAGACATTGATTGTGTTTTTATGTATATTGATGAGATTTCTCATAAAAAAGACATTGAAACTGTTTTTAATATTTTAAATGAACACAATTTAAAAATTTCAGCCACAAAATCTGTTTTCAATGTGACTTCCCTAGATTTCTTAGGCTTTCATATTAACGTAGATGGCATTAAACCTACAACTAGTAAAATAGAAGAATTAAAACCTTTTCCTTACCCTAAGGACGCAAAAGGGGCTATGCAGATTTATTGGAATGGTAGGATTTTATAGAAAATTAATACCAAAATTTTCAGAGATAGTTTTACCCCTATCTGAGAGAATGAGGTTATCCCCTAAAGGCTCGTTCACATTAAATGAATCTGAACGACAATCTTTCAATTCTGTAATTAAGGAACTTAATGATACATCCTCATTAGCTCACCCTGAACCAAACTGTACAAATTATCAGTTAGTCACTGACAGTAGTAATTATGCTGTCGGTGCGGCATTGCACCAAATGGTGGAAGGAAATCCAATACTGATCGAATTTTTCTCTAAAAAATTAACATAAATGAGATATTCTATATTCAATCGCAAACTTTTAGTAGCTTATTTGTCAGTGCTGCCCTTCCGTCACCTCATAGAAGGTTGCCAAGTGCTACTTTTAACTGACCATAAGCCATTGTGTGGTGCATTTTATAGTTTAAACCCCGCTAAATCAGACAGACAACAACAACAATTAGCTATCCTGACAGAATTTATTTCAGATATTGAACATGTAAAAGGTAGTCAGAATATAGTTGCTGATTGTCTATCCCGACCAATTCTTGCTGTACAAATAGATGTGTGTGATTTACCTGCACTTGCTGAAGCACAGGCATCTGATACAGAAATTCAATCTTTTCAGGACTTAAAAAAAATTCACCATACCTGGAGATAACCAATTTATATGGTGTGACTTATCAACGTCTTACCCCAGACCTTTTGTTCCATCTAAATTGTGTGAGTCCATATTCTATAATATCCATTCCATAAATCACCCTGGTATTAAATCATCCATTAAGATGATTAAAGCTAGATATTACTGGCCAAACATGGATAAATCAATCAAAGACTTTTGTGCATCATGCACAGCCTGCCAACAAGCAAAGGTCTACAAACATACAAAATCACCTATACAGACATTAGAAATACCATCAGCTAGATTTTACACAGTCCACATATAGTAGGACCACTCCCACCAGCAAAAAGCCCAAATAGCAGTTACATCAGCCCGTATAAATATATCCTCACATGTATTGACCGCACAACTCGTTGGGTAGAAGCACAACCCATCAGCAAAATCACTGCAGCTAAAAAAAGAAGATTCCCCCATGAGAAATACCAAATCTTGTTCAGGTCGAAAAGTTTCCTGGAAGAAATATAATGAGTACTATTATTATTAGTACACTCCATTCTAAAGGGGGAAATTCTGTTATGGTTTATAAAATGGCGGGTGTTCTAAAAATAGAAAAAGATAGACACACTGATGCCAAGAATTCAAAATTGGGCAGCAAAATAAGGAACCATTTCTTTTGGTAGGAGTAGGAGTTAAGAACAGTAGTTTAGTGTAGGAGATTTAAAAAGAGGAAGACACTAGTCAGTTGACCACTAGAGTCCAGAAGAGATAGGCTCATTTACTACTAGCATCCCACAGTGAAGAGAATATAGCTAGTCTGCTCCTGTATCCACACAAAATTTAAAGGTTGTAACTTGATGTAAAAACCTAAAGTTTTATACCAAAAATAAACATCATTAATTCAAGTTTGTGTTATCTTCTAATTATACCAAAACAAAGCAACACAACAAACTCTTTGGGTCAAGTTACTGGAACTAACCAACATCTATATCCACTGGGCCATGTGTCCTTAAGGACAACAACAACTGAATTTCTAGGACTTATAAACCTAATGTTCAGTAACCATTTTTACTAGAGCTCATATTGCAATTTTTGACACTAATGATTTTCTCTGGCACTCCATATTACTGGTTCCCATATTGTATTCATCTCTATGCTTGGTCGGCTTAGGAGATTTTTGTAGCTTAGCATATGTACTGATTCCTTAGGTTTACATAGTTTCCAGTGACATTCTTCTTCCTATAGGGGGAGGTGATCCCCTTTCTCCCTCCATATGTGGTCAGCTACACCTGATTTTTCTATCTCCCCTCATGTTACAGCCTTGCAGTATTATTGTAGCCTTAAGTGGGTGGCCTGTTTCTTTTTTATATTTTTTTCCACAGCTACATGGAATGGCATGCACACAGTCCTTAGTCATGTCCTCATCTGTTAGAGGTTTTACTCAGGTGTGGTACCTGCGAAGTGTAGAACCATTTCTGAAGATTGTCCTGGTGTTATATGGATCACAGATCCTTTGTATTTTCTCCGATAACCCCTTTATATCAAGTAGACAGACCAAGGCTGTTTTCTGAGAGTTGTTATCCTCATGCACCTTCCCTTCCATGTTTGTCAGAGATGTTGTCATGTTCCCTGGATAATTGTTACATTGTAGGGTTCAGCTTATACTGACCATTTCCTGTTCGTGTGTCTCTGGGTTGCCACTTATGACTTTTGCTTGATGTTGCAGGCAGTGAATGATCCCTTTCTTTACATTGTCTGGGCAGTGAAAGTTGAGGTATTATCTCCTTGTTGCTATAGCATACAACAGCCGAAACATTGTACAAATGGCAACCAATTGTCTGAATAATATAAATAATGTAAATACTACCTCATCTCAGAAATATAAACAAATATACAAGTTTATTACCAGTTTCAAAACAAGATTTTATTTTAATATCTTTTTTTACAATTGCTTTAACAGTCACCTCCATTTCTTTTTTTGTAATAAACATCAGCAAAGATCACTTATCTGAATTTGATAGACAAGGGAATAATAATTTTGGCTAAGAATGTTATGATTGGTATAAATGGTAGCTATTTTCAAATTTTCCCTACAATATTTGAGTTGTAATTAATATTTGCATTGACAAAGAAATGTCATCTTGAAAAATAAATATTTGTGGGAAATAAATGCTTTTTATCATTAAGTTACAGACTTATTGATGTCTTAATGTATTTTTTTTCTACAATAATTTTGTAAAAGTAAAAAAAGACATTTTTGTTTTTTCTGTTTAGGATTGTTTATAATATAGATATGGAATAAATAGGTGATCCCTTAGGAAATATAGGAATTTTAGCATTTTCAATTTCAATATCTTGAAACTTTTTACAAATGGAATATTTATTTTTATGGTTTTATTCATAATCAATATGTTGGTTCAGCAACAAAATTACTTTAATCTCTTCAAAAAACAAAACAAACCCATTTCTGTCAAGTAAAATGATTGCAATGATTACCAGTTTTCAAGGTTAACTATTTCAGCCAAAAATAACAAGATATAAATTTCAGCCTCTTGTTATTTTTGTTTCTGCTTCAGCTACTTTCTTGAAGCTTATTCCTTCAAGGTTATCAGTATTTATTTATGTAATTCTGTTGGATTAAGCTTTTGCATTTAGAAACAATATTCAAACTGAAATCTAGCTTTCACATTTGATATCATTATTGTTAATATATTTATCTAGAAGCTATACCTGTAATAATTTAATTTCATAAAGTATGATTTAGAATAAATTCTGTTCTAGAGATGGGAGAACAGTCATAACCTCTTGTGCCAAGTTTTTTGTTTGTTTTTTAAGGCTTTTGTAAACTCCATTGACTGACTACTGAAGATATTAATGAATTTTGAGGAAATGATTAGCTGCATAAAGGTTATGTGTATAGAGAATGGAATCAGCAAACATTTGAGTCAGCTTGTGTTCACCTATTACTTGAAAAAGGCATGAATCTATCATTACTTTATTTTAGTGACAGATATCTTTACAAAAATATTTAATCCCTTACATGGTAAGATCATTGATGAATAAAAGGTGTGGGAGAATAAGTTTTGTGTAAGCCACGCTCTCATGACTATCATAAAAGGATTTTTTTTTAATATGCCATATCCCTTCAGGACATAGGAAACCATGTTTCTCCACACATAGCTTTTCTTCTTGGAAGAGGTAATGTTGTGGTTTCTTGTTTCATTCTCTCCACTGATTCAAATCTAAAGTTGCTCTTCTAGACTGGCTGCTAATCAAAGTTGGAAACTTCACTTTACTTAACTAATTACTTAACTTATAGTTGGGGAAGAAGTAATGTATTCATATCATTCTCATTCCTCTTTTTGTGCCAATAACCATTATCTTACCAGTCCATCCTGGGATAATTAACTGTAAACATAACAAAACAAAAAACTGACAAATTTGCCATAAATGAACTGTTTGGTTCAACATGCACTTTTCAAGTCCAGTAAGAAAGTGCATTTCAGGTGCATTTCCAATTTTCTATAATTTTCTTAAGTTTCTATTTAATTATTTGTAGTGAATTTTCATTCCTGAAAGCTTATCTTAGATTTATTGTTAGAATCTTGATATGGAGGAGTTAAAAAAAAATAAATGGCTCTCCTTTCTCTGATCAATTAATGTATTACTTTAATATAATTATCATCCATTATTTGGATGTTGTCAAGTAATTGAAGTTGTAAATGTACATTTTTAAAATTTAAAAATCAAGTCTTAGTTACCGAATTCAAAAAGTCTATTATTCATTGTAAAGTTTAATAATGTACACTAATTGAACACATTTTATAAAAAGAAAATAGTCTAAATAAATTAGTGTAATGAAATGTTCAACTCAAAATGTTTGAATCTTCTTAACTTCAAAAATTCCAAAAATAATTTGGTATCTTTCAGAATCATTTGATAAATCTTTTGTAATCCTTAATTTTGATAATCGGATTTTCTGTTTTTATTTTTTGTTTTCATTGTTGATGTGATTTTGCAATAATCTGCTATAATGACCATAGGAGTGCTCTTAAATGAGATTAATAACAGATAAATTGTCACAAGGTGGGGCTTTTTAATGATTTTCACATGTTTTTATATATTTGGTTGCCCTAAATTTATGACTGAATTATATTAGGTTGATGCAAAGTTTTCTGGACTATTTTACATTGACACATTATTTTACTTGTATAAATTCATAGCATTCAGTCATCAAAGTAGTTTTCTTCCACCTTTGTCAATTAAATTATCAGATGAACAATTCTGGTTTAAAAGATTTGGCAGGGATAATTTGATATTTTGAATTTGTTGAAATTACTTGCCAGATGAATTCAAATAAATGACAGTCTGAAGAATATGCCACCTGTTGAAGAATCACTCATTGTATTTTAAAGATAATTTGCTGGCCAACTTACTCAGAACAAAAGTTTGCCATTTCAGTGCACTATTTTGCCCCTAAATTTTTATTTCATTTATTTACTATTGTTGTACAAGAGTCAAATTAAATAAAATGCAGTCATTTTAAATTGTAAAGCAGTTTTCTTTAATCTAATTCCTCCCAAGCAAGCCACTAAGATACAAGAGGTTAATGGGTGTGAAAGAATTAGAAAGCAGAAACATTATTAAGGAGTGAGAACAATAGAAAAGTGATCAGGAAGGAAGTAGATAAAGATTGACATTTCATTTAAATATTTGAAGATCAAAGTTTGCTGGAAAGCATGGAGTTGGAAGAGAATTTCACAAGTGAGGAATGCAAGAAAAGAAGCTGTTGGCATAGAATTTATGATGCCATTTCAACTGTAAAATGATGAGAACTTTTTGTCAATCTCTGGGTGTCAGAGTGAAGAGCTCATCCGAACATTTACCATAAAAGTAATGATAGCAAAGGCACAGAGAAGTAAATTTATGGCAATGGGAAAGTGACTGAAGCCAAGATGCCAGATCAGGACCAATAATATTGCTGATTCTTCTTTAGATTTTTTTCAAGAATCTTTAAATATATAGCAGTAGCACTGGATCATATTTGGCAGCAATATTCTAAAGATGGGGAAATGGTAAACTTATAGATATGTAGGATAGTCTGGAGAGAAAGAATGAACCAACTTTCTTAGCAGCTGACCTTGCAATGGATTCAATATAGTCTTTCCACTCTATTTCAGCAGTGGCTGTTAGCCTAAGAAGGTGTAACATGTCACTCTTCTAAAGGTTAGCATTAAACATGAGTCCATTAGATGATTAATAGAGAGTAGTTTTCTTTAGGCAGCATTAAAATTAGCAAGCCATTCTTTGCCCTAGTCAACTACAGACTGTAGGTCATTTTTTAGATTCACTGTCAATTTGACCTTATTGAATTGATCAGACTTACTATTGAGACAAGAGTAAATTAGGATAGAATATTTGACACCAAGAAGGGTATTAATGAAAATTAAAAACAAAGTCTGATCAAAGAGAGAGTCCTGGGGCAACACCTGCATTAGTACAAAAAGATCGAAAAGAGTGAACATTCATGATAACTTTTATAGGATACAAATTTTATATCATCCAACAATTAACTAAAATACAAAAAATTAAAATTGCACACCCACAAAAATAGATCAGAACAACTGAAAACATTTTGCAAAAACCCAGACCAAGGCAAATTTCACAAGTCGGTATGAAAATTAAGATTCTGGATTCTGATTGGATAGAAAACAGCAAATTGATCTATGACCCCGGTCAAATTTTCTTAATACCTAAGAAAATGGGTATGCAGTTTTGATCCAGCCACATGACTAGATTCCACTACTTAACCACATCAGTCAAATGGGAGCAAGAATTAGACAACATGCTAAAATGTAACAAAAGAAACTTCAAGCCAACCCACGATATATAAAGTGCTGCCATACATTTGTTCTAACTCTCCTTCCAATTTTCCTTTCTTCATCTTCATTCACCTACTGTCAAAGAAAACAACAACAAAAAGACATCTTCAACTGACTCCTAAAAACTAACGTCCAATAAGTACAATGTCCTTTACTGCTTTACTTTCTTTTCACCAGCCATAAAAAGGAAAAGAACACAGACTTTGTTAGTAACCTAATTAATCTTTTCACATACACACATTCTGTTTCTATCAACTAATTCATTTAATTTCTTACTACTATTTCTCTGAAACATTTAACTATGTACATTTTTTCTTTGAACATTTTCTTTTTACAAATCTGTTATAATGTTATAATTTTGTTAACAAATTCACGTCATCATGTTCAGTAAATAAAATTCTACTTATTTAACAAACAAAACACTTTTATTTTTCCAACCATTCATTCAGCCTTCTGATATTTTAAATTGTGGGGACTTCAGTTGTGTTTAGCAAAAGGCAAACATGTTCGAGGCCTTTACACTTTCATTTCATGGTTTGATAAGAAACCCTGAATCAGTTAAAAAATTTGTCTGGAGACACCATAAATTTTCAACTTATGATGAAGGCTAGTTTGCTAGACCTGGTAAAGACTAATCTTCACCATTCTTATCCAAAGTTTGATAGACTTTTTTTGCAATAATTGTTAATGCATCAGCAGTTCATCTAGAGAAAAAAAGCTGTATTACTTGTCTGAAAGAAGGTACTGTTATGCAAAATCCATTTATTCCTGTCTCCTGTTGGCAGTTGAGATGGAATCTGTTCATTACCCTATCACATGGCCAGACTAGAAGCAAAAAGACATGTAGAGACTGGTTTTCTTCCTTACTTCTATGATATAAGTGGCAGAACTGCTAGAAATTTCACCACATTAACTAAAACAACTGAATACTGGGAAGATACACAATATATAAATTGATAGTAATGAAGATATAATTTACTGTCTTCATTCTGTTATTTAGCATCCAGTTTGAATTTTAATTAAACACCCCACAAAGAGTTGATAAGACATATAAAGAAATCAGTTAATCCCTGTCTACTGTGATAAACAAAACATTTATTATAAGTTTTTCACAAGTAAAAAATATAATGTTTTGATATAGAAATTTAGACAAAATATTCAAAATTGCATAGTGATTTGTTCATGTTACCTTTCAGTAGCTGATAAAAGTCAGAATTGTTTCTTTATTATTCATTGACATTTGAGGCTTGTTTTTGTCTTGTTTTATTGTTGTATTCAGAAATATAGGTCATTTGCATTTAAGAGTAAGGTCATACAAGTTTATTACTTTACTTCTTACATTGGTTAGTTGTGTGTCTGAATACTCCTTCCTCCATACACACAGAGGATATACTCTAAAAGAAATGCCTCCAATTTATTTCAAAAGAAACTTTAATAGGCAAAGGGAGCACAATAACCATGTATCAGATATAAAACAATATTATTCCACCAGAATGCTACTATTTGCAGCATTTTCACCAGCGATAAACATGAATTTTAACACCTGTGCAGGATTTTCCTTGAACATGGCTTTTTATACACATCACTGTAGTGTAGCCACTGCCAAAATGTATTATCCACTATCTAACTGTTTAGTTTAGATAAGCATTCAGCAAGGCTTGAGGATTTTTTATCCACATGGAGAAATTCAAGTTCTCCTGTTTTATGCACTCTTATGTCCAATGCCATTTTGTCTGTCATTTCATAAGAAAAAAATATGGGTTATTAGCTGGAAGTTTCAACCTCTGTTGGTATACCACCATCATCTGCCTATGATGTTGTGGGCCAACATAATAAAATAGAAGACATTCATTTTGGTATTATCCTTATCTATAATTCTGAAATCTCAGGCACACAAATTGGTTGATACATATTGGTAAATGTGAAGTTGTTGGCTTTTTTTCTGATAGAAGTTTAGTTGCTAGTACCCGTTCACTTGTTCAATGACCAGTGGTGTGCTGCTTGGTCTGATTGAATGAATTTTCTCATCTGTCCCAAATTCTATTCAGTAGTATGATGGTCAGTGTTTTGCACAAGATGGAAAGAAGCATTAATGGTAAAGTTTGTCACATGGGTCATCTGTCTTCTTTATTAAAAGTATTTGTTTAGCTGTCTTGAATACAAGTTCTGCACAGTCATTGCCCCGCGGGAAGTATGCTATTTCATTATGCTCAATCTGTTAAGAATGAGTTGTACTTATAGGTGTCATATAACGGTCTTTTGTCCAAGGAGAGCTCCTCAGGTGAACTATATATGCAGAACTAGGCTAAGCTGTTAACAGACTGTCCTGATGGCCTATGTGCCATTTCCAGTATAACAGTCTGCATAAGTGAGGCAGTACCTATCACATAGGTAAAAAGATCTATGTGTGTCTATTAAAATGGGAACTGGATTTGGTAGTGACATTAAGTGTTCACATGGCTGGGACAAGAGTGACAGTTGCAGATGGTGCATTGGGCTCTGGTGTGTTGGATATTGACATTTACACCCTGGTATGCTGACTTGAGCTAGAACAGATTAGTCTGGCTTCTTGACACCAGAAATGTGTAAGCCAGTTATACAATACAAATTCTAAAAAAATTGTAGCTGATCATTGTCTCATTTATTAATCATTATACAATATAATGTTGATAGAGGTTGAGTTTTTTTCAACTTATATAATGAATGATGATATTTAGTTTAATAAGAATATTATGATACTCTTTTAATATAGACTCATGTTCACATATACTCAATATTTTCAAGTTTATATAAAATGTCTCAAAAGGTTATTTTCATAACAGGATCTCTGTTAGCAATTTTCTACAAAACTGCCAAGGATTTGTTTATTGTTGAAATCTTTCAACTTAGAAAAGGGATTTTCATAGTAAGTAACAAGTGTTGTTAGCTTTCAGCATAATCATTGTGTTCCTCAGTCAATCTAACAATGCAAATTTTGAATAAAAGAATGGAATCAAGAACAAGAACCAGGATTGACCGATTTTAATATATTGCAAAGGACTTACATTTTTCATTAATGATATTTTGCTTAAATTCTTGATGCTTTGTCTGTTTATGTAATTTTTAAAATTGCATGTACAGCTGTAACTTAATTTAACTGTATTTCTATTAGATATCTTGTGTAATTATGAGGTTTTAGTGAAGTGTTTATTAATCAATTTGAAAAATATTTTCCCTATTTTAAACTTTACTTCAAAATTAAATGGTAGCTATATATATATAGTCATCCGCAAACAGATCTGTTTCGCTGTATCACAGCTCATCAGTATAGTTAGACAGCTGATTGAAACCCAACCAAATTGGCGTCAGTTGGCAATTCTGCCTCTGAGCTACGGGTGTTCGGTAGAAGGAGGCAGACTTTTTAGCATGTATATTATCATTATATATGCCCAATAGCTGAGAGTGTTCTAATTCATTGCTGAATGAACAATGTGTAGATGCCAGAGTAGCTACTGTTTTTCAAAGTCTACCATTCTTCCAGAGTTCTCAATCAGGGTGTGAGACATCAATTTGCATCCCAGATTTTTCCCAATCTCACCTTTACTTATGGAAATTACACTAAAAAGACTAACATACATAATTTCAAAGAAAACGGTTGAATTCCCTTCTTAACATTTTTACATATATACATATACTATATATATTATATATATATATAGGAAAGAATATTAAAAAGTTTTGAATTAAAAATGTACTTTTTTTGGACAGTATTTGTTTATTTTTATTATTGTATTTTATATTTCAGACCGCCCTCGATCATTCATCAGAAACAAGTGATTTTTAAATTTGAATTAGAAACGTATTTCACGATAGCATCTGAATATTTTTTTTGGGGGGGGGGGTTTACATCACGTGGTGTGTTTCTTGGAATGTCTGAAAAAAAATTTTTTAGCTATTGAAATATTTGTAAAGATTCAACACACCTAAGTCCCTATTTAACCCTAGCTTGTGTGTATTTAATTTTAAAATCCAGTATTTTTCTTTCTTTCTGCGTGTGTGTATGTAGAACTAAAATTGGAGTCTATTAGTAAACATTTGCAATTTTCTAAAGTATGATTAGGTTGATTAAAATGGGCTGCAATTGGGGAGTATACATTTTTTGTCGTATATTTAGTTTGTGATTATTGAAGCGAAATCTAAAGCTATTACCGGATTCGCCAATATATCCACTGTTGGGGCAAATTGAGCAGAAGAGAAAGTATATGATGTTTTCGCTATCACAAGTGAGGTTTGGTGGGTGTAATTTTATTTTGGTGTTGGGTACAGAGAATGTTTTGTCTGTTATTAAATGTTTACAAATTAAACATATTAAATATATATATATATATATATATATATATATATATATATAATATGAAAGTGAAATCCTTTGTTTGTTGCACCTGATCTTGATTCTGTAATTCAAACTAGAAGTTAGATTTATTATAAAGTTTATGCTTGGCTGCATTGAAGTTAAAATGGTAGTCTTCAATTATGGATAGAAATTGCTAGAAAATCAAAATTGTTCATTGTAGTTCATAGGGAATTGATTGATATCATTGTTGAACAAAATATAAGAATATTTAATACAGCATGAATGGAAGAGTTATGTTAGTTTTATTATTATTATTACAGATAGAAAAGAATCAACCAGGAAAAATTTATGTTAATTATGAACAGGGGAAAAAAAAAACGATATTTTTTTTTTGATTGAGAAAAGATTAACTTTCCCAAAGGATTGCAAATGAACTAAAATAAATGTGAATCAGAAATTAGTTAATTTAGAATAAAACAGCAAAGCTAATCGAGGTCACAAAGGTCAGACAAAAAGTTGTTGACAGAAATGGTATTATATGCTAGCAAAGCATGACAGGGAAAGGTTTTAGTTTTTCTAAATTCTCAACAATTCAGCTGGTGTTACAATTCACTTTGATACGGAAAGTGATCATGAAGTTTTGTTTTCTTTCTTCTCAAAACAGAAAAAAATTCCCAGCTGAAATTTTGGCATGAATGAAGGTCAAAGTGTCAATGGACAGTGTTGAATGAGTCTCCACAGAATGCTCATGCTCGGAAAAATCATAAAGCAATAGACGAAAAAAAAAAACTATTTTTTATTCCAGCAAAATGCAAAGCAAAACACACCTGTGGAAGATATGAGGGTCAAAAAGGTTAGGTTCAATGTATTGCAAACTATAGACAAAGTGAAAAGGGAGAAATTTTGTGGATTGGGGAATTCAGTCAAGTACAAAGGTTAAGTTGATTTGTTGACAGAGAGAAAAGACAATTAATTATGAGAATAATTAAATTGGGATTTCCCTGAGAAAGGAATTGACATCATGTAATAAGCTCTGCCCAAAATGAGTAAAAAGAAAAATATCTGATTGGCTAATTTGAATAGAAGAAGATAGAAAAAGCTGACGTCATGTAAATAACTCTGCCCAAATGTCAGAGAGAGAGAGAGAGAGAGTGATTTCATTGGATGCATGAAAACAGAAAACTATTGAGAATAGGATTTGCATAAACACCCCCAGAAACTGAGGTGTTAGTATTAAATCAGTGTTATGAGGTTTCGACTTTCGAAATTAATGATGTCAATCTTTTTTGTAAGTGCAATAGATATTTAACATAATCATTATTTCACAGTTATTTGAAAAAAAAAAAAAACTTTTTTACTATCAACAATATTAGAAAATATTCACAAAGTTATGGGCAATTAGAAAAAACTGAATCTATGGAAATTCTGATTTATTTTGTGAAACTATCATTTAATAGAGAAGAGTAAATATATATATGCAGTTTACAAAAATAATAGCCAATTTCAGGAAAGGATTCATCATACAAATCTCACCAAGTTTTAACATCAAGAACATGGAAGCTGCACTATTTCTTGGGTGTTAAAATCACTTAACCAGAACAGGAAAAATAAGGATCGAATAACCAGCATACACCACAGAAGTTTTGGGGAAGTTTCAAATGGAAAATTCAAAGTATATGGCAACTCCAAATGATACTGGTACAAAGTTATCAGAAGCTGAAAAGGACAGTAAGCTCCTCAGTTAGGATGCTTGCTTTATTTATCAACAAGGACTCAACCTGATATCACTTAAGCTGTTATAAATGTAGCAAGATTTTTCCTTGCCTAAAGTCCAACAATGAAGATTATAAAGCATATTATGCATTACTCTAATGGTATGCATAACTACTCTATGACAAAAATGAAGCCTGCAATCTAATGAGATATTCAGATACAGATTGGGCTGGTGATCTGAATGACTGCAAGTCAACATCAGGATACCTGTTTAACCTAAGTGTGGCAGCCATCACTTGGAGAAATAAGAAGCAAACTTGATTTGGATTATGTACGGCTGAAGCAGAATTCTGGCTTTGGCAAGTGCAGCACAGGAGGTAGTATGGATGCAGTGTCTCCAATACAATCTTAATGAAGCTTATGTTTGCCCAACAATCATCTATGAGGACAACCAATCTATGATTTGTATAGAGAACAATCTACAGAATCAAGGATGAGCAAAACATTGATGTTAAGAATCATTACATCCAAAAGCAAGTTGCAATAAAAAATATTGAATTACAATACTGTTAAAGTACAGACATAATTGTGGTTGTGCTGACAAAAGGACTGATTAGCACACAGTTTGTGAAGCCCAGAGAACTATTAGGAGTTAGGGAAATAATAGAATAGTCTGACGAGTGAGGAGCGTTGAAAATTCCACTCTAGTCAGATGATCACTTACAGTTAGATAAAGGGGTCAGAGTTACCTACCTCTAGTTTCTTTGTTTTTATTGTTATGAAGGTGCACATTTGTGCTGTCCCTAATAAATAAAATAAGTCACAGCACGTGTTAACATGGTACAACATACATGTGTCTGTTTCCTTGAGTTTATCTTCTTGTGTGGAATGTTAATTTGAATACCTGCATTCACACAAAACAAGGGCTGTCTATGTTTGTGATCAAACTTGGTATGTAAATTTCTAACAGGCCTGTGAAACTTAAAACCATTCTGGTCCTTAGATCAACCAGATTCTAATTTATAACATTAAAATCAGTGTGACACGATAACTAGACATATATGTATTTTATTATAATAGATTAAAATAGAAAATAGATTAGAATAGAAAATAGTTTAAAAACATATTTAACAAAAGTGAAAAAGAAGAGGAAAAAAATAAATAAATAAACGCTTTTTCTTTTATGAGGAAAATTGTCCTCCGGTAAATGTTTGACTCAGTGATAAAGAGATAAAGTTCAGAAAAGTTCACTAGGTAGGTTTTCTATGACCCGGTCAAAGGCTGTCCTTTACTGTATCTTGACCACACATTAAGCCTTTTCAGGCGGAAGCCTTATTAAGATAAAAAAAAAAGATAACTGAAATTTCAGACTTACAGTCTCTGGTGTTTGTCACCGGTGGTCTAAAGCATTTCCGGGTTTCCGGTCAATTTTAAATAAATTCAGGTATATTTTCCGAGTCAAAAACTTAAGACAGTTAAGTTAAGACGAGTTGAGTGAGAGAGTTGAGTGTCCCGCCGGGCGCGAGCTTGAAGTAAGAATCTCCATTCGTCTTGTTTCGTCCAGTTCGGGTCTGTTGATCTCCATTAATTAGAGTTAGAGCTGTGTGTCACATTCGCCTGCCCCAACCGACAAGGCTAACTCTAAACGAATAAAGCATCCTTTTCAACTCATCCAAGTTGTGGAAGTTCGTTCCTTATAGTCAATCTTGTACCCCCAGCTGTCCGGCCGACGTTTTCAACAAACTCCCGGCAAAATCACAGCGTGGAGAACAGCCGCCGGAGAAAATTGTTAGGACGGACCGTTGGGGTGGTACATTTGGTGCCGTGACTGCAGGATTTGGAACCCACGGAAGTGCCTCGGGATGCTAAGTTTGGATTTCGACGAACCGACACGACTGGACGAGGCGGGACGAACGGAGAAAAGGAAATCGAAGAACCACACTAACAACCAAATTCTAATTGTTTGGTATAAGCTTCAAAAGAAGAAAAAGAAAGAAAAGAAAAAGAAACAAGGGAAGGAAAGGGAACCCGTTATCAACAAGTACCGTAAGAAAAAAAAGAAATCGAAGCAAGAACCACATTAACAACCAAATTCTAATTGTTTGGTATAAGCTTCAAAAGAAGAAGAAAAAAAAACAAAAACAAGAAACAAAGGAAAGGGAACCCGTTATCAACAAGCACCATAAGGTAAGCAGAATTATTTACTCCCTTTTTGTCTGGTCAAAAAAAAGAAAGAAATAGAGACAACTTAAACGGTCTGAATGAGTACTTAAAAACAAAACAAGGAGAAGACTGAAAAAGGACTGTTTGAAAAGAAAAAGGAATGATGATGGAAAAAATATTTTTGAGAAAAACAGAAAGAAACATTTTAGGAAAATTTATTTACTTTTTTGTTGTTGTTTTTGTTAAAAGAAAAAAAAGAAAGGAAGATGGAATACGATAATGAGAAAAAGGTGTGTACAAAAGAAAAAATGGAAAAAAATAATAGGAAGGGAGAGAGCAAGAAACAACTGTGCGTACAAAAAATGAATTGAAAAAAAATGTGTGACTATTTTGCGAAAAAAAGGTATGAATTTTGAAAAGAAAGTTAAAGAAAAAGAGAGATCAACACAAACGGTGTGAAAAAAAAAGAGAAGAATGAAAAAAGACTGTTTGAAAAAAAAATAGTGTGCATTATTTCAAAAGGAAAAGAAAAAAATCACTATTTGTGAAAAAAAAGGAGAGAGAGAAAAACTAAATGAGAGTGTACAACAACGACAAAAACATGTTTTGAAAAAGAAAAGAAATGATGATGATGAAAAAAAAAATTATTTTTGAGAAAAACAAAAAGAAACATCTTAGAAACATTTATTTACTTTTTTTTTCGTTTTATTTGAAAAAAAAAAGAGATGATGATGATGAAAAAAAGTATTTTTGGGAAAAACAGAAATAAGCGTTTAGAAACATGTATTGACCTTTTTTGTTGTTGTTCTGTTTAAAAGAAAAAAAAAGAAAGGAAAAGTGGAATATGTTTGGTTGAAAAAAGAGATTGATAATGAGAAAATAGATGTGTACGAGGGAAAAATGGAAAAAATAAGAGGAAGGGAGAGAGCAAGAAACAACTGTGCGTGTATAAAGAAAAATGAATTGGAAAAAAATGTGTAACTATTTTACGATAAAAAGGTATGAATTATGAAAAGAAAGTCAAAGAAAAAGAGACATACAAACAACGCAAACGGTGTGAAAAAAAAAAGAGAAGAATGAAAAGGGACTGGTTGAAAAAAAAAGGGGGGTAAAAGAATAGTGTGTGTTATTACCTTAAAAAAAAATGAGAGAGAGAAACGACGACAAAAATAGGTTTTGAAAAAAAAGGATGATGGAAAAAAAAAAGTTTTCTTTTGAGAAAAACAAACATTTTAGAAACATTTATTTATTTTTTTTTTGGTTGTTTTGTTTGAAAAAAAGAGATGATGATAAAAAAAAACAAAAAAGAGAGAGAAGAATGAAAAAGGACTGTTTGAAAAAAAAGGGGGTTACAAGAATAGTGTGTGCTATTATAAAAAAAATGAATGAGAGAGAGAAAAACTAAGTGACTGTGTACAACAACAACAAAAATATGTTTTGAAAAAAAAATAAAAAAAAGGATGATGGTGAAAAAAAAATTTTTTTTGAGAAAAACGAACATTTTAGAAACATTTACTTTTTTGTTGTTGTTTTGTTTAAAAGAAAGAAAGAAAAAAGAGAAAGAACGGAAAATGGAATATGTTTGGAGAACTTTAAAAGAGACTGATAATGAGGAGCAGTTACATCGCTCCTATATTTATAGACTTGCTCAGAGTTATGACTATTTTGTCACCTTGTGTTAATTAATTTTTTTTTTAATTTCTTTTCTTCTTTGGGAGAGAGGGTGGAAACACCCCTCTCTCGAATTTATTGCGTAAACTATGCTTCAATCATTTTGTCCAGCGCCATTGACCCCATTGGGAGGGGAGGTCCTCAGCAAACTTCCATCATGTCAAGGTTTCATTGGGTGGGGGGTGATGCAGGAAAGGCCCAGAGACTTGTGGCCGGAAAATGGTAACAGGAGATGAATTAACGAAGAGTGGAGTCTCTTTCAGGAATAGAAGAGAAGAAGTAAAGCGGAAAGCAAAACACTAAGTTGAAAAAGGTGTTCGTTAACGAAGAATTGACCTTACGTATGGTAGCGATAAACCAACTGCGTGGATTCATTGATGCCACCGGCTACGAAGACAAAAATTGAGGAATTGGTTGTTGAAATAAAAAGAAAAATGTGTTGAGGAAATACAAAGAAATGGTATGAATTAATAAGAAATTTCATGATTGATGTTTGTGGAGAGGAGGAGAATATCCCTGGGGGATCAAAATAATTTTTGGTGGTGATGGCGTACCGACATGATGAAGCATCGTGTCATGTTTTTTTTGTTTTGTTTATTGTAATTTATTGACATAAATGACAAGATCCGTTGGGGGAGGTAATGTGACACGATAACTAGACATATATGTATTTTATTATAATAGATTAAAATAGATTAGAATAGAAAATAGTTTAAAAACATATTTAACAAAAGTGAAAAAGAAGAGGAAAAAAATAAATAAATAAACGCTTTTTCTTTTATGAGGAAAATTGTCCTCCGGTAAATGTTTGACTCAGTGATAAAGAGATAAAGTTCAGAAAAGTTCACTAGGTTGGTTTTCGAATGACCAGGTCAAAGGCTGTCCTTTACTGTATCTTGACCACACATTAAGCCTTTTCCGGCAGAAGCCTTATTAAGATAAAAAAAAAGATAACTGAAATTTCAGACTTACAGTCTCCGGTGTTTGTCACCGGTGGTCTAAAGCATTTCCGGGTTTCCGGTCAATTTTAAATAAATTCAGGTATATTTTCTGAGTTAAAAAGTTAAGACAGTTAAGTTAAGTTAAGACGAGTTGAGTGAGAGAATTGAGAGTCCCGCCAGGCGCGAGCTTGAAGTAAGAATCTCCATTCGTCTTGTTTCGTCCAGTTTGGGTCTGTTGATCTCCATTAATTAGAGTTAGAGCTGTGTGTCACATTCGCCTGCCCCAACCGACAAGGCTAACTCTAAACGAATAAAGCATCCTTTTCAACTCATCCAAGTTGTGGAAGTTCGTTCCTTATAGTCAATCTTGTACCCCCAGCTGTCCGGCCGACATTTTCAACAAATTCCCGGCAACATCACAGCATGGAGAGCGGCCGCCGGGAGAAATTTTTAGGACGGACCGTTTGGGTATTACATCAGTTCCACATCAAATCAAAAATTAATTTCTTTTAGAGTGTAATTTCCTATCCTGATTGATTAAAAAATCACATGAAATATCTCTTTAAACCGCCCACAACTTTATTTTGGTGGGTTTTGAGCCTCATTTTTTTTTTTTTTTTTTTTTTACAAAGTTCTTGAAAATCAAATTTTATTCATGCATCTTTTTTTATAAACTGTCAGGCATCATTTTAGCTGTTTTATTTAAAAAGAAACCATGTTAAGGACTTTTTTTAACTATTTAAAAAAATTCCCCTAAAAATAATAAACAGACCTAGTCTATTTTATTAGTTTTTAATTAACTTTTTATATAATTTTACAGTTTTATTTTATTATATAAATTTTTATAATAAAGCACATCAGTATTTTTAAATACATTATCATATATGGTATTGATGTTATTAATAATCTAAATAATGCATTAGTATATAATGCATACTAGTAATATGTACCTATAACATGTAACAAAAATACACTAATATATTATTACATAACAAAAGTGTTTTACTGAATTTAACAAATCAGCAAATTTGGTTATAAAAAATAGCTAGAAAATGATGTAATCAAATTTAATGATTTTATTTTTGTCATGATAACTTACTAAGAAAAGAAATTGAAAAATAAGTATCAACATATACAGGGTGGGCCATAAGTCGCATACCAAAGAATTATGTGAAGTGATGTGAAACAATGTAAAATCAGCAGGGTAAAATATCTTTTCCTTTCCTTTGTTATAAAATGTTCTTTTATCAAAGTTTTTCAGTTATGATTTGCCTTTAAAAAATGTTTATTTTAATTTTCAGATATGCCCTTAACAACTGACAAACGAGTTAAACTAGTGTTCATGTTTGGTGCTGATGGCGCCACTAATCAATCTGTTGCTGAAAAATTTAATCGAATTTATCCTGATCGTGAGCTCATCTCTCACACAACAGTAGGACATTTGATATTGAAATTTTGTGAAATTTTTTTAAATGCTTTGGTGCGTGACTTATAGCCCACCCTCTTGTTATCCAGCATTTGTGACAAGTGTCAACTGAATTATCCTGAAAAAATATTGACATGTTTGAAAATTACTGCTATGACTGTGAAATAATTTGATAGTCTTACAATATGCTCAAATGTTTAGAAAATTTCAAACTTTTATATCTGTAATTTCTATGGGTATACAATTATAACTTTTATTTCAGGTATCTATACAGATAAACTTTTCTTTTATATGAAATTAATTTAATTTGGGTTATTTGTTTTACTTAGTGCTGAATGACTGATTGATATGCAATTTTAATGAATCAGGATGAAATCTCAACTTGGATTTTTTTTTAATCCTAAAGTCCCTAAACAAAATTCAGAAAGATATGCATGATTTTTTACTGAAGACAATCTAGTTTCCAAACTCTTTCATTTGCAGGATAAATTTATATACAATCACACTGCTTCAGTCTTACAGTAGCTTTCATTTAAGTAAAAGGTGATTTCCAAACTTTCTTTCTACCAAAGTATTCAATACTTGTTATTTACTCTTCACTTTATGCTGATCTGATCACTTTCATTTTCCAACAAAACCTATGGATCTGTTAGGACATTTCAGGATTATCTTCCATAGTTTCCTAGGGCCTGCTGATCTAATATAAAAACCAGCAGAGAGACCTCTCTCTCTCCCCTCTCCAACTGGTCTGTTAGCCAGAAGTTTTGGACACTCCTTATTCTTGTAGAGAATGATCCCAGAATGTTTGGACAAGCAAGTCAGATTTTGCTTCCCTTTAATTTAACTTGTGTGTCTGAAACAATATGATCAGTTTTGCCATATGTTTGGAATAATTGTATTTATTTTTGTGTTATGTTTTATTGTACATAAAGGTTCTGTGAGTCTCTCATCATTTATGAATTTACCCCGTAAATCTTCCATGCTTCTTTCTTATTCCTTAATGATTTATATTGTAAATTTTCTACATTTAATATCTCAATCATGCATAATATTTGTAAAACACTAGAATTTCATACAATCACCAACACTGCTACCAACAGAACTTTAAAATTTTTGTATTCTAGGCAAATGTAAGTTTTCATATGCAGATTTATACAAACTTAAATCTTAAAAATTTAAACAACTAACAAGCATATACTTACACATATATTGGGATTATCTGCAATTATCTAAGCCAAATATTCATGGAATGTCTTACATTTTTGGAAAATGTTGTTCTACAAATCTACCTTCCTTTTTCTAAATACAGATGTGCAAATTTAAAACTTGTTCACAAAATCCCAAAACTGCAGCTGAATTTTGTAAATTTTCTCATGACATCAAATAGTGCAGGTTCCTTTAAAAATGACGGACAAAGTATTATGTTTTTTTTTATACAATTATTCATGACACTTTTTTTTTCTTCAGGCAACTCAGTTAATATAAAATGCCTGAAGATATCAAAATATTGAAACTAACTGACTTCTAAATGAAAAAAATATAAATTAGGTTCTTACAAAAATAATGGCCAATTTCAGCAAAGTTATTTTATTCTTGAAAAATTAACTGTAGAAATGTTGAAATTAGCCAAAATGTGAGCCTTGAGCATTTATACACCTCTGCCATCAATCAACAAGATTAGTTTTTCTTTGTTGATAAAAAGTTATTGGCTGTGATGCAACTAAATCTTTGAAAGCTGGTTCCACCTCTGGTCTGTACCTAAAAGTTTTACCATTTAAAATTTGCTTAAGTGCTTAAAAAATGATAATCAGTGAGTGAAATGGTAAATTTTCATCCCAAGTCTGTGAGTTTTTGCAATATCATTTTTGCAACATGTGGCTGCATATTATCATGAAGCAGAGTTGGACCACATCAGTTCACCAATGCAGGTCTCATTTTTTGCAGGCAGGCATGCATTTCAGCAAATTGATTGCAATAAAGCTCTACATTAATGCTCTGCTTGGCTTCCAGAAAGCTGTAGTTGATAACACGAATTGCAAACCACTAGACAGTCACCATAATCTTTTGCTGATGCAGTGTTGGCTTTGGGAAATGTTTAAGGAACTCATCACAATCAAGTCATTGACCTAATCACTTATGGTTATCATAAAGAATCCACTTTTTATCACAAATGGCTATTCAATGAAAAAAAGGGATCCTTGGTGTTATGCAGAAAGAGCATCGAGCACACTTCAAAATGCCTAAGTTTTTGATTTTCATTGAGATCATGATGAACCTATTTATTGAGATTTTTCATCTTGCCAATACTCTGCAAATGGCATGGGACTGTTGCACCATTTCTTTGACACTTTGACATGAGTTTTGCTTAACAACTGCTTGCAATTGTTCATTGCATGACCTTCTTTATCTTCAAGGCTCTCATCACCAGTAGGGAATTTCTGGAACCACCTTTGTACTCTCTGATCACTTGTGGACCCATGCTCTGTTGATATTGGCAGAAGTTTAAACTTTTCATGCAAGAAAAGTAAACAAAGATCCTGTTTTGTCATAATTTAGATGTTTCTATATTTCAAGAATATTTCTGTTTGAAAATATATTAAAAAGTTTTAAAGGACACACATTAATTATCATGTATACCAAAATTCACCTAATATATGCTGTAAAATGGCTTTTCAAAATACAACACTTCAAGCAGCAATTATTTTTTTAACAGCCATTAATTTTTTTATATTATTATTTTCATTCAATTATGGATTTCTGATAGTTTCCTGTCTTGTTTTGATAAGAAGGTTTCCTGTTTTTAGTTATTTTCTAAATCATAAATACGTATTTAAATGTTTAACTTTTTTCCCCAAGACATTGATAGCCAGTCTTTAACTTATATATACTACTTAGGTAAACCTGTTTTATGTAAGGTGATGTAAAAATACTGAACAATCTTCTCACAGATGTAAAAGAGTCATGAATCTCTGGTGAATATGGAATTAAAAGCAACTCTCCTCTCTTCACTGTTTAGAAATTTTGTAACCCAGTTTGAAATCTAATTTTGACCAATAGGAAAAAGAATTGGCCCCATACTGAAGGAAAATGATGAAGCCAAATTTTGCAATTCAGTGTTAATTATTATCTAATCAATCAAAGTGAACGATTTAAACAACTGAGAGAAGTTAACAAGCTTGTGAGAAAAAATTATATATATATATATATATTTTTTTTTTTTTTTTTTTTTTTTTTTTTTTTTAATCGTTTCACCCCGAGCAAGGCATTCCACTGCCACTATAGCGCAGGGGGTTACATATGGTTGGGGAAGTGATAGGAAAGGATGGTTAGATAGAGGAAATGTCAGAAGGAGGGTGATAAATGGGTAAGGGTACCGAGAATGAAAGTTGGTTAGATGGTGAGAGTGTTTGAGAGAATAGATGCAAGCTAGTGTGTTAGGAGGTATCTATTGACCTTATGTTTAAACTCCTGGAAATTGTAGCCATCGGAGAAGCAGGCATGTGGAAGGGAATTCCACAGGTGGGAAGCACAAGAAAAGAAGCTGTTGGAGTAGAAATTACGGTTACATCTTATCTGTTTCGCTGTAAAAGGGTGGGACCTAGTTGCTAATCTAGTATCTTGTGTAAATTCCTACCAGGCGGCACCAATGACCTAAGTTCATCGGAACAGAGGCCATGAAAGTACTTGTAGAAGAGGCACAGGGAAGCCACGTCATGCCAGTGAGAGTGTGGTTGCAGCCGGTCCGCCAAGACAGGATCGATCCCATTACAGATTCTTCATTGTATTTTGTCAAGAAGCCTGAAGAGAGTAGGTATAGCCGGGTTACTGGCAACTAAACCAGTTCTCTTGTCAGGTTTTCCTGATGAGGAAGGTGGTTAGACATCCAGCAGTATTAGAAACAAAACTGGTCAATGGGTAGATTAACCTCCTTTCAGATTCAACAGCCATCTAGCCAAATGGGATAGAATAGACTCCATTGCTATCTATGCAGCCAGTGTAGTGATGATACTGAGAGAAGGCTTCCGAGTCAAGCCTTCAGCTTGGTTGGCATTGGCTGTTGTTTTAATCTAAAAAGGAATAGACACCACTCAGTCTACTTTCCCAAGACATGACGAATAAATAAATACCTTTCAGGTTTTCAACCCATATTTTTACACTGTTGTTGTAGACATTTTTTTTTTTTTTTTTTTTTTTATAAACGTTTCACCCCGAGCAAGGTATGTCACTGCCACTACTGTGCAGGGGGCTACGTAGAGTGGAGAAAGGCTGATTAAATATAGGAAATGACAGAGGGTGGGTGATAGGTGGGTAAGGATACCGAGAATGAGGGTTGGGTAGATGAGAGTGTTGTGAGAATAGTTGGGAGTTAGTGTGATAGGAGGTGTCTATTGACCCTACATTTAAACACCTGGAGATTGTAACTGTCGGGAAAGCAGACTTGTGGAAGGGAGTTCCACAGGTGGGAAGCGCGAGAAAAGAAGCTGTTGGAGTACAGAGAGAGAGAGAAAAAAGAGAAGGAAAGTGGAATCAGTAAGATGGGAGCAGAGATCAGATCCGCCATGATGCGACAAGAAATTTCAATCTGTTAAACCAGACATGCCTAGTTGACATACATTCCCTCTCCTTTTTTTCTTGCATGCTATTTTCCTTTATCTCTTCTTCTTTGTCCTCACTATTCTCATCATTGACAAAGAAGACAACAAGGCACTCCTAAAAATTAGCATTGATAAGTACAATTTTCCTTTATTGCATTACCTTCCTCTTCACTTTCTTACCATCCTCTAAAAGAAAGAAAGGAACACAGACTATTACTACTCTGTTAATCTTTTCTGTATACACACATTTTTCTACAACTACGAACTCTGGACTCTCTTAACTTCGTACTATTTTTTCTCTTTGAACATTTACCCATTTAATAATTTATCTTCTTACAAATTGATGTTATTCTTTTAAAAAAATTCCATTTATTTTACAAATGAAACACTTATATTCCTCTACATATTCTGATGATGATGATCCTAACTTGTGTTGAGTTTGGTTATGTTTGTCACAAGGCTAATTTAATAAGTATGACCGAACTCCCTACAAAGCAACACAATAGTGTGGTTCTGTAGAAGAATGCCGAGAATATTATAGACCAGACGTGAGCAATGACACTTAATACTTAACATTTGGAAGAGAGAGCTGAACTATCTATGGCACATAATGAAGAAAGAGGGCTTGGAAAATTTGATATTCACAAGATAGCTAGGTTTTGAAGTGTTTTCCTCTAACAGGCTTGCATAACTGGATGGCAGGCAAGGTTTAGGAGAGATAAAAAAGACAAAATTTATTAAGAGCTACAAAGAACAGGAAATTGTGGAGAGCCATGATTGCTTACATTCTGAAGAGACACGATACATAGAAGTGTAAAAATTATTTCATCTGTATTGTGACACAATAAGCATTGTGTCACAATACAGAATACTGAAATAAACTTCAGAAATAATACACACAGAGTTAACTGAAAAAAGAGCTGGTGATTAATTAATATTAATTTTTAGTTAAATGAAACATTTATCTATTGGTTAACTCTAAACTCTCCATGGTGCTCTAACTTAAACTGAAATCACAGCTTTATCTCTTTTAGCTATGTTAATTAAAAAAATTGTTTGCTTGATATATATTAAAAAATTTTCACAGACTGCTCTATTGAGGTTACTACTCTTTGAGTAAAAGGCTGAGGTAGATGTACATATATCAAATATATACATAGTTAATACATGAATTTAGACATGCTATTGAGTATGTGCATGACCTTGTCTATTATTCCTCAGTAAACTATATAACCTGATTACTTCTCAGAAGTCAGTTTTAGTATATATTGGTCAAGGAGTGACTGATTAATAAATCTTCTTACTAATATGGCTTCTCTTCTTGAAAAGAAACCGGAAAAGCAAAGTTATAAACTGATCAGGTAAGAACTTGTCTATATTCTGACAGGAAAGTAAAGCATATAAATTGTGTGTTTGATTTTGATATGGAAACTGCTAAACTGGAAAGAATTTCTAGCTATAAGCAGCTTGTGTTAGTAGAAAAGCTTCCACAATGATTGTCAGTGAAACCTGATACTTAAAGCAAAATGAAAATTCCCTTTTATCAAACAAAAGAAATTATATAAAAATATCAGAGGAAAACTGATTTTTATATTTTATAAATTACTTTTTTTTTTTACTTTTTTGCTGTTAAGCTGATGCTCACTGAAATCAACAGCACAAAGAATAAATCTTAAAATTTCTTATTCTTTTTTCATACATGTCTGTATTTAAAACAGCTTTTTCACTATGTGCTTGTATATTAGAATTACGAGTGACCAAACAAAATTTTTTTAGCTCACTTCATATTTTTTTTAAATATGCACAAACATTTTGTACTTCTCGCATACATATATCTCCCCACCCCATATATTGATAGCCATTGTCCCACAGTATAAAGTATATTATACCATTTTTATTTTGTGGGTAAACAAGTTTACAAATGGTCACAGTGAATAGCTAAATGATGTAGCAAAACAAGCAATTGACATAAACTGGATCTTGAATAATCATCATAACATTATTTGCTATTTACTTGATTTCTATTTAATTCTTAACTTTATTTTATAGCTTTTTTGTTTGTTTATGTGCAAAGTGAAGAATTAAATTTAATTGTTTTGTTTTAGAATATTTTTATTTTTCATTTTAAAGCAAATTATGTGGTGAAATGATAATCCAAGTTGAATTTTGTAGATTCATTTTTTTGTATTTGTAATCAGAACAAAAATATACACATCACATTATTACTTGAATGTTTCAGTAAGTGAAAATTTAAAACAGATTTGCTACATATTCATTTCTTTATATTTTAAAATTATAAGAATGTTTTTTTTTTTAATCTCCCTTATGGTATAAATATTATGTATTTATTTTATTCATTTTTTTTTTTTTTTTCACCCTAAGCAAGGTGATAATGCCACTAGGCAATGAAAGAGAATGAGAAAGTGTTAGTGAGGATAGGACAATAAAGGAATGGCTCAGGAAGACAGAAAATAGTGATTGAAGTTGCATTTAATTTTTTTAATATTGTAGGTTGCAGTGAAGCTAGAAATCAGTGGAGAGTTCTAAAAGAGAGAAGTACAAGAAAAGAAATTGTCAGAATAGAAGTGGCAGTTGCAATTTAACTAGTTCAACTGTAAAACTAGTTGCCAATCTAATATCACACTTAAGTTCATGTAGCCGAGGCACTAGGGGTAAAAAGCTCATCAGAACAGTTGCCATGAAAATATTTGTACAAAATCTGTGAAAAAATTGTGGTGATACCAAGCAAAGCAAGGGACCGGATGTTTGCTTTCAGAGATCCAGAAAGCAAATGACCAAAACTGGTCTTTGTACACATGGCTCCATCTATATGTTCCAGCAGAAAGCCAAAAATTAATTAAATATCAAATTCCATCAAATTTTATTTATCATCCAATGGGAAGCCCAGAATTAAATAAAGGTGTGAATTCCCAAATGACCTGCTGGGACCCACAAAGACAAAATAAAAAGCCAACACAGAAAGCATGGAGAAAGTTACAAGCATAATTAGCATGTCCCTTGACCTCATTAAGCTATCTACTATGCTCACCTCCTTTACCTCTCATCTTCTTATAAATGCTATAAACATTTTAATGTCCTTTGAACCCATCCTAAAGACATTACTTTATTTGTAAAAATACTGTAATTGATATCTGTGCATATATAAATGTTGTTTCTATACTCACTTTGATTCTCTTGTTTTATAACCCCTTTTATAACTTATAGTGGGTTATACTAACAAGGCCAAATTCAGTTAATCTGTTTCAACACTCAACTACATTTCACTAGAACAGATAACCCACTATAAAGTTACTGAAACTGAGACACCAGGTTAGGATCAATGATGTTAAAAACCCTTCTTTGCATTTTGGCAAGAATCTTGAAATTTATAGTAGGAGCACCAGACCAAATATGGTAGCAGTTTTCAATGCAAGGAGCAGTGGTAAGTTTATAAGTGTGCAAGAAGGATTCTGAGAAGAAAAATTTTCTGACATTACACAATGAAGCAACTTTCCTAGCAGTAGACATGTTAATTGATTCAATAAAGTTGCTCATCCATATAAATAATTCTACCACTGAATTTGCTTTGATCAAAGTTTCTTTTAAATAAACTTGTGTTGAATTTTTTTTTTTTTTGTCTTTGAAATATTTTATGAAATATTTTAATAATTATAACTTTGTAACTCTTAATGTTTTCCTCCCAGATATGCATTAATTTCACTGATTTTATCATTTTTCTGTCTACAATGGATAATCTATGGGCTGTATATAGTTTAATTGTAATATGCACATTTAGATAGAGAGTAAGCATTGAAGTATTTTCTCAAGAGATCCCTGTTCAAGAATGTTAATAGTTTTCCAGTGTAAATTTATATATGCTTTTTTGTTTTGTTTTTAATAATAAAGTAATAATATAGGACATAACAACACATTTCTATGACATATGTTAACATAATTAGAACCCAAAAACACATGGAGGACAAATATAATACATATTAGGAAAGGAAATTTTATAAAACTGCTTGTATATTAATTTTCAGTGATGTCATTGGCTCTCTGTAGATGAGATGATGAAGTGTATGATCTTGTCTCTTTTGCAGTATTCAGAAGCAGCAGCAAATCAGGGTAAGAAAGAAAAACAGACATTAGTTTATTTTTTTTATTAGAAATTCACCAACATACAGTTTAACAAGAAAATTCCCTTATCTCAGACAGAGAAACTCAATATGTATACACTTGTTGGTCAGTTAATTTCCATATGAGATATATACTTGTCTCTTTCAAGACATGACTGACTAGGCAGGAGACTTTCCTGCAGTAGGTTTCTATTACTTTCTGTGGTAGACTGGTTGCCAATCAAAGCTATAGAGCATAATCTGTCTTGCTATTTCACCTATAGATGGAGGGAGAAGAAATGGATTCATACCTTTCCCAAGAGAATTTATTTGTAAATGAATGAAACAAATTCGACTTGAATTCAAATTTGGCTCTGTTTTCTCATTCCTAGCTAATATACCTTACACTACAATGTATATCCATGTATGTTTTAAACAACAGTCAAATAACTTAAGCCAAGCAACCAGCCAATGTTTGTCAATGCTTCTTCCTTTACAGAGAATTTAACAATGTCTAATTTAATTTCCATAATGATGACTCCTTTTTCCTCAGCATCACCATCAGAAAAGATTTGTAGCATAGTGAGCTGATGTTTCTTGGTTCCAGCCTTGTGTCATACTTAACCAAACTCCCTACAGCTTACAAGTTTTATGCAGAAATTATCATCAGAAGGTTGGTTGTCAGTTGGAATGTGTGGATTAGTGTAGAAGAGTTGAATAAAATATACATTTTTAATGTTAAAATAGAAATTTATTAAAAGGAGGAATAACAAGAATTTATAGAAATTAATGTTCAATGAGAATGTTAAGAGTATGAAAAGTTTGTACAAAATGTTCATAGTTGTAATTGTTAAGAGATAAGGAGAAATAGAAAGAGGACAATGTCTGAGTTGGTTAAAGTTGTTACATTTTAGATGTTTGTCTCACAGCTCCCAATGACACTTTCGGGGTTGATGAAGTCCTTTTATTTTATTTTTTCGCACTTACTCAGGATGTACCTTTTAGCATTTGTCAGAAATCATTTTAACACCTACTTGAGAAATCTGGTTTTGACTTTTTCTTCAAGCACATGGTCAATCCTTTTTCTATTTGGGAAAAACCAGGATTTCACACATCATTGTAAAAGTGAAGAAGGTTGATTTTTAATTAATTTCTTATCCACTGCAGATTACATCAAGTTTGGTATCCATAACAAAGGGGCAATAAGTTTCCACAAACAAAAGGAAGTGAATTTAGAACAATCCATTATAGTGTACAACCAGGAACTGATTCATGCACCTTAGATGACATATTTTTTTGCCAGGCTGTTTACATCAAGATGTCGATTCAGGACATTACAGACCCTTTGGATTCTGTCAAGAATCTCAACATATCTGATCTAAAACTTGTATAATATATGGCAGCAATATTCACTGCACAGATGAATGGTAGATTTATAAATGTACAAGATGGATTGTGGTGAGAAAAATTATGACAGCACAGAGAACCAACTTTCTGGGCAGTAGACATAGCAGTTGATTCAGTATAATCACTTTGCTTCATGTCAATAGAAAATGAGACTAAGGAGAAATGTATTGCTCTACTAGAGATTAGCATCAGCCGTGCTGATGGAAGGCAAAAAAGGTTCTCTCTTAAAAGACAGAGGCTTTATTTTGAAAGCATTAAAATTTACAAGCCATTCCCTGCTCCAATTAACAAATACTTGGAGATTATTTCTGAAAGCAGCTGTGAGTTAAACTTTATCAAACCTATCAGACATGCTATTAAGATAGAGGTAAATAGTTGTCATCAGTATAAATATCAAGTTGGAGACTGATGACATCAGGAAGATCATTGATAAAGATAAGAAACAACATAAGTCCAAAGATAGCAAACTTTCATTATATGATTTGTTGAGAACAGTTGGATTAAGTCAAAGATTCTGCCATAGCCAACACAGCTCTTGAACTTTTGAAGAAAGTCAGCATGTCATACCGTATGAAACATGTTTGAAATATATAAAGCCACTGCCTGATTCTTGCCAGTCTTATCTAGAGCTTGATAGACAATTTCAGTAATAATCATTAACACATCGATAGTTGACCTAGAGAAACAAAAGCCATATTGTTTATCTGAAGGAAGGTTGTGTGAAGTGAAGTGACAAACTAATTCAAAGTTAATTAATACAGTGCCTCTCGTACTCTGACAAAAAGTTATAAAAGACTATTAGGATGATAATTTGAGGGATTAGAAGTTTTACCAGAGTTCTTAGGAACTACAGAAGAGTACTTTCAATAGGTTGGATAGCAAGAAGCAGCAAGGCATTTGTTGTAGAGTCTGGAAAAAAGGAACCAATTTGAAAGCACATTTTTGCAGGAAAACTGAAAGGATAATGTCAAGTCTGCATACTTTGTGAATTATCTAATTTAGATAAGTTAGATTAATTCGAGTTTGAAGAAATTCAAAGCATTCTGCTTAATCAGCATTAGATGACAATACTTCAAACTGATTAAAGAGAAGAGATTGAGGATTTGCTCTTGTTCAATCCACCAGTAATCTCAAAAATCAAACTTGTAAGATGCTCTACCATGTTTCATTATATCAGAAACTGCAAACTGTCACATTTTGGTATGATGGGCAAGAGAGAACCAAGGAGAAGATTGCCTTTTCACCTAGGAAGAAACCCCAATGAGTCAGTTTTCAATGAGATGTGTGAAGTTAAACAATAACCTATTTTATTATATATATATAATTATAACTATTTTAGCCTGGCCAGATGAAAGTAATTAAATTAGTGGTATTATTAACTGTTGCAAATAAGATGGAAGAAATTATGTTGGTCCGTATTATTAATTTTTATAAATTGAAAAGAACTAACTAAAAAAGTTGCTTTTCTAATATAAACGTAGTAAGAAAATTTATTATAGGCAGTGGAAGGTAAGGGGGTCGCAAAACCCAAAGCTAAGAGATATGAATGAAGTTGTATTTTGTGAGCATGTTATTTGATAAACAGCCGAGTCAAAGGAAATTATTGTTGACAATTGGAAATAGTTTGAAGTCAGAACAAAGACACTGCTGATAAAGGAAAAAAATTTTAAACAAAACACTTTTTACTTGTCAGAAAGGATTGTTTTTGATAAGTGGAATTAAAATTTCCAAACCTGAGTTACACCATAGATAAAAGTAAAAAAATTTCACACAAAATATAATTTTTACTTTTCAGAAGGTATTGTTCTAAATAAAAGAAATATTTGATGAGTGGAATTTAACTCTTGTAAAATTTGGTTGAAAAAGATTTATAAACATAAAACCTAGATTTTTGTTTTTCAGCATTAAAAAGAAAAAGCCAAAATAAATGGTGTCACCATCATGTTTCATTGGTTAAACCAAAGAAAAAGAAGAGAGAGAAAGGTGGTGAGAGTAATTTCATTGGCCAGAGATTAGATGATTAGATTTGCATGTTCATCATCCCCCCCCCCCCCACCAGTGAATTTGGGACAAGCATAAATACAGGGCCCCATGGAGGCTATGTGCAGTTGAAGTAGAAGCTGTGCCAAACTAACAAGACAAAATCATCACCCCCACCACTCTCCAACATATGCACAAAGACCAACCTTTGGCAGTTTCTGTAAAAAAAATGTCTTTGTTTGCTTTTCACCAGAAAAGCAAACAAAGACATTTTTGAATCATCACAAACTTGAAAACTCTGAATGGAGAGAACTGACATTACCAACCCAAAAATCTAATTAATGTTAAGAAGACAAACACTTCTCTTGAACAAAATTTCCACTCCATTGTTGGCTAAAGTAGAATTGGCGATTGTTATATTCTATTTTTTTTTGTTTCTTTTTGTTTGTATATAAAGACTTTTCCGCAACTTATTCGGGCGTCATTCAATTTATTTTTGGTGCCGTTTCCATTAACTCCAATGTGTGTGCAACCAATCTGGTTCAAGTTGGTGAAAAGTCAGATAGCAAGATTTCAGCGTAACTTCCTTGAGATCAAAATTAACAACATAGGCAGGGAAGAATGCCATTGTAATAGTTTACTTGAAGACCAGCTGCTGAATCAAAGCAATTAATGACTGGGCAGCGAGCGCCCATTCACATTTTATATATATATATATATATATATATATATATATATATGACATTTTTTATTTTATTTTTTTTAATATGGATAGAATCTGTCATTAATATTTTATTTGTATATTTTTAATACCATGTTGGAAAGTTATTATTCCAAAGTTGATTTTAAGTAAATGAAACACAGCAAAACTTTGAGTTGATCTTTGATAAGTATCTTTGTTTTTATAAAGATGAGGAAAACAAAAACTGTATGTGATGTATAAATTTGAAACCTTGAAACATAACTTTGTTCTTAAAGTACTTAATTTTCAATGTTTGTTTAATTTTCTTTCTCAAAAGTTGCTGAATATATTAGACCATTGCAAAATTTGTGCTCAATTAAGATTCAAAGCAAAATTTTATATCCTTACAAAAAGACATTTATTATTTAACTACCTAGTCTCCATTGTTGTAGTAGTTTTCAACTGTCTGTATATAGTTAATTTTTATCATGTAAATTGTTCTGTAGAGACTGGAACAAATGAAAATCCAAAGCAGAGGAAGTGGATGCTGGAGAATTTCCCATTTCAGTTCTTTAAGCTCCTGAAATCTGTTTTGTTATATGCAGCCTTGTAGTGTTGATTTGCCAAAATCAGCCATTTTTTCTTGAATGGCTGCATTGAGATTGGTGAATTGGCTACCGTATTTCTTTGCAGTTATTGTTTTTCCAGCTGCAAGAACCTCAATTGAATTTGCATTCCATTTGCCATCCCAGCAAATGGACAGCAACACTTGAGCCATAGGTCCTGCATATTTACAAGCTTGTTTGCATAAAATTGTAGTTTCCTAACAAATTTGAAAAAACCTAATAATTATGTTTTCCATAAAAATTCATCAAGTGGTTGACAAAATGTGGATAATTATTTTAATGTTAAAAGAATAACAACAAGGTATAGAGCATATATTTAATTTAAAAAGTTTCTATACAGATATACAGAATATGAGAGGAATATTGTATCAGTGATTAAAACAAGCTTATAATGTATAAGCCCTCAATAATTATTTTTCAAATCAAAATTATTCAAAATTATAGAATCCCATCTATACAAGCATAGCAACAACCTACAGCTTGCTGTGTTAAAAAAAAAAGCAAATGTAGAGTACTTTTTTTTAATAAAGTAAAAAATCATAATGAATACAAAAGTGTACATTCTAAAAATGTCAAATCTATAAAGCAATAAATGATTTACAAAAATTGAAATGGAATCATATTTGAATACAAAGATTTTATCTGCATCAACCAGATGCTGATGAACAGTGAGTAATAATCATTTGAAAAAGTATGGCTAGGTATCCAAAAGCCATTCTCTCAACTGAACCTGCAGTAATACCATTTTTTTATATTACATATAAAAGAATTCAAATTTTCTTAAATCGGATGGCTATTTTGATGGGTACATTTTAGCACCCATCAGTGAGATCAAAACATTATGGGAAAATAAATTTGTTTATGTGTGTGTTTTAAAAAAATAAACAGAAGGGTACAGAAAAATAAAAATAAAAAGAGCAGATTATTACTATCAGATGTTAGATGTGTCACATACATGACAGTAACAAAAAGAAATAAAAATAAGGAAGAAATAGGTCAGACAAAATAATAGGTTTTTATATATATATATATATATATATATATATATATATAATATCAAAAATGATTCATTTTTCATCACGTGTGACAATTTTGTCCAAGAATGATTCATCTTGTGGTGTAACAACAAAGAAATTGCTGCATAAACATGATCAAGCTTGTTCTGTTGAGTAAGTAAATGTGGAACCCGTGTGTCAAGTCTCTTCAAATAGTAAAAAGCAGTTAAGGTATTGATTTTCAAATTTCTGTTGCAATCTTTTATTAATTCTCCATGACAAATAGAGTATCTCTATCAACACTGGAATTTCACCAAGTGCTTGTTTGATTGTTTAGGTTTAAATCACCCTAACAAAATCTGCCAAATCCCATTTTGACTGTCTGAATAGCTGAAGCACAATCCAAGTAAACATTCTGAAGTTTGACTCTTACTCCTCTACTGAAATTCAAAGAGCATCAGAATAAAGCAAAAGTGCAGCTTTTCATCCTCCCATATTTAGGGACATTTGTGGACAAAATATAAACAAAATTTTAGTTCTAACTGAATGATGCAAGATTTCAATCTAGAACAAATGCTAGTATCAAGTTTTTAACAATGAAAATTAGAACAAACTTTTGCAATGATCTGATAATGAATTTTTTTTCTTAAATTTGTATAAAAAGAAACAATCATTCAGTTTCAGTTTTTCTGTTTTGTAGATTGAAGAGTCATTTTTTTTTTTTTAATTGATTTGTTTTGTTTTCTTTTATTCAAAGAATGACAACTGCAAACACAGATTTGTACCGGACATCATCCAAGATGATATTGGTTACTCGTGATCCTGTCTATTCACATAAAGCTATAGTTCAGGGTCAATATATTGGACCAAAACCATATAATTATTTAACTCTGGCTATTTTAGTCACTGTCATCAATCCAATCCTTGGACCAGTTAGTATTTTGTTTTCTGGTAAGCAAAATTTTTTTTATTCTTTCATTTCTTTCACCTGTTCATTTGTCATGTGTATATGAATGTTTAAATCTAGCCTTAGAAGTGTGGGTTTTTTTTTTTTGTTGTTTTTTAGTTTAATATTTTCGAATATGGACAGAACAAAATATTTCATTATAAATCTTTTTACATTATTTACTAAACTGACATTTTTAGATGCTAATTATGTTGCTTTTTGATTTTTTTTGATTTTTTTTTTTATGAAACATGCCTGCCTTTTGTTTCCAACACTTATTAACACTTATTCTTTTACAATGTGAAGGCTGTGAAAGCCAAGTGCTTTTTCTGATTAAGTCTGGTTGACTTCTTTAGCATTTGATAAACATTTTAGTGGAAACACGAGTAATTTTAAATTATGTTAGGGAAACAGAACAATATCTGTGGTAGTTCATATGTGAACATATAGGCTACAGAAGAATGTTACTCTAGTTTAGCATTCTGCCCAGAATGACCTTCTAACAGTAAATAAAACCTGTTTTTAGTTAAATCTAAATTTTCTCTATTATACTTTCCTTTCTTTCTTTTGAGTAACTTTGCTAAGTACTTTACACCAAATGTTTTTGGTGTGGTTGGTCATTTGTCATTCTAAATCGCAGTTGTTAAATAAAAATTATCATCCACTGGCTAAATGCGTTCCGCAGTAAGATAAGTGAGGGGTGTTTGGGTCATGTTTTTTTTTTTTTCTGGCAGTTAATCAGGAAAATGAAGTACAGTGTTTGGTTAATTCTAATGTTTTGTTTACTGCCATGTCTAATTAACAGTTTCTATCATCTTGATGATTCAAAAACGGTTGAACAATGTTCTGTTCTGGACTTCTGTTTTGCCTGTTAACATAGCATTTAATAACAAAAGGCAGTAGTGGTGGTGGGAGGCAGAAACCGGTTTTCATCCTTCATAGATTTTTTTTTTTTTTAAACATGAGTGTGATAGCTTTGAGAATCTAAATTCAGGTTGATAAAATAAAAAAGTTTTGTTAAAACTTGTTTGGTCATTAATAAAAATGAGAATCTTTTAAAGATCCCTGGTATCTTAAATTTTCAGCTAAGCCTTCATCCTTTCAAAATATTTCAGCTGCCACCTAATAATATTCGTCACCATCAATGTCTCTCTTTGTAATTTTCAACTTCTTTTTGCCAGTGTTTGTGTAATAAATTCTCTTCTAGCAAATGACCTCTCACATGAAGTGATTTACTTTGCTTGCTGCATATTATTAATATTATGAAAAATATTATGAAATAAAGGTTGATTTAAAGTTTACATTTTAGCTGGTTTTATAATAATGTATTTATATAATACAAACACACAAAATTCAAACACAAAACACACACACACTAAATTCAAATAGTATCCCAAAAATAACAAAAAAGCTAGATAACTGGTAGGGTAGAATTGAATCAAAACCACTGCAAAAAAAGACAAAAAGAAGTAAAAAGACAAAATCAAAATTCGCAAGTCAGTGAAAAATTTTTTAGAGTCAATGAAAGTGACAGGAGGAACTAAACATGTGAGTGTGAAAAACACCCAACACTCATGCACACATATGAACTCTCTGACCTGCCCACCACTTGACTTATCTATTTATACATGATAGCTTAGCCATCAGAAAAACAAACAAATTTGGATATCTGAAGTCACAAATGTATTCGCTTCAGCGAGTCAACTTTAGACTCGAAACAATGTAGCAACACAAATACCATTATGGACACTTAATCTATCATACAAAAAACAACTAATATTAATGATAATAGCAACAATAAATCTACACTTTAAACAAAATGTTCATGGCTTCTCACACTTTTTCTTCTATACCAACTTCTTTCAGAACAACCACTATTTTTTTTTTTTTTTTTTTTTTTCTCAACTGAATTTTAAAGTTTGATTTATGCTCTTTGGTAAAATTTTCTGAGGGAACAGACATCAAATAGTGTTTGTGATGAGTCTGTTGTATCCCTTAATCTGGCTAAAATTGATATGAATTATTTAGATTAATGCTAAATTGATTTTTTAACTTAGCTGTAACCAGTGAAATTTCTTTGTTCTATTAATTTAAATCTTTTCTTATTCAATCAACTAATATTTGTGAAAACAGTTGTCTGCTTAAATCTGTTTTTGCAAACTTATTTAGATTGAAATTATATAAATGTCTACAATTAAAGTAGAAATACTTTCCTATATTAAAAAAAAATAAAATTTAAGTCTTTATTTTTTACAGTGATGTCTGACCGTGCATACAAACGAGGGGACCTGTCCTATTCATTTAAGTGGAGTATGCATTCTTTCTTCTGGAGTGTTGTCACTATTGTAGCTTCCATTGTTCTCTACATGGCCATTGGATTTGCTCTCAGCAACATCAATACAAGAGGAGGTTATGTTGGTTATTAATAGAAGAGAGAAATAAAGAAAAACATTCCAAATGCTGCTGAGGCAAGAATTCTAAATTTGCAATAACACTGATTTTGTAAGGACATCTTTTTTAATAACAGCCTTCTTCAGTAAAATCCACATCACTAATTTTCTTCTACAGTAAAATAAACATTACTAATTTCCATTAACACCTTTCAAAAAAAAAAAAACGTTTAAAAGTGAAGGAAAATCTTTACAGAACGACCTTAATGGTCTGTATTATTTTGTATGTTTATATCTGTAATAATGTCATAAATTGTGCACAATATTTAGCTTTGCTAAATATTTGAAATTTGAAATTTATTTCAGAATAGTGGAGTGACAACACATTTCATAAGTTATATCCATACATATCAAAGTGATACAGTACTCATATATATAATAATGACATTACTGCAGGTTCAGTTGAGAGAATGGCTTTTGGATACCTAGCCATACTTTTTCAAATGATTATTACTCACTTTTCATCAATATCTGGTTGATGCAGATAAAATCTTGGAGTGTTTGAATATGGTTGCATTTCAATTTTTGTAAATCATTAGATGTGACATTTTTAGAATGTATATTTTTGTATTCATTATCATTTACTTTATTTTAAAAAAATACTCTAGATTTGCTATTTTTTTAACATAGCAAGCTGTAGGTTGTTGCTGTGCTTGTATAGATGGGATTCTATAATTTTGAATTATTTTGATTTGAAAGTTAATTATTGAGGATGCATACATTATAAGCGGCCTTGGCAAAGGTTTTGTCTTTTTTGTATATAAAACAGACATATAAGTTCTTCAAGAGATGTTTTAATCACTGCCACAATATTCCTCAGAATCTTCACATCATCTTCCTCTCATATTCTATATATCTGTGTAAAAACTTTTTTAATTAAATATGTGCTATATACCTTATTATATTTTCTTTAACACTGAAAAATGTGAATAATTATTTTAATCACTTGATAAAATGTTTATGGAAAACATAATTGTTAGGTTTGTTGAAATGTGCTCCAAAGACACAGCAATTATAATTTTTAAGATTACATTTGACCTTCAGAAATGTTTAATCTTTGATTAAACATCAGTATGAAAAAAATATTTTAGATTAAATGTTGTACAAATCATCTAACTGCCTAATAAAGTCAGTGCCAAAAATTTTATCACTTTTTGTGCCTATTTTTATTTTTAATACCATTTATATTTGTTACTTAAAAGTTCTAGCATTTTAATTTCAAATCTTATGCATTTTGAAAATGTTTAAGGCTTTTAAGACATTTTCTTTTGTGTAATTTGATAATGACAATTGTATTTATGTCCCCAAAAGATGAATAAATTTT